>CM049417.1:5215000-5225000 GCA_026929865.2 Hyperoplus lanceolatus | reverse complement strand
GCCCATAAGATGGAGTGTGTGGTTATGCGCTCCGTTAGGCCCCTGTCCCAGTGCTCCCCACGCTCTTTCATCTGAATCCTTTCTTCCCCCTCTCCTTCTGACTAAGACGGATACTGCTGTGGCTCTCTCCTCCGCCCAGCACACACACACCATCCCTCTTTTACTGTAGTTTTTTTGCCCTCTCTTTTCTTCTCCTCTCCATCCCTTCTTTTAAAACACCATATAAAACACACACACACACACACACACAGACACACAGATACACACACATACTTAATATAATAATAATAATATTATATCCGATTTATGTAGCGCTTTTCTCGCACTCAAAACGCTTTCAAGCCTTTGTTTCAGAAGGCTTGAAACAGCGAGAATCGGCTACTGTAGCTACAATGGCGGCTCATGTTCGAATGCCTTAATGGATATTATACATGTACATGCTCCCATCCAAATTCCTTTTGTATGTTATTGAATGGAGATCCCTGGGCAGTTAAGAGTGACAATTAATTATTATTATTTCTTTTTAAAGACGTCGCTTATGTGCCTGATTTAACAACTTTCTTAGTAGATTTTACTTTTTTTTAATGGTTTCAGTTTTGATTTAACTACATATTCTCTCTGTGGCCCAGCGTTTGATTATTGGAATCAGAAACTGGGCCTCCACTTTTGATGTACGGCTAATATTTTGTGTTTTTTTAAATATTACAACTTAGTTAATATTTACACCACATAAAGCAGGGAGTTAAATGTCTAGAATTACATGAGTAGGGGGACACACAAAAACACAAAAAAACAAACACCTGCACCATCACAACATACAAAAACAAAAAACCTATCCCATGTTCCCATCGGGGGGTTCACTCTTAACCATTATTCATATTTTTTGCTGATTTAACCTGATGATAAATGTTTTTTTTTTTAACAGCTGTTTACAAAGAAAATCAAGCTCATAAATGAAAGTCCTTGCAGGTCTAAATGTTCTATCTGTGTCCTGAAAAGTCCAAATGTCCCGCAAATGTTATCTGTTTTTTTTCGATGGTTTTTGGCATAGCTGTCCTAGTTTTATATATTATTATAAATGTGTTGAACATTGTCACACCATGATTCACCACTCGCCCATACACGCTCCATTCTCATTGGTCAGACATATTTATCACTGTCCAATCACCTGCCAGTCACTCACTCTGTGGATTGGTTGGTCCGTCCGTCCGACCGACCAATCCAAGATGTCAAATTTTTTCCTTGTTTATTTCTGTTGTCGTTTGTGTTGACACACTGCCACTGCATGAAGTAATGATTCCCCTGTTTTTTTTTTCTCATCTTATTTTATTTATTTATTTATTTTTCTACAAATGGACCTTTTTTATTATTTTTTTTTATTCTCCATTTTATCCCACCTACCTTTCCCCACAATTGTTATTTTATATTTATTTAATTTTTTTTGTTTATTTTTTTATCCATTTTATCCCACCTACCTTTCCCCAATTTTTTTATTTATTTTTATTTTTTTATTTAATTTTGTTTTTTGACGACAGCAAGTTGGAATAGATCAGGGTGACATCCCAGATCTCTCACAGGTCAGTGTACATCTCACCTTCCACTTCCTCATTCTCTCTCTCTTCCTCATCCTCTCTCTCTTCCTCATTCTCTCTCTCTTCCTCATCCTCCCTTTCTTCTTTATTATCTGGTTTGTTACGAGCCCGAAATGTAACAGCAACCGGAAATGTAATAAAATCCAAAATGCAATAATCGGTCGATAATTGTTACAAAATACTGAGCCCAAAACCTTATAGCTTTTTGCCCATAATATAACAACTTATCGCATTATGGAGCAAATTTTTTTTTTTACTAATAGTGTAATAATTTTATTCATATATTTAATGTATGGATTGAAAGCCTAACTGCTTCAATGTTCATTGTCTCTATGTTGTACTATTCATAGGCATATGTTTGAGTAGAATGAACATTTTGGTTTTTATAATATAAACTACTGACAACATTTCTACCAAATTCCAATGCATTTTTTGTCATAAAGAGCATTTTCAATAAGTTATGTAGAGATGAAGATTGAAGAAAAATCCAATGGTCTCTAAATTTTTTCTGGAGCTGTATATCTAAATACACATTGGGTGCGGGGGGATGTTTATTTTTATTACAATTCTGGTTTGTTAAACTTTGGTCTCTTACATAACTTTCCTTCAACACTTAACATTGTTTCATTGCTCCATCCATCGACTTGCCCTTTATTTCACCCTCTACATTATACCTGTGTGTCCCTTCTAACCATCTCACTCCCTCTCCTTCACTCTCCGCCCACTCGTATAACTACTACGCACAGCTTTTCTGGTCTAACCTGATCGTATAGTCTTAGCCAACTCCCCTTTGTTTTCATTGATATTCCTGCTTTCTCTCTTTCCCTGTTCTCAACGCTCCTGTATAGGTCCAACAACAGGCCGAAAGTGTGTGTTTTTTTTTTTAAAGTTTGTTGGTTTAAATACACTTTCAGCACACGGATTCATCAGAACCCCTCTGGAACAATCGAAGCTACTAAAGAAATAATGATAATTGCAAGAACAAAGGGCTGAAAATACAAACACTGTGCCACTCCAAGGGAATAGACTCAATGGATTTTGTTTTTGTTTTAATTGTCAAGGATAAAGTTTCCTTTTTATCTCTCTCTCTGTGAAATCAGTTGAATCGCTCCGGGCTTAGTATTTTTCATCCTTCCTAATGATTTTATAGGGAGGGAACCCCTTTGGGACCGTATTGATATGTGTAGGTCAGGGCAGCACACATGCAAACAGTCAGTGCGTTTATATACAGACTCATAATCGAGTAAATAAACGAATAAGACTTCAACAGGACTTGTAAAATGCATGTAAACACCTTTATCCAATCTACTTTGCACACAAATCAGCACATTAACGGACAAGCGAAGTCAGATAAAAACACCTAGATAACTCGTTCATTGTCGGCATTCTACCTGCATGTATACAGGGATCGCATATCAGAGTTTGCGTTGCGAGTTTGCTTAGTTCGATCTTCTTTGTCATCAGCTGTAATAGAATATTTTATAATAATTAAAAAACTATTGTAATTGACCAGGTGTTGACATACTGACTAGATTTATGGATTATTCAATGGACTCAAAAAAAGCTGCAACTAACAAGTACTTTCATCCATTTCTGAAACTGAAAGTAGAGCACATAGCCTGGTGCTACCAGACCATCGTACTTCATTTCATTTGTACAGAAGGTCTGGCAGTGCTGTAATTGGCAAACGTTCACTCATGGAGGCGGGTGTCTGTTAAAGTTTAAAACTATTGGATCTGCCCAGTGCCACTCTGGATTAGCCAACCAATCGCATAACGTTTGGTCGTCACGTGTGTCATGAGCCGGCTTCTGGCAACTGAAACTGGAGCGCGACTTCGACGTCATCGTTCTCAGCCACTCGCTCTGTTCGCTGATTGGACCGGCTGTCGAATCTCTGGCAAAACTGGAAAATGGGCTGTGCACCCAGACTGACTACTAAAGGGAAAATAAAATTTGGCCGGAAGTAGGCGGGCGGGCGGAGCCAGGCTAGAGAGCACAGGGTCTGTACTGAGTATTGACATTGATTTACTACTGTAACATTTTACAGCCTAAAACATCCTTATGGAGTGTAAACCTGGGACCATCGTGTGTATTGACTGTGTGTGTGTTCAAATCCTAGTTAAACTGCACAGTCTGTTGTTAAATAGACGTTTTTCTTCTCCCTTGGTCTATCGCAGAAAACAAAAGGATCTTACATTGTAGGTGGTGGGTTGCATACTGTACTGCTTACCCCCTCCAAACTGCTTTGCCCTCTCCCCCCCCCCCCCGCATGTATGCTCGTGTGTGTGTGTACGTGTGTACGCGCGCAACCAAAACGCACTTAACAAGCATGCTCTTGCTTTTCCTTTTTCAGTGTGCAGCGATAAGGGTTTTGACTTGATCAAGTGTGTGTGTGTGTGTGTGTGTGTGTGTGTGTGTCTGTGTGGTCCTCGGGTGGCTTGCTTGTAGCTCTCATCAAACACACACACACACACACACACACACACACCCCCAATTGAACATTGAGAGATCTGAAACGACAAAGCAAAAAAAGGCCACGAAACCTCATGAATAGAAAATGATTCTTTCTTCACCCCTCTCTGCCCCCTCCGTCTACATCTGCATGAAAGGCTCTCCCTGACTCGCCTCATTTAAATTCCACCCCCACCCCCTCCTCCTTCTGTTAGATGTTGTTTATTTCATATTATTTGTCCTGCACAGCATCACTGCGACGGCATGCATGGCGGCGCTGCTTTAATAGCCAGTGACCCGGGCCATAGCCGTGTAATTGCAAAAAAAAAAAAATAGCGGGGATAGCTTTTTTTTTTCGCTGTCTCTTGCCCTGTCACTAAATGGCTAAGTTACAACCGCCATGTGTTAAGGCCTTCAGGAAACCTGGTCTAAAATAGTCAAATGAAAATATCCCAATATAAGTTGGGTGTCTGAATAAGCTTTTACAAAAATCTGATTTGAAAATAAATGTTGATAAATATTATACCATAGTTGGTTAAAAAATACTTTTTGTGTTAATAAAAACAAAAAAATGTGTGTGTGTGTGTGTGTGTGTGTGTGTGTGTGTGTGTGTGTGTGTGTGTGTGTGTGTGTGTGTGTGTGTGTGTCAGAACCAATATTGACCAGGCACACACACACACAGGCTCTTCTTTTCACCTATTCACACCCGCTGACAGTTAAAACCCGGCGCCTTTCTCTTCCGCGCATCGCTGTTTCTTTAACAACCAGGCAAACTGTTTGGCTAGAGTCCGCTGTCTAGCCCGCCGCAAAGGGCCCACAAGTGTCTGTGGTTGTGTGTGTGTGTGCGTCTGCAGCCCCTACTCGCTGCACACTTTGCATTCTTGTGGATGGAGACACAGACATGACGTTGTCATATTTTCACAGTTGGGAGAATTTCTCTCTATGTCTCTCTCCCTCTCTCTCTCTGTCTCTCTCTCTCACACACTCTCTCCCTCTCCTTCTCCCTCTCCTTCTCTCTGTCTCTCACTCCCTCTCACTCTCTCTCTTCTCCACCACAACTATTCATTTTTCTTCTGGTATACTCGTGAAAGATGATACAGTTAATAATGTATCTGAGTCGTGTTCGTTATGACCTCTTGTTTTTCCCCATGATTTTTGTTGAGCATTAATGAGGCGCCTTAACGACCGCCGAACACATTCTGTTGTTATGTGCAACTTTTGAACAGTTCGGAGCTGAACTTGATGTGTGTTTTCTGTAGTAGCTTAGCAACGATCCCCCAAAATAGTAAGTAAAGCTCACTCACTCACTCACTCCCTCCCTCCAATCCTTCATGTCTTTTTAAACAGTCCCAGAGCATCTTGGAAACGTGTCAGAGCAGCCGAATCTGATACACACGCCCGCGAACATATTTGTTCTCACTAACACACACACACACACACTCTCTCACTCACAATCTCTCACACACACACACACACACACACACACACACACACACACACACACACACACACACACACACACACACACACACACACACACACACACACACACACACACACACACACAAACACAAACACACAGATTCTTAGATGCTCCAAGCGGCCAATACAGTCCTTGCTGCTGGGTCCTTGCCAGATCGGGAATTGGCAAACGGAGAAACCCTTAACGTTAAGATGCTTTTGTTGAAGCCTGGGGCCTGAGTTTCACAAAACTATGGAGGATAGCCAAGACTTATTCCTTTGCTGTCTCTTAACTCAGACTCTCTCGCTCTCTCTCTCTCTCTCTCTCTCTCTCTCTCTCTCTCTCTCTCTCTCTCTCTCTCTCTCTCTCTCTCTCTCTCTCTCTCTCTCTCTCTCTCTCTCTCTCTCTCTCTCTGGTCTGGTCTGGCCCTCAACTGCTATTTTCTGGAGAAGTAAATATGTAAAGGTAAAAAAAAAAAAAAAAAAAAATTAGAGTTCCAATTCCCACGTCGATTCACAGTGTGTGGAGACTCATGGAGTCCCATGGAGCACATCCTTGAGCAATCATTGTGGCAGTATGACGCACGATTAGCAGGACAAAAGAGGCGATAGAAAATACTTCAGTGTTTGAAGTTGAAAATGTGAAAATGAAAGGAACACAATTGATGGCCCTCAGTTCGCGGAAGTCAGGAGTAGAATTGGTGCGACCTCTCTCTCACCGCTATCCACCTTTCCCCTCGCTCTTTTGTTTTTCTGCCTTTGTTCTCTATCTCTCTCTCTATCTCTCTCTCTATCCCTCTCTCTACCTCCTACCTCTCTGTCTCTATGTGTCTCTCTCTCTCTCTCTCTCTCTCTCTCCCCCCCCGCTCTCTTTAATTCTCCTGCTAACAGTGTGAGTGTGTTTGCTGCATGTTGCCATGGCTATTCTTGAAGCCTGATGCACTCTTCTTACCTTCCTGTGAGACCAACTAACTTTGTGTGTGTGTGTAGATACGTGTGTGTGTGTGTGTGTGTGTGTATATGTGTGTGTGTGTCTGTATATTTATATGTGTGTGTGTGTGTGTGTGTGTGTGTGTCTGTATATTTATATGTGTGTGTGTGTGTGTGTGTGTGTGTCTGCTAAGTGCATATGAGTGTGACAGAAAGTGTGATGGGATGCTGAGAATAATTGAGTTGTTTGCTGTATTTCTTCCTCCATTTTCCATGATATTTGCTCACATGTATCCCCTCCCCAGGCGCCCAGCTCCCTCCTGGAGGCTCTAGAGCAGCACCTGGCCTCTCTGGAAGGCAAGAAGACCAAGGAACTCAATGCAGACACCAGGTACACATCCCAATCTGTTGCTTAGTTACATCAGGCTTTCTCGAAAACACACCACCGTAATCAAGACTTATGACAGAGAAAGTCCTATTTCAACTCAAAGGTGCAGTGTGTAGAATTTTGGGTTTTATTTCCTAGCAGATTTTGTAGAAAGTAATTATAATATCCATAAGTACATTTAATTTAGTGCATAATAGCTGACTTTTTTTTAATTATTATTTTTTCCCTTAGAAAGGGTCTCATATATGTCCATATTTCTCCATACCTTGGACCAAGGCCAGTCGCTGCCATTTTGGAAGTGTCATAGTTGGAATATCATCAGGTGCATTGTTTAATATTTAGAATTGTTCTTGTCCTTGAAGGCCACTGTAGCTTCTATTATTATTCGAAAGGGTTGGGGTTACCCAGGGAGTGTTGCATTCTAGAACTTTGTAGAACTTTCTTGATGATGTCATATTACACACTGCACCTTTTAAGGTCACCTAGAATGCAACGTTAATATGGGTCCCCGGTGTATAAAGACTCCCAAAGTATGAGGGGAAAAAATAATCTCTCTCTTTTTCTCCACCTGTACCTATCTGTGTTTAAAAACCCTCAGATTTAGCACCCTTATGACGTCATAAGGGGAGTAGCCATGATCCCTCATTAACAACATTTACTTACAAAGACTCTAAAATGGAGCGTTTCAGACAGAGGCTGAAAAAAGGAGATTAAGCAATGGCACTGTGACAAAAATATAACGTTTTTTTTCGGACACTACACCATTAAAAAAAAAGTTCCTAGGAGACACCCAATTTACAATTTTGAACCTGAAAATTAGCATAATAGGTTATTACACCAATAAACACCTAAGGGACAGAAACTAGAGTTATTATTTAGTTTTTTTTAAGATTATTTTTGGGCATTTTCAAGCTTTATTAGATAGTACAGAGTTGAAATGGGGAGACAGAGAGAGAGGGGGGGGGGTAACCTGCAGTAAAGGTCCACGGGTCGGATTTGAACCCGCGACCACTGCAACGAAGGCCAGAGCCGATATGGTACGCACTCTATCCACTACACCACCAGAGCGCCCGAGAAACTAGAGTTGTTTAAGTTTATTTTCTCATGTCGGACACTACACTATTGAAAAAACGTTCCTAGTAGAAACCCAAATTACAATTTTTTTTTTACCTAAAAAAATTAGCCAAATAGATGGACCTTTTAAAGATAGCACACCTATGGGACAGAATTAGAGTTATTAGAGTTTGTCTTCTCCTGTCTGTGCAGGGCGTCCACTCTGTCCAGCGCGGTGAACTCTCTGTCCTCCACCGGCATGTCCTTCAGCCGCATGGACGAGAAGGAGAAGCAGCAAGCACTGGAGGAGGAGCAGGCCAGGCTGCAGGCGCTCAAGGTAACTACACACGGTGGACTCTCTATAAATGGGAAATGAATGAATGAATGAATGAATGAATTTATTTCAAATATGCAACAACAATACAATAATAATAATGCATCCACAGGAGTCAGCCCTAGTGACTGCTGCACTGATGAGGCCGCCAAGCACTCTGTAAGAATGCCACAACATATTTGAAAAGGGAAGAAGTAAAAACTTGTTCAATCCCACCCCACTTCCTGAAACAATATTAACAGGTCATACATCAAAATTCAAAACTACATGTTTCCTTCAGACTAATTTCCATGATATCAATTCTATGTATCAACACTTGCATATCTGTACACCATACCGAAGCACATAGATACCCACAAGAGTACAATGGTCTCTACTTATCTTTTCCCATGTTTTTTCACACACCCAAAGCCCTTTACATTGTTTTGTACATACTGTAGTAACCCAATCACACACACACAGACACACATTCATACACCGATAGCAGCAGCAGCAGCTACCACACAGGGTGCAAGCTAACTATCAGGAGACATTCAGGGTTTAGTGTCTCTTTGCCCAGGAACACTTTGACATGTGGCGGGGAGAGAGGGGATCGAACCACCGACCCTGCAACCCAGTGGACGACCGCCCTACACACTTCACCACAGCCGCCCTACTTCTACTTAAATCACCTCTGAATCAGGGGATCAGACTCAGTGCTGTGTTAGCAGAAAGGCTACATTAGCACCATGTGTAGACTTTACTGCTGTTGTGGCTTTTCCCCTTTGTTTTAAAGCAGCTCTCAGCAGCTTAAAACGTCCTTAACTTAACAGGATTTATGAGACGTGCATTTTTAATTTTGGGTCCCTTTCACAGCTGGTGTTAACATGTGGTCTGAGTGCTGCTGGCTGTTGCAACCCTTTGTTATCCCTTTGTCCTTTATTCTTAATCAGTATTATTTGAACTCCGTCATTGTTATTTGCTTGATTTTCTCCAGTGACACAAAAACACAGTTTTCTCAATGATAAATATTATGAAAGTTTAACTAAATAAAATAAATGCATTTAATTTAAAAAATAAAAAATAATTCTCATGCTCAACTTAACGCTTTAGATAATAGTGATATCATTTGAATTTATAAGATTTTTTGCAGCTCAAAAGGGTTTCTCAATACAACTTTTTATTAACATATTCATTATAACACCTCAACACCTTTTTAAATGGTCCTGAATGCGTACAAAACATTGTACTGCCCCTTTAACTCGTGCTCCTGCTTATCCTGATAGTGGGACATTCAGGAACAGATTCCATCCACTGGAGAAGATAAAAAATAACTGTTTCTCCTCATTCCTCATTGTTTATCCTCGTCAGGCCGTTTATCTTTGTTTGCCTCTGTGTGTGTGTGTGTGTGTGTGTGTGTGTGTGTGTGTGTGTGTGTGTCTGCTTTTGTGCGTGGGTGTGTGTGCCTGTGTGTGTGTGTGTGTGTGTGTGTGCGCGTCTGCGTGTGTGTGTGTGTGTGTGTGCGTGCGTGTGCAAATATTCCTCCCAAATGTTTTTTATTTGCACTGTGAGAAAGCACACAGGGAGCCACTGAGAACCAAAGTCAAATGTCTTGTTTGTGTCAGGAGTCGAAGCCAAAGGGAGGCGCTCTCATGTTCATTCTAAAATGTCACGTGACGGGCGGTCTAACAATAATCTTGTAGTGGTTTGTATATTCAATTTAAAGGTGCTTGAGGAACTTTCAGTTTGTGTTAATTCTTGCGCCCCCTTTTGGACTAAAGCGGTAGGTTTTTTTTTAACTACACCAGCTGT
>CM049417.1:5200000-5205000 GCA_026929865.2 Hyperoplus lanceolatus | reverse complement strand
AACAGGACAGCTAGGCCAAGGGAAGACTGAGGAAAGAAAAACCTCATTCCTTATATTATAATAGCGATTTTATAATGATAGAACGCCGGTTCCGAATGGGTGAAGTATTCCTTTAACTCTCTCTCTCTCTATCTATATAAATAAATATATAAACATGTAACTGCATTTCTCAGGGCTGGAGAGGCAGCAGCAGACAGCTCCGGGCACCATGACAGTAGATTTCGATGCTGTGTTTGGGAATAAGACCGCAGAGCCCAGTCACACCAACGGCACACAGCCTGCAGCCGGTAAAACCCCTCTGTCTCGCTCCGTCTGACTGTCAGACTGCAAATCACTAAAACCTTTTTTGGCTTTATTTTTGCTGGCAATACAAACAAGCGTGCAGCGTTTTAACTAACTAACCCTATAACTGACCTGGTGTGGCAAAGTGTGGGCATTGGTATTGCTGGCTGGCTGGGTGTGTGGTGCTTTGGAGAATTTTTTTTTTCTTCAGCTCTTTTAATATATGGCATGTTTTCTGACTTCTCTGATACTGGAATGACAGTAACCCTAACTTTACGAAAGAGGTTCAAAACCCAGATATTTTTTTGGTAGAATATTAGGGCCAGGAGTGGAAAGAAATTATGTCAATATGTAAAAAAATTAAAATAATAATAATAATAAAATCGAGAAAATACTCAATTTTAGAAAAAAGTCGATATGTACAGAATTAAACTAGCAAGAAAAGGGTTAGGATTAGTGGGAGGGCAGACACATAGACAATGACAGTAACCCTAACTTTACCAAATATGTTCACAGCCAAGATCTGAGGGGGATCTATGGTAGAGTATCGGGGCCAGCAGGGGAAAGAAAATGGGTAGCGGAAGTTTTCTTTTGATAATGCAAAAAAATATTCATGCAAAATAATCACAAATGTTGAGAAAAAGGTTGAGATGACGCACATTAAACTAGCGAGAAAAGGCTGAGGGTTAGTGGGAAGGAAAACACATAGAGCAACATCCTGCACTCTTCTGTGAAGCAATCACAACGGTTGTTAATATGTGTCCAGAGATAATTGTAGAAAGGAACTGTTTGAGAAAAAATTGGTGTCTTGCTTGTGCTTTACTTGATCAAACCAAAGTTAGCTGATCTCAGCCCTGATTTTCCTCACTCAGTTCTTCTTCTTGGCTTCCTACACAGCTCTGCAAACTCAGCAACGATATGAGCAATTTAAAACACACACGCACACATACACACGCACGCACACACACGCACACATACACACACACACACACACACACACCACCTTTTCCAGATGATGAAAACTACATAAGATCAATTGTTAGTCGGTATCATCTGTCATAAAATAATTCTGAAAATGGAAAAACAGTTGCCAGTTATTTCCCGTAATTTTTGTTGGCAGGCATCGTTTAATTTGCATCCAACATCCGAGGAGACAAATACCATCTGAAGGCCTTGGCGGTGGAGTCAGCGATTCTGGAGAACGCTTGTTGTCAAAATCACTTTTTTTTTTATCAAAATCATTGAATATCTCCTCACGATCCGCTACCTGTCTGTACTGTGTGTGTGTGTGTGTGCGCTGAAAAGAAATCCAGTGTTAATACACAGCATAAACTGGCATGTGACACCTTTTGTTTACCTACCATTTGTTTCAGTTTACAGAGCCTAGGCTGTGTAATAACACTTACCTTTTTTTTCAGAGCGCACACAGTACGGACAGGTAGCGGATCATGAGGAGATATTCACTGATTTTGACAACAAGCGTTCTCCAGAATCACTGACCCCCCCTTTAACTGGACTAGACAGACAGACCAACCCTGCGTTCCAAATCACATACTCTTTCTTTTTACTACACTACATACTACATACTACACTACATACTAAAGTACAGAAGTGTATTACGGCCACTGGAGAGAGAGAGAGAAAAAAATCAGATAAGGAAGATTTTTTTTCATTATGCCGAGAACTGTGAAGAATAAAGATGAGTACTCCAAAATGATATTGGAGTTAGTGGGGCACTTATGTATTTTCAGCATACTACAATTGACTTGCATGTATTGGGACATCCTAAATCGTTTTCTGGCATACTAAATAGTAGGGAAGTGTGGGGATTGGAACGCAGGCAGTGTTTAGGAATCCTCATCTCCTTTTGTTGTTATGGGTAACCACTCTAGACTGATGGCTCTTAAGGCTCTCGCAGGGTCCTGAGTCTTTGGCACACAGCTCTCCTTATTAACTTACGTTTCTTTCAACCTCTCGCCGACTGTCACAATCAATCTGTGCTCTTTCTAAACCCTGTGGCGGCCCGGGGCAGCTCCTGAAAAGCGTATCATTCCGTTGAATTATCGACAGCTACCTGGAGAAAGCCCGGCAGTTAAAAAGAAACTACCTACAGAGGTCATCCAAAGCATCGTAAAGGGAAGAGATAAGTTTGGGGTTTTTGAAAGGCCTCAGAGGAAGCTAGATAGTGGGACTTTTACAGGTGTGTAAAGTAATTTATACACAGTTTTGAATTCACGTTACTGACACTGTTTTAAAAGTTATTTTTTTAAACAATCAGAAAATACATAACATACAAATAGCCTTCGTCATAATGCTATACTACAACTGAGAGACAATATACAGAATGGACAAGGATACAGATCTAGAAAGATAAACAAGAATTTTTTTTATTTTTTTTATTACCGGTAGTTCAAAAAATACTATGTACAGGCCTTTAAAAAAAAAAATCATTTCCTGCATGATTTTAAAAACATGTGTCATGCTTTGGTTGGCAAAAATAGACAAATGTCCCACTAAAACTATATTTCTGGGGCGCCCTTAGCTCAGTTAGTAGGGCGGCCGTCCCCCCCATGGGCCTCGGCCAGCAGCGGACCCGGGTTCGATTCCAGCCCGCGGTCGTTCTCTGCATGTCACTCCCCTCTCTGCCCCATTTCAACTCATAAAAAAAGCATAAAAATGCCAAAAAATATTTCTTTAAAACTATATTTCTACCTGCCCGTTTAACTGTCTGTCTGTCCTCTGCTCAGTAGTAACATTTGGAGGCTGGTTCCTTTGAACAGACTAACTTCTCTCTATTAATAGTCCCGGGCCGAAGCTGCCACTACAAGTTAGCACTAACACCATCTGGGGAAACTGGCAGCATCTCACACAAAAAATAGTGTGTGTGTGTGTGTGTGTGTGTGTGTGTGTGTGTGTGTGTGTGTGTGTGTGTGTGTGTGTGTGTGTGTGTGTGTGTGTGTGTGTGTGTGTGTGTGTGTGTGTGTGTGTGTGTGTGTGTGTGTGTGTGTGTGTGTGTGTTTGCCTGGTCCTTACTTTTTCAAAGGGCAAAGCCTTTCTTTTAATGTAGAGGTTTGAATTAGGTTAGGGTTGCTGTTAGGCATGTAGTTTTGATGGTTAGGGTTATGGTAATGTGTTAGGGAATACATTATTTCAATGAGGGTCCTCACAAAGATAAGAGTACAAGAATGTGTGTGTCTACTGCACTATATATCTCAGTTTCCTTCTGTGTGTGTGCACATGCAATGTTTGTCTGTGTACCTGCCTGCATGCGTTCACATGTGTCCTTACATTTGTTGGTGTCTGTTTGTCTGTTTCTCTTCACACATCGACTGTCATTTTGCTCGCTCCCATCTGTCTGCCTGTACTTGTCCGCTTTGTTTGTTGTTTTTCATACATTTTCTCTCACTCTCCCCCTCCCTCTCTCTCTCTCTCACATTCTCTCTCTCTCACACTCTCTCTATATCTCTCTCTCTCTATATCTCTCTCTCTCGCTCTCCCTCTCTCTCTCGCTCTCCCTCTCCCCCTCCCTCCCTCCTTCCTTCCCTCCCTCCCTCTCTCTCTATCTCTCATTGTCTCCCCATCAAACTTCACAAGGCGAGAATCACCCAGGCAACTCCTTTCCATCTGCTCATCTTCTCTTTCTCTCTCTCTCTTTCTCTCTCTCTCTCTCTCTCTCTCTTTCTTTCTTTCTTTCTTTATTTCTCTCTCTCCCCCTCCCAGCTCTTTCTCTTTCATCTGCAAATTCTTTATTCGTTATCTGAATTCTTTTGTCTGCTTTTCAAACAGATATCTTAAGCGAATTCCTGCTTTTGATGGTGCTAAGAGTTGGAGGCATATGGGCTGGGTTCCAATGCCCATACTTCCCTGTTATTTAGTATATGGTAGAAAAAGTCTACTACATCCAGTCATGATATTTACCCTGCGTTCCAAATCACATACTCTTTATTTTTACTACACTACATAATAAAGTACAGAAGAGTTTTAGTGCCATGGGAGAGGAAAAAAAAAGAGAAATGTTTTCAATAGTTTTTATTGGTTTTCAGACAAAAACAAGTTCTAGTTTTACTACTAACACCCTCCAGTCCGGTGCCGGGGATCCAACCAGAGACCTCATGGTTACTGGGAGGAGGAGCCAGAGACCTCATGGTTACTGGGAGGAGGAACCAGAGACCTCATGGTTACTGGGAGGAGGAACCAGAGACCTCATGGTTACTGGTCGGCCCTTCTTTCCTGTAGGACCTCCTACCAGCCTTTTTTTTGTTAACATAATGAAAGTAAAATTCATCCAGGGTTTAAGAAATTATCATCAAACCAAACTGTGTCTGATTGAAGCATCACGCACACACTCACTCACTCACTCACTCACTCACTCACTCACTCACTCACTCCTCACTCACTCACTCACTCACTCTCTCTCTCTCTCTCTCTCGCTCGCTCGCTCTGAACTAGCCACATTTTCACGGCACGACTCAACTCCTCTGAAATCAAATGTTTTTCCACTTACATAAAAGCTGCTGCAGCACAAGGTTAAATTCCCCCGGGGACAGAGTGAGTGCACATCTCTCTGTTATTAGGAGCACAGCCACAAATGTATCTCTCAATTACAACATCTAATGGGGCGCCGAAGAAGAAGAAGTATTCAAAAAGATTGTGTTAGAATTTAATACGAGCCTCATCTTTTCTGAATTTTTCTCACGCTATCTCTCCGTTGCAATGCC
>CM049417.1:5150000-5195000 GCA_026929865.2 Hyperoplus lanceolatus | reverse complement strand
ATTCTGCAGTGTGTAACTTTGGGTGAGTCAGAGAAGTGAAACATTTTCTAAGGTATATTCTCATAACTGAATACACAAAACTTTCCTCACAGGAAAATGTGATCCCTGGAACACTGTTTGAAGTTAGAAAGCTTCCTGAAAAGTTGCTGTTGTTGTTTACAGCAGCAGGGCCAACAGTTTAGTTTCACAAACCTATTCTAGTCTCATGTTTGGTTTCAGGTTCCTCAAAATAATTGTATTTCATTTTTCATTTCATTTAACTTTTATTTATCCTCGAGAGACCAATTGAGGGGTGACCCTCATTTACAATGGTGTCGAGTTCAAACAAATTCAAAGGAAAAACAACAATACATAAACAATATTCAACGCAAATACATCAAATACACAACAACAGGTGAAGAGAAAAACAATTGAAACATTTACACAGTGGTGAAGATTAAGTGGTAGCAATTAAAATTAAATGGGTGAAAGTACAATATAGCCTAATTAAAACAGTTACAGGTAGAGTTTGGCAGATTTAAAATAGTTTGTTTGAATTGGTTAAAGGATATGAAGTTATTTAGTTTAATTTGTTGCTGTAAATTGTTCCAGGAGTCAGGGGCACTGAAGCTAAAAGCTGTGTTTCCTAGCTCAGACCGATTATTATTATTGATTCATGATGAAAATCTGACACATTTCTACTTAAAGGTGCAGTGTGTAATATGACATCATCAAGAAAGTTCTACAAAGTTCTAGAATGCAACTCTCCCTGGGTAACCCCAACCCTTTAGAATAATAACAGAAGCTACAGTGGCCTTCAAGGACAAGAACAATCCTAAATTTTAAACAATGCACCTGATGACATTCCAACTATGACACTTTCAAGATGGTGGCACTAGGCCTTGGTCCAAAATATGCAGAAATATGGACATATATGAGACCCTTTCTAAGGGAAAAAAAATAATAATTCTAAACATTTTTTTCAGCTATTATGCACTAAATTAAATGTACTTATGGATATTATAATTACTGTCTAGAAAATCTGCTAGGAAATAAAACCCAAAATTCTACACACTGCAGGTTTAATTTCTATTCTCTATGTCTGCGACTAACAGTGAACTAACCTCTCTACCTGCATCATATCTGCCTGTATACCTTGCTTTCCACCCGGTCATTTAAAACCCCACATTGTGTCTTTATTTCTCCAGGCGTTTACATTTATGAGTTGATTTCTCCTGTAGGCTTTGATGCTCTGGGTGACCTGTTGAAGCCCACAGTCCCCTCACACAACGCGCCCCCTCCCCAGATGGCTCTACATCACCACCACCCTCACCACCACCCCCACGGGGCCAAGCTGCTAGCCCACGACCTGGACTCCTCTCTGGCCAACCTCGTGGGCAGTGAGTGTCTCTGGATATCTTTCTAACCTTTTTTTTTTTTTTTTTTTTCTAGCCTTTATTTATACAGGTGAATCCCATTGAGACCGAAGACTCTTTTGCAAGGGAGACCTGTTTTTCCTTTCCCACGTTACCATTCACACACACACACACATTCATACACCGATAGCAGCAGGCTAACTATCGACATTCACACGTTACACACTATACTAAAGCACCTCGTGCTAAAACAACCTGACCAACTTCGTGGCCGCTATTGTATTAGAAACGTTGCTAACCTGTTTTGGAGGTTGTTTGGTAAAGTTGCCATGTACTGTACAATAATTAACAAACAATGTCTTCTGTTTTCTTCCCTCCTCAGATCTGCAGTTCGGCGGGACCCAAACAGTCAAGAAGTAAGTGTCCTGAGTCACTCACTCACTCACTCACTCACTCACTCACTCACTCACTCACTCACTCACTCACTCACTCACTCACTCACTCACTCACTCACTCACTCCCTCCCTCCTCACGGCCTGAAGATTTATCCAACACAAATACACCTTTCTCTCCGTTATACTTATCCCCCTACTGTTGGCCAGCATTCCCTACCTTCAGTCTGCCAACATACATTAAAGCTTTGACGACTAAAAGCCTAAAATCTAATTTATCGTTAAAAGTATTTCCCTGGCTTTTAAATTAAGCTTCTAAGGTTTGTGAGAAAGTGCTTTTGTAGAGCGTTTAAAGGCCATAACGACTGTAGTACATTAGCCTAAAAATTCATGGGTCTGCTCGACTTGCAATGTTGTTAGATTTTAAAATTCATGATGTGCCCCACAGTCAATATAATAAAATAAAAAAAAAATGTCTTCAACTAAAAGGAACAATTTTACTGCTTCTTCTATCTTCCAAAACATGATTCTTTTGTGGAGTTTTGAGAAAGTGCCTTAGAGGTGCGCTATGTAACTGGGTGTGTCGAGAAGTGAACATATTGTATAGTGTATTCTCATAACCGAAAATAAACAAACCAAGGGTGGTCGACCCGAAACCGCAGGGTCGGTGGTTCAATCCCCCGTCTCCCCGCTACATGTCCAAGAAGTGTCCCTGGGCAAAGAGACACTGAACCCTAAATTGCTCCCGATAGTTAGCTTGCACCCTGCGTGGTAGCTGCTGCTGCTATCGGTGTGTGAATGTGTGCTCCAGTTGTAAGTCGCTTTGGATAAAAGCGTCTGCTAAATGACATGTAATGTAATATAATTCAATTTTCCTTTATTTAACCTCGAAAGATCAATTGAGGAGTGGAGGACCCTCTTTTACAATGACGTCGAGTTAATTACAGATACACAATATACAATGAGAATACACAACAAGCTTACAAAGAGACAACAACAATTAAAACATTCAGATTCAAAGGAGTGAGGCAGAAGAACAATAGCCTAATATTAAAACAGTTACAAGGGGAGTGGGGCTGATTCAAAATAATAAGTTTAAATTGGTTAACAGTTATTATTATTTTAATTTGATGTTGTAGGCTGTTCCAGTAATGTGATGTAATGTAATGTCTCCTCCAGGCCAGACATGCATTGGACCCAGCAGCCCGGGGAGAAGAAGCTGACGGGGGGGCAGAACTGGCAGAATAAGACCATGACCACCACACAGTGGGGCCCCGCGCCCATGGCAACGCAGCCCATGCCTGTACAACACGTGGTACGCAACACACACTCTGAACATGCATGTATTTTTGTATATGGAACTCTACAAACTGATTGGACGTCATAGCATTTGTATACGCCCATTATACAACAGTTAGGAACCAATCAGATCGCTTGATTTAAGCCACCCGTTTTATAATGTACGATGGACCATCCATTGTGTCCTGAATAAAGTCATTATTATAATTATTATTAGTATACGCACACTTACACACATACTTGGAGCCAGAATGAGTCAATCTACAAATAATAACATGGTACGCAAAAATGCAAGCTGAACAAGCATACACACACTTACACACTTGATCAGTTTAAAGCATGGCCCTTCTATGCCAGCAATCTTCTGGCTTTAATCACATTACAGCTCCCTGCAATTTCACCAGGTCTTCAGCAGGCAAATTGGAGGTACAAAAAAATGCCTTTAAATTACAGTTTAGATCTTCGAGCGTTGGTCATACTTATAAAAAACCAGAACTTTTCCATTTGACTTGACATTTTCCCCAAATGTCAAGTCATTCCTTTAGCAGCGAATAAATCAGTTTTCTGAAGCTGCACAGAAATATTTTAAAATGTTATCTTAACTTTTAGTTTCATGAATCTTTCAGACACGTCGCTCATAGAACAGCGAATACAAACGTGTTGCCGTGCCGATGCTGCATTCTGTCTGTGTGCATGTGAATGTTTTGTTTTCTCGGTCTTGTGGGTGGTGTGTGTGTGTGTGTGTGTGTGTGCGCGCGCGCGTTTGTCTCTGTTTGTGTGTGTGCGCATGCTGTCTTTGTGTGTGTGTGTCTCTCTCAGTCTGCATGCTGTCTGTGTGTGTGTGTGTGTGTGTGTGTGTGTGTGTGTGTGTGTGTGTGTGTGTGTGTGTGTGTGTGTGTGTGTGTGTGTGTGTGTGTGTGTGTGTGTGTGTGTGTGTGTGTGTGTGTGTGTGTGTGTGTGTGTGTGTGCTGATCTTGGCAGCTCCTGATTGTCCTCCTGATCTCTGGAGCAGTTTCTGGCTGACGAGGACAAGCTGTCACTAACCCACCACTTCCCCTCTCTCTCTCGCTCCCCTTTCCAAATATCTTTCTTTTTTTACTCTCTCTCTTCCTCTCCCCCTCTCTCTCTCTCTCTCTCTCACACACACACACACACACACACACACACACACACACACACACACACACACACACACACACGCGCGCGCAAACACACACACCCTCACTCTCAATCTCCCATTTTGTTTTGCACTGTCATCCACTCTTCTTCCTTCCTTTAACTCTGTTTATGCCTTGTCATCTCATCCTGTTATTCGCTACATCGCCCTTTGACATCTGCCCGTCCGTATTTTAACCCCAAATCCCTATTATTCTCTCCCTTTACTTGTTACCCTGTGTCTTAAATCATTGCCTACTTTCTAACATTCATTTCTCTATTTCATACCAATCTCACTTTCATTTTTGTCTTTTTTTAACACCTTCGACCAACTTTTCTTACATATTTTTCCTTTCTTTCTCTCCCCTGTTCTTCTACTTCCTCACAAATTCTGTCTTTCCTTTTTTAAATCCACCTTTCTATCACTCTTCAACTTCTCTTGCTCTTTCTCTGTCACACCTTTATTTGCTCCCCTCTTTTCATCATCATTTAATTTTCTTGGATCATGTCATCCCCGACCCCCTGCTGTGCTGTGTGTGTGTGTGTGTGTCTCTCTCTCTCTCTCTCTCTCTTCTCTTTTCTCCCTCCTTTTTTCCTCCTTGCGTCCCGATGCAGAATGGAATGTTCTATACTAGTTATGTAAGTACTTACCCCTTCCTGTTAAAGCTAAAGTGCGTAACTTTTTCATGAAAATTAATGACGGTTAGATTCAAGCCATCGCCAAACGAGTTGACACAAAGTTGATTAAGCCTATCAGCTCCACAAAAATCTATCCCCCCCCCCCCCCCCCCCCCCCCCCCCCCCCCCCCCCCCCTCCCCCCCCCCCCCCCCCCCCCCCACCCCCCCAGGACCCACCAACCCAACTATGGTATAACATGATTTAACATTCTGCAAACCCCCCCTTCTCACCTCCGTATCACTGTCTCATGATATCTACTAGTTATGTAAGCGCTAAGTCAACTATCTGATATACCAGGAAGTCAGAACAGTTTGTTTATCCCATAAGCTAAAACAGTTCACTCTAGTGCTTGCTTTTTTTTTTTTTTTAAGATATTTTTTTTGGGGCATTTTTTATGCTTTTTATTGATAGTGTAGAGACAGAGTTGAAATGGGGCAGAGAGGGGAGTGACATGCAGAGAACGACCGCGGGCTGGAATTGAACCCGGGTCCGCTGCTGGTCGAGGCCCATGGGGGGGGGGACGCCCTACCAACTGAGCTAAGGGCGCCCCTAGTGCTTGTTTAACACTGATAGTTTTATCATTTTTCTAACAGCGTTTTACTGTACTCCAGAAGCACTCCCTTACTGAATTCCATTTTCAGAGCTTTTTTTTTTAGATCAAGTTTTGCCTTATTTGTATTGTCGAAATCCTCCTCAAAGACGACATATTATATTCATTTTCAGGTATTTGTTTTTTATGTTGGACTCCTATAGAGCAACAGCTAGACACGATTTACCTTACAGTGACCTCTGCAGATATTCGGAAATATCTCGCCGTCTTTCTTCCATTTTTCTCTCTTAAAGGGGTTGTGTAGCTTTGCCCTTCCCCCTTGCACACTGTGGTATTCTTTTCGATCCCCTAATTTGACACAACTATCCAACATTGTAACAACATTTATAGGTCAGGAAATGACACACACACACACACACACACGTGTGTATCATGTCTGTGTGTTTGGATTCGCAAACTGTGTGTGGTTTGAACCAGTGATGTCAGGAGAAAAATCAATGTGATATATTTTTTTTTATTTTGGGGGTGTTTTCGACTTTAGTTGATAGTATCCAGCACAGAGTTGAAATGGGGGAGAGAGAGGGAAACCTGGCAACCTCTTTTATATATCCTGCCTTTGGGGAACAGGCTGTGAAAGTTGATCATAACCATTGATCTGTCTGAACCGGCCGGTTGCCAGAGAAGTAAGAAATAGAACAAGATTCAAGCCAAAATACATAAAAATAAATGGTGTCAGATATACGTTTATTGCTCACTCAGTAATACACTGTAGTGGCTTAGAGGGTTTAGTGCTTGAAACAATGATTCGAGATTTAAAGGTGTAGTCAGCTATTCTGGAGAATGCTTATAAATATTCTCCTCACAATCTGCTACCTGTCTGTACCGTGTGTGTGTGCTGTAGAGAAAAAAGTAATACGCAGCCTAGGCTCTGTAAACTGGTATGTAAACAAAGGGGGCCCATCGTAGCCAGCATAATTCTGTATACATTTTTTTTACACACACACACACACACACACACACACACACACACACACACACACACACACACACACACACACACACACACACACACACACACACACACACACAGTACAGACAGGTTGCGTATCGTGAGGAGATATTCACTGATTTTGGCAAAAAAGTGATTTTGACAACAAGCGTTCTCTAGAATCGCCGACTCCACCTTTAACTTGACTTGCACCGCCATCTGTACCTGAGTCACGCTTGAGTCAGCATCTGTCGCACAGTCTGTCTGTCTGTCTGTCTGTCTGTCTGTCTGTCTGTCTGTCTGTCTGTCTGTCTGTCTGTCTGTCCGTCTGTCTGTCTTTATGTCGGCTTGTACTAAATGACAGCGGGCGCCACTTTGATTTTATTCTTTAAGCGTGTAAAGATGTTGTCTGAGAGAAACACAGGGCCGGCGAGAAACTGTTTATGCTTCAGTACACATCTTCTCTCTATCACTATCTCCGTCCAGCTGTCTGTCTGCCCCACAATGCATCACTCTCTACATCCGTCTGTTTGTCTGTGTCTTTCATTTTAAAGGCTCTGTAAACCTGGTCTAAAAATAGCAAAAATCTATATATAATGGATCAAAGTTAGGTGTCTCAATAAGCTTTAGCAAATATCTGAAATAAATGTTCATAAATATTATAGTTTAAAAAAAAATTAGCTGGGGTGCTCCGGTGGTGTAGTGGATAGAGCACGTACCATATTGGCTCCGGCTTTCGTTGCAGTGGTCGCGAGTTCAAATCTGACCCGTGGACCTTTACTGCAGGTCATCCCTCCCCCCCCCCCCCCTCTCTCTCTCTCTCTCTCTCTCTCTCTCTCTCTCTCTCTCTCTCTCTCTCTGTCTCTCTCTCTCTCTCTCTCTCTCTCCCCATTTCAACTCTGTACTATCTAATAAAGCTTGAAAATGCCAAAAAAAAAAAAAAAAAAGCTTTTTCGCCGTCTGGACCGTTTGACAGGAGTGTGTGTGTGACCATATCAAAACAGTCTCCATGGCAACAGTGTTCTTATAGAATGTTTAGGGCCAGGGAACGGCTGAGATTGGTTTGGAAAATACCTATTGTGTCATAAGAACCAGAGCATAGCCGCGCCGCCACATCTAAACCTGTAAAGTTAATCAACCTGAAATGACAATATCTTTAGTCTTTTAGATGCTGCTTACTATCATGCAACTAACTCACCAAATAACATAGTTAGAAGTATTTTGTGGATTTGGAGTTCACAAGGGGCTTTAACACTCAAAGCGTGTCCTGCCTTTTTTTTTATTTTTTTTTTAAGATATTTTTTTTTGGCATTTTCAAGCTTTATTTGATAGTACAAAGTTGAAATGGGGAGACAGAGAGAGAGAGAAGGGGGATGACCTGCAGTAAAGGTCCACGGGCCGGATTTGAACCCGCGACCACTGCAGCGAAGGCCGGAGCCGATATGGTACGCGCTCTATCCACTACACCACCGGAGCGCCCCGTGTCCTGCCATTTCTATCTTTCTCTCCGTCACTAGCTGCTAGATTATTCATTAATCAAGCATTTTTACATCTTTAATCCAGAATTAGAGCTATATTCGGGGATGGACTTTTTGCGTTTTTCCCTCTACCCACACACACACACACGCACACGCACACACACGCACACGCACACCACACACACACACACACACACACACACACACACACACACACACACACACCTCTCTGCCCTATCTCCCTTTAAGCATATTAAAATGACCCACATAGTTAAGTCAAGGTTAAATAAGTAAAGGGCCTTGCAGAGGATTTCTGTCTGGCATTTTTTTAAGTAGCACTCAGACCACCGCAGACCAACAACAACAACCTTGCGCCCCTTTTAGGAGAGAATTTCAGATGTGTGAGTTGCGTGACAGATTTAGCCTTATCCTCTGATGTCTAGTGTGTGTGTGTGTGTGTGTGTGTGTGTGTGTGTGTGTGTGTGTGTGTGTGTGTGTGTGTGTGTGTGTGTGTGTGTGTGTGTGTGTGTGCGCAATGCAAAACACACACACACACACACACTCATATATAACTGCCACATTGCGCATTGACTTATTCATTATATTATGCCTTAAGGAGGAGGCTGTATTTGCTATTTCTGCAACGCGCTTCAACAGTCAGAAAAAAGATACATTTGTCTTTCTCGAGGACTATAATGAGATGGTCTATTAATATTTCCTCCTCCCTATAAGCTCGATTCATCCTCCCGTCAAGAGCTGATGCATTTCTTTCTTGTGTTTGCTAAATGTACACTGAAGGCTCCGGGATTCATTTCACCGTTCACTGCTGACCACACAATGGATTTTTACGGGCCTTTGGTCTTATACCGTATAAGGTTTGATAAGTTTGTTTAGCTGGGGGAATAATTACCTTTTTTTTTTTTTTTTCATTGTGCTGCTTAAATCAAACCCCACAGGCAATTTCTCTGCTTGCTTTCTCCTGTCAGCGAGTGACAACAGATGAGAAAAAGAAACTCAGTCGATAGCTTGTCTATGAAATGAGATCCCTTGTTTAAAAGTCTTTTCAGTTCTGAGCTCCAGAAGCGTTTATAGATCGTCTGGTTGTGTTCAGTCTAGTGACTTAAAGATAGCAATTTTATTGTCAACAAAAATTCAATAAAAACTGAAAATCTAATCGCTCTCTTTCTCAACACTCACCGACGCCCATTTGGTTCTAGTACAAGTTTCATTCTTAAAGGGACAATGTGTAACATTTTAAGTAATGTATTAGCTAAAATCAACATCCTCATTCATAAATATGTCCTCATTGGTGTAAAATCACCTCTGCCAATAATCTGAATTATCCTCCTGAGCGGAGAATTACAAATATTAATATTACATTTTGTACATTGAGCAGGCAAGTCTTATGGAGGAATGCATGTTTTTGGAATATCATCAGGTGCATTGTTTAAAATTTAGAATTGTTCTTGTCCTTGAAGGCCACTGTAGCTTCTGTTATTATTCAAAAGGGTTGGGGTTACCCAGGGAGCGTTGCATTCTAGAACTTTGCAGAACTTTCTTGATGATGCCATATTACACACTGCACCTTTAAAGGTGCTCCGAGGAACTTTCAGTTTGTGTTCATTCTTGCGCCCCCTTTGGACAAAAGCGGTAGATTTTATACTACGCCAGCTGTTGTTCCTGGGTGAGCGTATACCCCATGACAAAGGCATTAAGAAAAACTATATAACAATAGCATTCTTTGCACTGATGGTCTCGTTTGCTGTTACATGTCATTTATGATCATCAGAGGAAAAATGAGACTGTTTCAGAAATATCTAAAAGTTCTTCGGAGCACCTTTAAGAACTATAGAAAACAGCTGCTCAAGAACTTTGGGGGATTCATCTTGTTTTTAAGTTTTCTTCAGTATCAAAGTAATCCAGTGATAGTTTGATAGTTGGTTCAGTGCAAACAGTAACAACATTTTAACTAACATATGCTATAAGTATTTTTTTTGAATGGACCACAGCGTTTGTTTTTGTTCAAGATACAAACAAGAAATTCAATGAAAACATATTTTTTACATACAAAAAGAAAAAAAAGAAAATGTATATAATAAAAATAAATAACATCTCACACACACGCACGCACGCACGCACGCACACACACACACACACACGCGCGCGTAATAAGTGTTTGCATAGTATTTTTCAGAGGAAAAATAAATAAATTCATGGTACATTGAATAATGAAGGAAGAACATTTTTAATTTTTTTATTTAAGTTAAAAAAAAATAAAAAAAAAACTTGCATACACATGTTGCATTTGTTCACTCATCTGTATTGTTAAGTAATGACCATGTGACACAGTGTTATGTTGCTCTCTATGTAGCGCCCACATGTTCAAACGGAGAATCTAGCACTTCAGTTCCGCTCTTTGCACATTGAAAAACGAAGCTAAAACAGTTGTTAAATACTGAAAATACTGGCCCTGACTCAAACCAAAACAACACGCGATTTGTGTAGAGAATCAATTCTTAGTCGTGATTGCATAAGTAGCAATTAAAGGATAATTCTAGTGTTTTTTCCCCTGTGAAACAGCTAAAGAAACCATTGTATTGCTTTGATTAAGGCAATCCATCACGCCTCACACTGACTGCTGAGTTGATATATGATTTCACTCTGCGAATTATGGCGTTCAATGGTAAATATGGTGTGTGTGTGTGTGTGTGTGTGTGTGTGTGTGTGTGTGTGTGTGTGTGTGTGTGTGTGTGTGTGTGTGTGTGTGTGTGTGTGTGTGTGTGTGTGTGTGTGTGTGTGTGTGTGTGTGTGTGTGTGTGTGTGTGTGTGTGTGTGTGTGTGCGCTGTTACATACTCCAACTGGGGACTTCCAACTCTGGCAGACTGGAGTGGAAGCACTTTTAATACCTCTGCAATGATCGAGAGGAAAAAAAAAGAAATGCGTCAGTTGTCTCGTTTACAATGATGGATTAGGGCTTGTGAAGGCAGCACAGTGGCGTATTCCTACACACACACACACGAACGCACACACACACACGGAGAGAGAGAGACACACATGCATGCACACACACACACACAGAGAGAGAGAGAGAGAGACACACACACACACACACACACACACACACACACACACACACACACACACACACACACACACACACACACACACACACACACACACACACACACACACACACACACACACTTTCCTGAAGGTGTGTTTTAATGGGTTTTTTGAAAGCAGTGGGAGCCTGTGACTTCTGGGGGTGAGCGGCTCGACCCCAAGCAGAGCGAACAGTCACAACTGAAAACTGCAGCAAATAAATACTACGATAGAAAGTGATGTGGAGGGAGAAAGTTAAGTTAAGTTACTGTTTTAGTAAATTGCTACATTGCTTATCTCCCCTCTCAAGTTACCACACTCCAGAGGGGGTCAGAGCGCAGGGTCAGCCATAGTACAGCGCCCCTGGAGCAGTTTGGGGGTTAAGTGTCTTGCTCAAGGACACAATGATAGAGATGGTGGGCACCGGTGCCGGGGATCCAACCAGCGACCTCATGGTTACTAGTCTAGTCGGCCCCTCTTTCCTCTAGGACATCCTACCACTTATAAACAACGGCTACAAATTGCCAGTCATGTTGCATTTGAGGCCCGTTAAACCGTAGTAAATTTGATTTGTGAACACTAAACACCAACACACACACACACACACACACACACACACACACACACACACACACACACACACACACACACACACACACACACACACACACACACACACGAGCCGCCCCCTTTTAAAGCTGTTGTAATGATCGCTCCCATTGGGATTTCTCTAAGTGCCTCTTGCTGCACCGCTGTGTTGTGGCTGTGAACACTTTATCAACATTAATCGAGAGAAAATCTCCTTGCACATACATTACACACACACACACACACACACACACACACACACACACACACACTCACGCTAACATTACACTCTCCGTGTTGCCTTTATCGTGTTCCGAGTCACACACTTCTGATAGAGTAGAATGCGATATTTATCAGAGTTAGAGGAAGAACTGAAAATGGTCTAAAAAATGTTTCTATTTTATTTGCTTATTCCACGCTGTAAATTGGTTATTAGGCTTTTTAAATAGTTTTTTTTAAAGAAGGTGAATTAATTGTTTATTTATTTATATTTATTATATTTATTTTATTAGATTCTGATCTTTCTTGGTTCTTTGTTGTTTGAATCAATGACGTTTTTTTATTGTAAATTATTTTTCAGGAAATGTACCACTTTGTGAAGCGTTTTTTTATTCTTATATATATCATTGTGTCCCAAATATGCTGTACAACTAAAGCTGCCTCGCCTAGAAGTCCTTTATTAACATTACAGCAGCCCCAGTAGCTATACAAAGGTCTGTTACAAAGGTCTGTTTCCTGCTCCCACTTTAACTTAATAAATGTTTTATTTTTTTGCTTGTCGTTTAGGCTCCAGCTCCCATGGCTTTTCCCTCACCGCAAGTGCCTGTGTATGGAATGGTGAGTTTGCTAACAAACAAGATTCAATGGGGCGCCCTTAGCTCAGTTGGTAGGGCGTCCCCCCCCCATGGGCCTCGGCCAGCAGCAGCGGACCCGGGTTCGATTCCTGCCCGCTGTCGTTCTCTGCATGTCACTCCCCTCTCTGCCCCATTTCAACTCTGTCTCTCTGCACTATCAATAAAGCATAAAAATGCCAAAAAAATATCTTAAAAAAAATAAAAAATAAATAAATTTTAACAGACGTGCTTATCCAGATGTCGACTGGTATTAAGTGGCGAGGTATAAAGTTTACAAACTGTACATGTAAATGCCGTCATCATATCCTTCAATCACATGCTGTACATGCAGAAAATGGCTGCAGCGAAGGTTTTCATTGCTAATTAATTTGTTGAGGATTTCCCCGATAATTTGATTTGCGTTTGTTTTTTATTTAAATTTTTCACAATCAGTTTTTAAAGAAAATGTATTTGTGTTTTATCAATTCAATATATGAAAAAAAAAAAATCTTAAAATAATTCATTTGAACCTTTTCTGTCTTGTATTTTCATGCTTTTCATTTTGTTTTGTATTTTTTAAATAAATTGAATCAATCAATCAATCAAACAATGTGTTTTTGAAAAAATCTTAATTATAAGACCTCCCTGTCCAGATCCCTCCCCACCAGATGGGTCAGATGGGCGGGGTGCAGTTCACGGGCCCTCCGCCAATGATGTACAACCAGCCTGTTCTCAGACCCACCAACCCCTTCGCACCCATGCCAGGAGCCCAGGTGACACACACACACACACACACACACACACACACACACACACACACACACACACACACACACACACACACCACAACACAACACAACACAACACAACACAACACAACACAACACAACACAACACAACACAACACAACACACACAACACACACACACACACACACTATGTGATCATTAATTACATGTAACAGCAAACAAGACCATCAGTGCAAAGAATGCTATTTTTATATAGTTTTTCTTAATGCCTTTGTCATGGGTATACGCTCACCCAGGAACAACAGCTGTCATAGTAAAAACACTACCGCTTTTGTCCAAAGGGGGGCGCAAGGATGAACACAAGCTGAAAGTTCCTTACGGCACCTTTGATCAATTCAATTTGATTTTTTATAACACCAAATGCAATACAAGTCCAACTGACTCCTGCCAAATCAATTCACAATTCCAAAACTGGACTCAAAACAAAATCAATAGTCCGCTCATAAAAAAAACATTTTTACATATTGAATTATGTAGAGAGATGTCAACAAGCAAGGACCAACTCAACCAAATACAAATTGTCTGTTTTTATTTAAATATCTTGAGGCCTCCGGGAGGTAAAAAAATATTCAGTATTTCACAGGTAAACAAGTAACGATTCCAGGAATGTCTTAAGATATGTTTATGCATTATTTTGTGTAGCCTAAAGCTGTTTTTATTGTATTTAAATTCATGTTGAGAAATTCTTACTTTGGTATCCAACGAAGGGTGACCAATTAAATAAATACTTCACCCATACGGAATTGGCGTTCTATCATTATTAAAATCGCTATTATAATATAAAGAATTAGGTTTTTCTTCCCTAAAGCCCCTATTTCACTGGGCTGCGACAAGTTGGAGACACAAAATTGCGAGAAAATATGCGAATTAGCGACAATTTTCACTTGCAGACTCACTGAGTTGGCTCCTCACGACACGTTTACGAATGTCCTGGCTAACACTTGCCGGGAGCTCGCGTTTATGTCTGGCGAAAGTATGGCGAACGTCGCACGAACGGAATGTCAGTCTAATTTTTGTCTCAAATCAGTCGCAATTTAGTTTCATATGTCGCAAAACCCTCGCAAAGTTTTCTCACATTTCTCGCACTTTCTGACTCGCGAAAACTAAGGTGAGAAGGGTTTGCAACGCGTTTGAGACACCTGCGACCACTCTGAGACTATTTTGAGACTAGATTTGTCGCACACTTTTTTTGAACGTGTTCAAAATTCAAGCGACTGGACTGCGAGGCTCTGCGACTCATGAGAGGAAATTGAGACCCCCGCGAACCTTTGGAGACAGTTTAGAGACTCCCTCGCGAATGCAGTCTCCAACTCGTCGCAAACAGTCGCAGCCCAGTGAGATAGGGGCTTTAGTCTTACCTTGGCCCAGCTGTCCTGTTAATCCTAACCCTACATTTTACCATGTGTTATGTCACACAATGGTGGGTTACACAGTGAGACCATAAAACACTCTTTCTGCCTTTTCTCAGGCTAGGATGAACCGATTTTGTTTGCACATTTATACTACATAGGATCTCAGAGTTCAATACACCTTCATATTTCCACCGGTGAAATAGGTCTTTTATTTCCAATGCATCGTATAAAATGACCAAATAAAAAAAATATATATTTTATAGGCTGCCCAATACCATTTTCACTCCAATATTCTTTTTTTCCGAATATCCGATATTCTCCAAAAACACCATCAAAAACAACATTAATAAAAAATAAATAAAAAACTTAATAATCCCTATACTCCCTGAACCGATTTTGACAATATCTCATATTATTTTTTAAGATTTAATACTTTTACTTAATTAATACCTAATAGTTAGTTCCTTCCTTTTCCCGAACACTGTCCAAATCACTTCCTCTCTTACTACACTTTTCAATTAATCCTAATTCATCTTTGTTTTCAGGAATTTATACAATAAACCATAACAATCCAATTATTATTGTCTTATGTTCCATATTATATCCATTATATTACCTATTCAACTTCACCTCTACAAATCACACTTATGTTTTTAAACATACACTATAAGGTTACATTTTAACATTACTTTTCCTCCCGAGATCCCCTAATGTTGTGTTATAAAGTTAATGAAAACAATTATCTATTCTTCCTCCACCTCTCTCCTTCTCTCTTTTGCTATAGTTTCATCTCTTCTCTGTAACTCACGTAGCATACAGCTGGTTATCACCGCTTTGAAAATTCACACCAACTAGTCAAATTCAAATTTTCCGTTCCAAATGGATCCAGTAGATCACCATTTATATGCGAGACCTACTGACAATCAATCGCCCAGTTACAACAACAACACACCATTCATTACATTTTCTCAATTAAAAAAAAAAACTCCGATACTTTTACTCCGAATACTATTTTCCAAGTTCATATCATTTCCTAATATTTTATGATATTTTCCTTGTCTTTTCAGATGCAGTTTATGTAATCCAGTCAGGGGAGGGTGGGGAAGCAGAGTGCCAAAAGCTACAAACAAACAAACAGCAGAAGAAGAAGGAAACACACAGGAGGAACGATCTGATGATGTCATCACTAGGAGACAGAAAGGCACAAGATGGCCGACCAACCAACCGACCGACACCGAGTAACAAGTTGGAAAGAAGAGACGAAGAAAACGAGTGAACAGAGAATGGAGGTCGTTGTCTGAAACAAGTGTGTGTGTGTGTGTGTGTGTGTGTGTGTGTGTGTGTGTGTGTGTGTGTGTGTGTGTGTGTGTGTGTGTGTGTGTGTGTGTGTGTGTGTGTGTGTGTGTGTGTGTGTGTGTGTGTGTGTGTGTGTGTGTGTGTGTGGTGCGCGCCGTTTGACTTAAGTCACTTTCACGGTCACACACTTGACTTAAAACCAGTTGATTGTAGACACCCTGTCAGTGGTTAATTTTAGGGTAAGGTTAAGAGTGAGTCCCCAGGAAATGAATGTAGGTCTCTGTAAACAAACCGCTAAAGGTGAAATAGATAAGTGTGTGTGTGTGTGTGGTGTGTGTGTGTGTGTGTGTGTGTGTGTGTGTGTGTGTGTGTGTGTGTGTAGCTTCTTTCTGTAATACCGTCCAATTTGTGTGTTTAAATCCCATTGATAGAGTGAATATGGAAGAGAGAGAAATATGGAGGGTCAGACCAAAACCAGTCCGACTGCTGCAGAATTAGCTTTATTTCATACTGGTGCTATTTGTCCCTTCTGAGTTACCGTGTGTGTGTGTGTGTGTGTGTGTGTGTGTGTGTGTGTGTGTGCGTGCGTGCGTGTGCGCACAGCAGTTGATTCAGACAACCGCCCTATACAACAGACCTCCTCTCCAACCCCTCTGTTCGCCGTGTGTGTGTGTCGGCAACTGTCGAGTCAGCGAGAGATTTGAAAGGCTTAAAAAGTGTGTTTCCCGAAACGTTCTCTCGTCTCTGTTCTGTTCGGGATATCTTTGTATTTTTCAAAATCTGTTTTTTTTTTCTTTTTCTGCGGCCTCTCCTGAATGTTATCGGGGCTTGTACAGCGATCTGTTGAAAACCATTTGTTAATAGTAGTAGTTGAGCAGTTTAAGGTATTTTCTGTTAGTCATGCTGCATTGTTTTCTCTTCTCTTAAAGGGGCAGACACACACGGAGAAACAGGGCTTAGCTAGCGGTGACGACATGCTAACGATGATAACACGTGTCTATGTGGTCAAATGCAAATAAACAAAAGTTGCAGAATTTCCCAAGACCTGGCAAAGTGGTACGGCAACATGTGTACAAGATATTAAGGGGAATATTTGATTACTAGCTGTAGTAACCTGAGCAACCAGGAACATGCTAGTGCTATCTAGTTTCATTCTCGGAATTGAAAATCATTTGTATTCAATAAAAATTTAAAAGCTCACTCAGCCAAACTAGTTAAGTTAGCCAGTGTGTTAGCTTGGTTGCTAATGGGACAGAATGTCCATTGTTTATTTGAAAGACGTAATTTGGTCTAAAAATGATCCCTCTACATTTTTTTGTTGTGTCCGTTTCACCAGAGGTCAGCATTTGATTTTGATCAACGGCAGTAATTAGTTTTTCAACGTTAACCTAATCTGCCTTCCCTAGCGATGATAACAATATGAATGATCTCATGTCACCATTTTAAATACCTGCTGTGACCAGACTTCCTTTGACCCTTTCATGTTGACAGTACTCACAGTAAAATGGAAGAAACTTGGTGGTTTTGTGAGGCTAAAGGGTTTTGGCTAGCTGTCCGTTAGCTGCCCGTTAGCTGCCCGTTAGCTGCCCGTTAGCCCCTGGGTGACCCGTGTGTATCCGTCCGTCCCGTCTTCATCAGCTCACCAACCAGACTCAAAGGTTTCTACACTAAAGAGCTTTCCATTCGGACCTCCCAGTCCCTATTAGCAGATTCACATCACGTGCCAATGATTGATGACAGCAGCAATGAGTGAGCGATTAAGAAGTTACTGAATCAAGTCGAATTCACTTTAAATTGCACTGAGTCAAAGTGAACAGTGTGAGAGTACGCACCGACAGCCAAACGACACTGAACGACACTGAACTTTTGGCATCAACCCCTCGCTCCGCGGTTCCAGGAACATTTTGGGGATCAAATTTGACTAAAGAGGCCATTCCTTAGCCAAAGCATCCAATCGCCAAGAGTTTGACTGTTGGTGTATGTGTGCATTATGCGTTTATAGTGTGTGTTCACATGTGCATTATGCGTTTAAAGTGTGTGTTCACGTGTGTGTTTTCCATTGAGGGCTATTTCTGGGGGTTCAAATTTGTGTGTCAGATTTTCGAGCCAAATTTGAGCAAGTTTGACACCAAGTGTGCTTGTTTTGTATTTGTAAAAAAAAAAAAAAAAAATATCAAATTTTGTTGAAAAATGCACATGCAAAAACTTTGCACTGAAGTGACTATCCTGCCGCCGTAGTGTGGAGAAGTTGCCAGTTCAATCTGGCTTTTGGAAAAAGGTTGAGAAAGACATTTGAAGTTTGTGGAAATTTGTTTTGGGGGTTTTACTTAAACAAGGTTTGTCTAATCTACCGGCCACTGCACTGTGGCGGGTCGCTCTCAGTTACTTTCCTGCCATTCTGACGATGAACTTGAAACGTTTTTCTAGTGCCATCCCCGGTCCCGTGTCCACACATCCCATCAGTGATCGTTGAGTCGCATCGCGCTCATCATCCACCCTGCTACGAAATCTCTCTAGACTCTCGCTTCTGTATCTCCACTCCGTCTAGTCGGTCTCTCTCTAGAATGCTTTTTTAGCCTGCTTCTCCGTCACTGTTTGGTATGTGTAGATATGAGAAAAAATAAACTATGTAGTAATAGTAACCAGTTTCTGTCTAGATCGTCTGCTATCACCCATCACTGTTGCTGTTGGATAGATATTGCCTCTTAGACGCGCTTCTTGTCGCAGTCTTGTGTTAGCTTAGCTTAGCCTCTCGTCATAATAGCCGTAGCTTTTCCCCACCTTGTCCTCACTCCTGCCAGTCAGTGTCTAGTAACTATAGCTCTATTATCTCTCTCGTGGTGTCCCTGTCCTTTAGCTTGTAGGCCAAACCTTCCCACTCACCTTTCCGCGTTGTGATTCTATTTTCTCTAGATTTTAGCTAGCTAGCTTTTCTTTGCGCTGTTAGCATCGCCCCAGTGTCTGGTAGATAAGGTCCTCCTCATCTTCTTCTTTTGTTTTTGTTTTCATTGTCGCGACGACATCGGCCGTCTCCAACCTCTCGTGATGATGTCAGCAGCCGACAAACTGTCTCTGATTGGGCCGTCGTTGAACCCAGATAGCGAATTGGATAGCTCGGATCTTTGTGTCGAATAGGAGACTCTGTTGGCCATTAGAGACACACACACACACACACACACACACAACACTTCAAGTCAAGTACAGTTCGTAGCAACAGTATCCACCAATCAGTTGGACAGTTAAACAAAAATTCAGGTCCAGGTCTTGATAGTAAGAAATGCGTCGGTTTGGTTTGGACTAGAAAGTATTCTAGAATGTGGCAAAGTTCTGAACTCTTGTCAACATGAACTCATGAGACACACAAGACTTGAAGTACAAAATATACTTGTAGCAGTTTGTCTGCTCGGCTAGCGACTTTCGGCTAGCCAAATTCAGTCCTGAAAAATGTGGTTAGTAGCAACAGTATCCACCAATCACTTGTTCAGTTGATCTGATAAATGCGTCGGTTAGGTTTGGTTTCTGTGTCCAGCAGGAAAGTATTCAAAGAGTGTTCTGGACTGTTGTCAACATGAACTGCCTCTGACACCTCTAAATGCAGGTAGATTTATTTTTTTTTGGCTTTCGGATTCCAACTTGGACTCTCATTAGACTATTTGCTTAATGGATGTCTGCGTAGTTGGGTAAACAAATGAGTTCTAAATATGGATCTTTTATAAAAAAGAAATATTTGGGGAGCTGTCTGACTGTCTCCCAAAGAGTTGTGGCACTTCAGAAAGACAACCGGTTCCCGTGGCAATGGTCCAAAGATCAGACCCATAGTCGCCTTGGAACTTGAAAACAATTAATCATATCAAGTCGAAACTGCAGATCCGATAATTCCTGATGTTTGCGATCACCTCTGCTGAATACGAAGTGGGTTGGCTTCGGATTTAGACTTTAGAGGACAGTGAACGAAGCCAGTGCCAAGGGAGGGATTTGTTTGCTGTTGCCAAAATCGCCTGAAATCGAAACCGTGTTAAAGTTGTTTGACACAGTCCGACGTGACCCTATAATCGTACTTTTTGCGTTCTTCTTGGTCAGTTATTAGCGGGTTTTTAAAAAAAAAAATCATTTCCCTTTTCTTGTAATTTAAATTTTTCTGCATGGAAGTTGCGTCCTGCTTGTTTAGCTATGAGGTTTGCTGCATCTGAAGTGGTTCAAAAATGGTTTGAATTTCGGGGTCCCGGAATAAGGAGACTACTATGAGTCAAAGTGAATGTTCCTGGCACTTTTCATTGTGTCCTTAACATCGATGTAACTGCCAGTAATTATAACAGCTTCATCATGTAGGTGATTTTTGTTACAATTATACGCCTATTTATCGGGGGAAGGAGTGTGGAGTTCGGCCGAGCATGCAGGCAACTCCCTTTCCCCTTTCAAGCTCAAGACACTTTCTCACATTTACGATTTACCACAGGGAGTTCCCCCAAGTTTACTACTGTTTTTGTTCATTTGGGGATCGTCAGACCAGGCTTAAAAGTTTTCAGTCAACTTCAAAATGCTGCTGCTGCTGCTGCCGCCACCACACCTCTCTGCATTGTTGTAGCATGAATCTAGGTGGTGCGAAGGACACACAGATAAACCTTGATGTCATATTAAAACCCGTCTGTTACTCTGCTAAAGGCCAAGTGTATCAAACATTCGGAGGGCAGACTTTCTCTTGGCGAGCCATTTCTCAAACTTTTCTCGGGGTCGGGCGAGTGCATGGTTGTATCGTTTGTCGACGTTTGTTGTTCTGTTTTTTTTCCTTCTCCAAAAAGCATGTGTTAAAGACAGTGATGGTGATGATGAAGATACATTCTCGTTTTTTTAATAACGTCTTGTTGTCAAGGTGAAGGGTGCAAGATACAGTAGATAACACTTTCTCGACCAGTCGTTTGCCGTCTGTGAAATGCCAGGTTCAGAAGTTTGTTGGACTGAATCCGACAGATGTTTGTACCGTCGATTTAAACAAAGCCACTGTAGCAAAAAGGGAGCGCCAAATTTTTATTTTTTTTTGTGTTCTAAAACTTACCTCTCCCAAAGATGTCACATTTGTAACGTGCTTCACATTGCAAAGATTTGTCCGTTTTGGATTGTCTACTGGATTGGCGCCATCTGTTGGTAGCTGTGTGCATCGCAGTCTACCAGTGTGAAATTCAGCGTCAAAAAACACCACAAAAAATTGAACTAAAATGTAACAAACGAGAGAGGCTGTTTAAACGGATACATATTTCCTAATTTTGTCAGTGCATCGGTGTGTCGAAATCGAAGAAAAACTCTCTTGTGCACGTTCCGTTTTTTCTACATCTGTGTTTTTTGGTAACGAAAAAACCCTCGGATTGCTGCCTCACTATTCTGTATATAGAAGAAAATGCACACACACACACACACACACACACACACACATCACACACACACACACACACCGACACACACACACACACACACACACACACAGAGCTTAAAGACATACTCTCATAATCTGCAACTGCATTATTTTGCATTTACTATTTTATTTTTCTGAACATGAAAGATGTTAGCGTTTATTACAGCGGTATAAAGGTATGATTACTACTCAGAGCTGCAGACCTCCTATGTACATCAGGATCAGCTATGAATTCTCAATGCCAAATGTTTTTTGAGCAGAGTACACCTTTTAAAATCTCTTTATCTCTCTCTCTCTGTCTCTCTTTCTGTCTGTCTCTCTCTGTCTGTCTCTCTCTCTGTCTCTCTCTCTCTCTCTCTCTCTCTGTCTTTCTTCTCTCTTTCCTCCCACCCCCCATCTCTCTCTTCTTTGTACATTTTTCTATTTATTTAAAGCAGAAATATATGGATTGTATCAAGCATGGAAAGGCAAAAAACTAAATGTTACAGATGACAAAAAAACACAGGCTTTTATTTTACTGCAGTATGTATTTGTTTATTCTAGGGATCTGTTTTCTCTTGTCTTATTTTGGAAGAAATAAAAAGTCATTTTCCATTCCTAAACCAGTCTCGGTGTCTTGAGTGTTGAGTCTTGAATATTGTAATTGCATATGTTTATATATGTTATAACAAAGGTCTTAAATCAATGAATTCAAACACATTAAATCATATGATCCAAATAAGGGAGCATATCTAGTGGGAAGTGCAATAGATAAATGCACAACTTGAAACCAGCTATTAAAAGGAACAATACTCCAAAAAGTCAACTTACATTTAGCCTACATTCAATAAAAAAATCCATCAAATATTTTAACACAGCGTAAAATCCAAGCCATTAAACCTGCAGTGTGTTTTTGGTTTTTTTCCTACAGATTTTAATAATTTATATCCATAAGTACATTAAAAAAAATTTTTTTTTATTTATTTTCCCTTAAAAGGGTCTCATATGTCCATATTTCTGCTTATTTTGGACCAAGGCCTAGTGCCGCCATCTTGAAAGTGTCATAATGGAAAGTAATCAGGTGCATTGTTTAGAATTGTAGAATTGTTCTTGTCCTTGAAGGCCACTGTAGCTTCTGTTTTATTCCAAAGGGTTGAGGTCCGGGGAAGCTGAACTTTGTGATTTCTTGATGATGTAATCTCCCCCCTTTAAAAAAACAACCCATTAAGGGGAGTAATATTTAGTTGTTGAATTATGTAACTGAATGTGTTTCTGGGTAAATGTTGGCTCTACTGTAGCAGACAGTTTTTATAGTAGAGTGTGTGTGCGTGTCCTAAGTCTTCTTTTTATTGTAGCATAATTCGTTTTAATAGGCTATATCCTTCACCCTGGTTCCGACAGCAAATTATTTACAAAAGACGAAACACTGCTGTCACTCACTCAGTTATGATGCCATTTGATCGATATGCTATGTGTGTTTGTCACTGAAGGTTGTTTATTTTAAATACATCCTAAAAATAAGATTGAATACATGATACATCACCCCGCCCCCCTGGCCATGACGGGAGCTGGTCTGATGTGACTGAACAAACGGACCCAAACAAACGGTTTTATTTTTCAGAGCTCGATAGAACGTTCTCTTTAAACCGTCACCGTGGGAACCCTGGAGTCGCCGTGGTAACAAAGTCCGAGCAGACACTAGACGGATGGTGGACTGTGTTTTATTAGGTGGACGTGTCACAACAAACATGGATTTACAGGTCTGTGTGTGTGTGTGTGTGTGTGTGTACATGTGTGTACATGTAGCCTACACAGGTGAACACCCAACCATTATCGCAGGGAAACAGAAGGCCTAACTACTGCAATGTTTTGGTTTCTGAAACAGTAACAAGGTGTGACCACAGTCAGGGAATACGGGACATTTCAATATAGGCTCATTTCAGCATACAAAAAATGTATCCAGTCGAACGAACCGTCAGTGACTTGGTAGAAATGGAATAGGCTATAAAACATAGGCCTAACTATGTAGCCTAAGGCTATGTTTTTATCAATGTGTAATCACTTAAAAGTGTTCTTTCTTTTATTACCTGCTTAGAAAGAGCCTTGGCTATCTAGGGGCAGGTAGCCATGTTTCTACAGTAGCACAGACCAAGGAGAAGACCAAGAAGAAGTAGGCCTACTACAGAATAAATAACTAAACACATCTTCACCTCATCACTTGATATTGTGGAAAGCCTTGAGGCAGTGATGGATGATGCCATCTTCAGTTACTAGCTTCTTGTCCTTGAAGGCCACCGTAGCTTTAGTCAATTCTCTGAAAAAAAGAATGGTAAGTGAGGGAATGTTGCAATTGCAATCTAGATTTTCACTGCTAGTTGACGCCAAAATACATCTTTAAACCTGCAGAGTGTAGAATTTTGGGTTTTATTTCCTAGCAGATTTTGTAGAAAGTGATTACAATATCCATAAGTGCATTTAATTTAGTGCATAATAGCTGAAAATAATGTTTTGAATTATTATTTTTTCCCCTTAGAAAGGGTCTCATATATGTCCATATTTCTGCATATTTTGGACCAAGGCCTAGTGCCGCCATCTTGAAAGTGTCAGTTGGAATGTCATCAGGTGCATTGTTTAGAATTTAGAATTGTTCTTGTCCTTGAAGGCCACTGTAGCTTCTGTTATTATTCGAAAGGGTTGGGGTTACCCAGGGAGTGTTGCACTCTAGAACTTTCTTGATGATGTCATATTACACAATGCACCTTTAATACACACTCAGTGGAGTGCTTTTAAAGCTGTAGTGTGAAGAATTTACTGTCATTTTTCAGAACAGACGATATGGAAGACTGCAAAGATCCCAGACCACCACGATATCCAAGTTTGGAAGAAAGTTCGGAAGAAAAAATCTGGTACGGAGATGAAAAACTTTGGCATAGACAGAAGGTGCTATATTTGTTTGTGTTTAGCTCTGATCGTTGCAACATATTTTAGGGTCTCCCCATCGGGCCACAGATAAATAATAACTAAAAATATACAGAACATTTTGGTTTCACAAATGCTGTTTTTAGCATCTGAGCTAAACATTTAACAAGTACATAACACAATGTTTTATGTTTTCATGGGACCCAAAATAAAAAATAAATCCCTGGCTGTTAGTAATCAACTGACAAAGATACCGCTGTCTGCTTCTCCTGGGAAAATAACCATGCTTTTCTCTGTGTTGACAGAATTCTACAAAAATCTTAAAAAATTATAAGAATAAAAATACAAGCTATGTCCAATTTGTGCTGTCTTAAATTCATTTAACTTTTATTTATCCTCGAGAGACCAATTGAGGGGTGACCCTCATTTTCAATGACGTCGCGTTCAAACAAATTCAAAGGAAAAACAACAACACGTAAACAATATTCAATGCAAATACATCAAATACACAACAACAGGTGAAGAGAAAAACAATTGAAACATTTACACAGTGGTGAAGAGTGTCAGCAATTAAAATGAAATGGGTGAAAGTACAATATAGCCTAATTAAAGCAGTTACAGGTAGAGTTTGGCAGATTTAAGATAGTTTGTTTAAATTGGTTAAAGGATATGAAGTTATTTAGTTTAACGTGTTGCTGTAAGTTGTTCCAGGAGTCGGGGGCACTGAAGCTAAAAGCTGTGTTTCCCAGCTCAGACCGGGCTTGTGGGACATAAAGCATGAGCATGTCAGTGGAGCGGGTCTGATAAATGTGAACACATAAACTGTCATGTCCCCCAAGATCATGCCATGTCTTTCACTTATTTTGTCCTGTACCGTGTCACTTAAAGCTGCTCCGAGGAACTTTCAGTTTGTGTTAATTCTTGCGCCCCCCTTTGGACAAAAGCGGTAGTGTTTTTACTACGCCAGCTGTTGTTCCTGGGTGAGCGTATACCCCATGACAAAGGCATTAAGACAAACTACATGAAATTAGCATTCTTTGCACTGATGGTCTCGTTTGCTGTTACATGTAATGTATGATCATCAGAGGGGAAAATGAGACTGTTTCAGAAATATTTAAAAGTTCCTCGTAGCACCTTTAAATAGTGACATATGGTTGCCATTCATATTGTGGCCACAGTAGGACCCTGTATGTGACAGCAGACGCTCACCAGAGGAATGTCCTACCCCCCAACCCTTCAGATAAGTTGTGACAGCTGTAAAGAGAGAGAGAGAGAGAGAGAGAGAGAGAGAGAGAGAGAGAGGGGGGAGAGAGAGGGGGAGAGAGAGGGAGGGAGAGATAGAGAGAGAGGGGGTAGAGAGAGGGAGGGAGAGAGAGAGAGAGTGTGTGAGAGAGAGAGAGAGGGAGAGAGAGAGAGTGTGTGTGAGAGAGAGAGAGGGGAGAGAGAGAGAGTGTGTGTGTGAGAGCGAGAGAGGTGAGGGGCTATTTTTAACCTTTCATTCAGCTAGGCCCAAACCAGAGATAGGTTACCCCCCCCTTCTTCCTCGTTCTAGCCGGACAGAGAACTTTCTGGAGGCTCGAGACCGCAGTGTTAAGACCGCAGGAGACCGGACAGGCTTGGAGGCTTTCAGAGGATTTCTCGACTACGTGAAGACATCAGAATCCCGTAAAACAATCTGGTGGTTATCATGGCTTCACTGCTGTGCTACAACAAAGGATGTGGGCTGAAATATGAGGCCAAGACCAACAAGGACGGTAAGATAATCTGTCTGTCATGACTTTTGATTGATTCTAATAATACTCACTTTTAAATAGTCCAGTGAAGGTGTGCTGGTCAGTTTAAAACTTTGCTCATCACCTGGCTGCCCTGTCATTTTCTCTATATGTTGTGTCAAGGCAATGGGGGCTTTATAGAGCCTATTGTATGAATGTGTCTTCTTCTGAGAAACAGTACTAGTGTTCGTAGGTGCTTTACTTTTAAGTTCAATGAAACTACATTCAAATCCTGGAACAGTTCAAAAATACATCACTAGAAAAAGCTTAATTTCAATACAATGTGCTCGTGCAAAAAATATATACACAATGCAAGTGGGTAAGGATAGATATAATTGCCTCAAACTTTTAGGAAAACTGGAATTTAGAGATTTGAATTTACTGGCAAAATACAGGCAATCAAACGAGTTTAAGTGCTTTGTATAACGTGATAATATGTGTATGGGAGAGAGAGGGAGAGAGAGAGGGGGGGAGAGAGAGAGAGAGGGAGAGAGAGAGAGAGAGAGAGAGAATCGGTTGTGAGCGTGGTGAGCAGCCTGTAGCATTGTAGGCCATGTGTCGCCAGCTACCCTCATAGCAACCAACTTCCTTTTATGGGACGCTGACTCACAACTCTAGCTGCAACAGCTGATACATTCTGTGACGTGTGTGTGTGTGTGTGTGTGTGTGTGTGTGTGTGTGTGTGTGTGTGTGTGTGTGTTTCCTCCCAAAAGATTCCTGCCTCTTCCATCCAGGTGTGCCCATCTTCCATGACGCTCTGAAGGTAAAACTGAATAATAAGTAAACACACACACACACACACACACACACACACACACACACTTATTTCTCGTGTTCCTCTACAGGGATGGTCGTGTTGCAGGAAAAGGACGACAGACTTCTCCGAGTTTCTCTCCATCAAGGTAACAACAACAACAACAACAACAACAACAACAACAACAGTTAAAAACACCGTCAGCCTTTGCAGTCGTTAAAGATCTCGTAAACAATTTTAGAGCATCTGCAAGATCCTAAGTGTTAGATGATGCCACTTTTGCATATTTTATTCAAACATTTCTGAAACAAAGGGGGCGCCCTTAGCTCAGTTGGTAGGGCGTCCCCCCCATGGGCCTCGGCCAGCAGCGGACCCGGGTTCGATTCCAGCCCGCGGTCGTTCTCTGCATGTCACTCCTCCCTCTCTGCCCCATTTCAACTCTGTCTCTACACTATCAATAAAGCATAAAAATGCCCAAAAAAAACATCCTAAAAAAAAAGAAAAAGATACATGATGCTATCAATAAGCTAAACAGTGTACTCTATGCTATCAATAAGCTAAACAGTGTACTCTATGCTATCAATAAGCTAAACAGTGTACTCTATGCTATCAATAAGCTAAACAGTGTACTCTATGCTATCAATAAGCTAAACAGTGTACTCTATGCACCTGCTGTCCACCACTAACAGGAACTTAAACTGAGCTCAAAATGTAAAATAAATAATGAATAATATTTGAAGTTTGACATCATTCAACCCAAGCCGTAATGTGACTGTTCTGTTCTACACACACACAGGGCTGCACCCGCGGTCGCCACAGCAACGAGAAGCCAGCGGAGCCCATGCGCCCGGAAGTGACGTCGGATAAAACTGAAGCTAAACGCGTCAACGGACAAGAAATCATTTTCCAAGGACCCAAGTCTGCTGAGACGCTGCAGAAAGAGAGACCCAGGTGTGTGTGTGTGTGTGTGTGTGTGTGTGTGTGTGTGTGTGTGTGTGTGTGTGTGTGTGTGTGTGAGTGAGTGAGTGAGTGAGTGAGTGAGTGAGTGAGTGAGTGAGTGAGTGAGTGAGTGAGTGTGTGTGTGAGTGAGTGAGTGAGTGAGTGAGTGAGTGAGTGAGTGAGTGAGTGAGTGAGTGTGAGTATGTCTGTGTACTTGTACAACTCATTTTTTTGAGAAACAATTTGAGTTTTAGAGGACATTTTTGGGAAGTGAGGACATTTTTGGCCGGTCCTCACTTGTGGACAGGCCTTCAAAGGGGCTGTTTGAGGGTCAAAACTAGATTTTAAGGTTCAGGTATGAATTAGGTTTATGTTAGGGTTGGGGTTAGACATTTAGTTTTGATGGTATGGGTTAGGGTAAGGGGCCAGGGAATGTATTATGTCAATGAATGTCCTCACAAGTATAGCTGTACAAACACGTGTGTGTCTTTGGTTGTGTGTGTGTGTGTGTGTGATTGTATGTATGTGCTGTTTTGATAGACGTGCTAGATTTGTCTATACCTAAAAAAAATTGTCTCATTTGCATAAGATAAGTGGTGTTTTCCTGCCTGCTGCTGCTGTGTGTGTGTGTGTGTGTGTGTGTGTGTGTGTGTGCGTGTGTGTGCGTGCGTTCGCTCGCTCGCTCGCTCACTGAGGTCGCGGTGAGGTCGCCCCGCAGCGCTCCAGAAATAAATCATTTAGTTTAGATCGCACTATGTGTCAGTCAGCAGCTCTCATATCCTTCATTCATTTTGTTTTCTTTAATGGTGGCAATGAAACAAACAGTAGCATTGAGCCAGTGTGTTTTCTATGAGTTTCTAACCTAAAGGTGCTACGGGGAACCTTGAAACAGTCTTATTTTTCGTATATGAATTATAAATGAGCAAAGGAGACCATCAGTTAAAACAGCAGTATTGTTATATGGTTATTATTAATGCATTTGCTCGGGGTCTGAAGATAACCCAGACAAAGCGACGCAGGCCTACGATAGGTCGACAGGTAACGGTAACAAATCAAATATACTTTGCTTCACCATCATCATATCACCATTATTATTCTGACCGTCACATATACAGTGGAGGAAATAAGTATTTGATCCCTCACCGATTTTGTAAGTTTGCCCACTTACAATGAAATGAGCGGTCTATCATTTTAAAGCTAGGTTTATTTTAACAGTGATAGACAGAATATCAAAAAGAAAATCCAGAAAATCACATTAAAAAGAAATACAGAAATTATTTTGCATTTCATTGAGTGAAATAAGTATTTGATCCCCTACCAACCATAAAGCATTCTGGCTCCCACAGATTAACCCTTGTGCTGTAAAAAGATATTCCTAATCTCAACTAGTTTCCTGTATAAAACATATCACCATTATTATTCTGACACAGTCACATAGAAATACATTACCTCATCGCGAAGCATCTTGCCGTCTCTCCTTCACTTGCTTCCTAAACACATCTTCAAACCAATTTTTTCCAAAGGTATAGGAATAAACAAAGGTTCCTCTTAGTCACTTTAAATGGTAAATGGAATCCACTTATATAGCGCTTTTCCCTGGTTTTTCACAGACTCAAAGCGATTTACATTGTTTTGTACACATTCACCCAATCACACACACATTCATACATAGTTAGCAGCAAGCTAACTATCGGGAGCAATTCGGGGTTCGATGTCTTGCCCAAGGACACTTCGACATGTGGCGGGTAGGCGTGGGATCGAACCTCCGACCCTGCACTCCAGAGGCGACCTCCCTGCCCACTTCGCCACTTTAAGTAACTTTCAGGGACACACACTAGTTCTCAGACCAGTTGATTGGGGACAAAAGACTTGTACAGGATTAGAAAAAAAAACGCTTATTTTTTTAGTTAGTTGTTATGGCTTTGTTTTGGGCAAGTCTGAAAGAAATCGATGTAAGATTCCAAAAAGTGACTCTTGACAAAATGTGTGTGTGTGTGTGTGTGTCGCAGTTCAGAGGAGACCATGACCAAGCTGCCCCACAAAGTGTCTGCGTCGCTGTCTCAGGCGCTGGAGAAAATGAACATCAGCAGGAAAGCAGAGGAAGAGAAGAAAGGTCAGTGTGTGTGTGTGTGTGTGTGTGTGTGTGTGTGTGTGTGTGTGTGTGTGTGTGTGTGTGTGTGTGTGTGTGTGTGTGTGTGTGTGTGTGTGTGTGTGTGTGTGTGTGTGTGTGTGTGAGTTTGTGTTTGTGTGTGTGTGTGTCTGTGTCTGTGTGTGTGAATCATCCCAAAAAATTAGTTTTCTTGCAGTGAACTAAAACTAACACTAATAGAAATATTTGAAATAGAAATCCTATAGAACCATTTGTTCCTGTTTTCAATAGAAAAGTGCTTTTCGGGGCGCCCTTAGCTCAGTTGGTAGGGCGGCCCCCCCATGGGCCTTGGTCAGCAGCGGACCCGGGTTCGATTCCAGCCCGCGGTTGTTCTCTGCATGTCACTCCCCTCTCTGCCCATTCCAGCTCTGGTCTCTACACTTCAAAAAACATATATATAAAGTGCTTTAAACAAATTGATTGGCTGTTGAATCTGATTAAGATGTTTTAGCTACACCACTTCTACAGCTTCTTATATTACAAAAAACAACAATGTAAAGTTCAGATGGCGTAGTGGATGGCGTACCATATTGGCTCCGGCCTTCGTTGCAGTGGTCGCGGGTTCAAATCCGACCCGTGGACCTTTACTGCAGGTTATCCCCCCCCCCCCCCCCTCTCTCTCTCTCTCTGTCTCCCCACTCTGTACTATCTAATAAAGCTTGAAAATGCCAAAAATAATCTTTAAAAAAACGGAGTTGATAAACAAGACATTGTAAGTGAGTCTCGATTCCCTTATCTGAACTCTCCTGTTGTGTGTTCCGACAGAGAGTGAAGCCACGATGACAGGGACCCGATGCAAGAACCCAGGCTGCAAAACAGTGAGTGTCTCTTTATCTTTAGTGTGTGTGTGTGTGTGTGTGTGTGTGTGTGTGTGTGTGTGTATAGGTGTGTGTGTGTGTGTGTCCCAAAATAGTTGACTATCTGACATCAGCAAAAGGCGAGAAATTCATCATCTAGACACAGACAGACAGACACACACACACACACACACACACACACACACACACACACACACACACACACACACACACACACACACACACACACACACACACACACACACACACACACACACACACACACACACACAGCTGCTCAGCTTTACTGTCTGAGTTCAGTTGATCATTCCAGTTGTAAAGCTTATAAACAGCTCCATCTAGTGGACGAGGCCGGTAGCTGCACACATTCCAATACTCGACCTGCTCCTATTCTGTTAACTGAGCTTCAATAGCATTAATACATGATGTATTATACTATAGAAATATAACATATAACAATAATGCTTAATACTCTTAAAGCTGCAGTGTGTAGAATTTGGGGTTTTATTTCCCAGCAGATTTTGTAGAAAGTAACTATGTTTAATTTAGTGCATAATAGCAGATTTTTTTTTTTTAATTATTATTTTTTCCCCTTAGAAAGGGTCTCATATATGTACATATTTCTCCATAATTTGGACCAAGGCCTTGTCACTGCCATTTTGGAAGTGTCATAGTTGGAATGTCATCAGGTGCATTGTTTAAAATTTAGAATTGTTCTTGTCCTTGAAGGCCACTGTAGCTTCTGTTATTATTCTAAAGGGGTTGGGGTTACCCAGGGAGCGTTGCATTCTAGAACTTTCTTGATGATGTCATATTACACACTGCACCTTTAAGTCTTTAAAGACCTTTACATACAAGTGATTTTACATCGCATTGTTGATACTTGTAATTGTTGTAACTTATATTTAAATGACAGAATGTATCATACTTATTCATCTCGAGGGAGTTCCAAATTGTAAAGATTGTGTTAAATTATTATTATATATATATATATTTTTGTGTAGATTTTTTAATTCAAAATATATAGAAATGCCCTCGAAAAAAAACCGCCTGGCCCAACAAATGGCCTCTCTTTTGCCCCGGAACCAGAGAGTGAGCAACACTGCATGACGCACAAACACACACACACACACACACACACACACACACACACACACACACACACACACACAGTAAACACACTTGACTAGTGACCTTATCACATGATTGACGAGGCGTGAGGAGAGACTATAACCTGTGACACATCACTGATCGTCTAATCGTTATCATCGTGTGTGTGTGTGTGTGTGTGTGTGTGTGTGTGTGTGTGTGTGTGTGTGTGTGTGTGTGTGTGTGTGTGTGTGTTTAGGCCTATGTTGGCCCAGAGACGGACAAGGATCTTTGCATCCATCACCCTGGAGCTCCCGTCTTCCACGAAGGGTAAAACACACACACACACACACACACACACACACACACACACACACACACACACACACAAACAAACACACACACACACACACACACACACACACACACACACACACACACACACACACACACACACACACACACACACACACAAGCACACACACACACACACACACACACACACACACACACACACACACACACACACACACACACACACACACACACACACACACACACACACACACACACACACACACACACACACACACACACACACACACACACACACACACACACGTTACATGTGTTCTCTATATAAATCTAATGTTATTTCTCCAGCTATAAGTACTGGAGCTGCTGCTGCATACGGACGACAGACTTCAACGAATTCCTGGACCAGAAAGGCTGCAGCACAGGCAAGCACTGCTGGATCGCCAAGAAGGTACAGCCAGGAGGGTGTGTGTGTGTGTGTGCCCCCCCCCCCCACACACTTCCCCCAATAGAGGCTCAGTCCTCTTCACAGCAGACCACGGGTTAGAATCCGGCCCGAGGTCGTTCTCTGCATGTCATTCCCCTCTCTGCCCCATTTCACCTCTGTCTCTCTCTCCAAACTGTCTAAAAATCTAAAAAATTAAAAATTAAATAAAAAACTCCGATCTGATCCGTTGTGTTTCCAGGACAAGAAGAATGTTGTGTGTCGACACGACTGGCACCAGACGGGAAATAACGTCGTCTTGACGATTTACGCCAAGAACGCAAACCCAGAGGTCTCCTTCTTAGAAGCCAACAGCACAGTGGTGAGTCAGTCAATCGCACATATTCTGCATATTATGCACTAAATTAAATGTACTTATGGATATTATAATTACTTTCTACAAAATCTGCTAGGAATTAAAACCCAAAATTCTACACACTGCAGCTTTAAACGCTATAATACTAACTTGACCTCTCTTTCTCCTCCTCTTTAGCTCACGTGTCGGATCCAGTTTGAAGACAACAAGATTTTCAAGAGAGAATTCCACTTCTGGGGCGTGAGTATCTGAAAAATACGTCCAGATATATCTGCCTCTGTTGTTTAAAGCCTACAATTATGAAAAAAATTATTAAAAAACGTATGAAGAAATACTTCTGTTATAACCTTCAGAATAGTCCAAAGAATAATAATGGACAGCTAAGTTGATGTAAGTGCTTTAGAAGTTGAGATTGTTGGTTCAGAGTATTGAAACACTAATGTCGATATAATGGCCTTTAAAGATGGTTGTAAAGGAGAAATATACAGACACAAGCAGACACTTTTCACAATACACACCTTAATGTACATTTTGGACCTTTTAATTCATAATAGTATGACAGAAGAGTTGAAAAAAAAAACATTGTTTCCCGCTATTTTTCATCATTTATTCAGTTATGAGAATAAACCTTAGGAAATATTCACTTCTCTGACACAGCCAAAGTTACACAGTGCACCTTTAATAGAAGGCCAATAGAATCAAAGGGAATTGAATTTCCTGCCAGGTGGTGGACGTGAAGCAGAGCTCGGTGAACATGGTCCCGTCTAAGGTGGAGGTGATGCTGCGTAAAGCCGACCCGGTGTCCTGGGGCAAACTGGAGGATCCCAACTACAAGCCTGAGCCGGAACCCATAGACCAGGTAGGAGAATAACAATAATATATATATCACTTTATATTAAGGGCTGGTAGGATGTCGGCCCCAAGAAACCATGAGGTCTCTGGTTCCTCCTCCCAGTAACCATGAGGTCTCTGGTTCCTCCCAGTAGCCATGAGGTCTCTGGTTCCTCCTCCCAGTAACCATGAGGTCTCTGGTTCCTCCTCCCAGTAACCATGAGGTCTCTGGTTCCTCCTCCCAGTAACCATGAGGTCTCTGGTTCCTCCTCCCAGTAACCATGAGGTCTCTGGATGGATCCCCGGCACCGGATAGGAGGGTGTTAGTAGTAAAACTAGTGGTGGCTGCTATTACATCTACAGTGCCCACCATCTCTACCATTGTGTCCTTGAGCAAGACACTTAACCTTAACTTAACTTAACTTAACTTAACTTAACTTAACTTAACTTAACTTAACTTAACTTTACTTTACTTTACTTTACTTTACTTTACTTTACTTTACTTTACTTTACTTTACTTTACTTTACTTTACTTAATTAACCAATCACAGGCCTCGAAGGAGAGCAGTGCGGAAAATCAGAGTTCCCACCATTTAACTTGAGAGGGGATATGAGAAAAGACACATTTCAATATAGCATTTGACTAATAAAGAAACTTAACTTTAACTTTAACTTAGACTTGAACTGAACTGGACTGGACTGGACTGGACTTGACTGGACTTTACTTTACTTTACTTTACTTTACTTTACTTTACTTTACTTTACTTCACTTTACTGTAACTCTGTTAACCAATCACAGGCCTCGGAGGAGAGCAGTGCGGAGCCTCAACGGGCCGAATGGGACATCGACGACGACGACATCAGCGACTCGGACGACGAGTGGAACTACGACACGAAGAAGAACCAAACGCCGCAGCAGAAAGAGACGCAGAAGAAGAAAGAGGAGGAGGAAATGAAAGCCAAGAGGCAGGAAGTGGAGCTGGAGATGAGACGCGCGCTGGAAGCTAACCGGATAGCCGAGCAGGAGAGGGAGGAAAAGAGGAAAGAGCAGGAGATGGAGGGCTTTGAAGATCTGCCCGATCTAGAGGGGTAGAGACAGAGGGGATAATAAGACCTGCCCGATCTAGAGGGGTAGAGACAGAGGGGATAATAAGACCTGCCCGATCTACAGGGGTAGAGACAAAGGGGATAATAAGGGGGGAAATGGGTTTAAATTGGGTTAGCGAGCTAGAGGAGTAGAGAGGGGATAATATGGGGGGAAAATGGGTGTTCAATTGGGTTAGCGAGGTAGAAATTTGAATATTTGTAATGGAGTGTTACAAGTATAAGGGTCATGCAACTTCTTAGAATGACACACGGGGAGAATGGGGTCTGGATGTGGTTGGAAGGCAGAACAAACATTTTAAAAAGCTGAAGTGTGTTGTAACTTTTTCATGTAAATGAATGTCTGCTACAGTCAAGCCATTGGGTGTTTTAGTTTTTCTAATGAAGCTACCGAGGAGTCTACGGGTCGAATGTTTTTTTCCTTTGCTGTTTCTCTTTGTAGACGGCCCCTGTGCTCTCGTCTCACAGCACAATGTTATGAGTCGAGCTTAGAGGACATCTATTTTCAGTCTAAATTGTCTGCCTAGGGGCGCCTTTAGCTCAGTTGGTAGGGCGTCCCCCTCATGGGCCTCGGCCAGCAGCGGACCCGGGTTCGATTCCAGCCCGATGTCGTTCTCTGCATGTCACTCCCCTCTCTGCCCCATTTCAACTCTGTCTCTACACTATCAATAAAGCATAAAAATGCCCAAAAAAAAAAATAATTGTCTGCCTCACGACGGTATCAAAGATGCATCGTTTGTGTTTGAATAATGTTTAACTTCTGAGTTATTGATGCCGGAAGTTTGAATCTGTCACCTTCTTTCCAACTTTACCGCAGTCTGGAACTGTCAAGTTTAATATCAACATTGTATTTCAACTTTGTGTTACACATTTTTATTCTTTTTTTCTCAAAGTACATAATGAAAATAAAAAAAAACCTCCACCTTTTCATACGTTTCCCTCTCCCTGGCCTTGGCCCTAATAGCCTTCTGTAGATTTGCCTTAAAGGTGCTACAAGGAACTTTTTTTTAATATTTCTGAAACGGTCTCATTTTTCCTCTGATGATCATAAATGACATCAAATGAGACCATCAATGCAAAGAATGCTATTTTTATATAGTTTTTCTTAATGCCTTTGTCATGGGTATACGCTCACCCAGGAACTACAGCTGGCGTAGTAAAAACACTATCGCTTTTGTCTAAAGGGGGCGCTAGAATGAACACAAACTGAAAGTTCCTCGGAGCACCTTTAACGGGGTAGAACAAACATTTAAAATCGAGGCAGATTTCTTTGATAAAGTTAATACACTAATTCAACCCCACATCTTTAATTGTGTATCTGAAAATCTAATGAAATGTAGTTATTTGCTACAGACACTTTTGAAGTAAATTTAAGGGCTTGATTCTCTTGAATAGGTTATAAGAAACACGGCGGATCCTTCATATTTTTCATTGAATTACAATGCCTGAGAAAGTGACCGAAAATGGGAACATCATTTAACACATACTGGATGCAATTTCAAAACAAAAAATAAAATATTTTTTTTTTTTCAGTTTTCGTGTCCAAATGTCTTTTTTAATGTCTGTGTCTAAAATTAACGGATATTAATGGTTCTGTCAATACTGTAAATAGATCATTTCATAACCTCCCAATAGAATCTCATGACTGCATTTGATTCTCGGGTGAAGAGAAATACATTTTGAGAGGGGGTGCTTTTCAAAATCTATTTTACAAAATGAACTAATAGTCACAGTTGTCATGTGATTATAAACCAATAAAAACAAAATATATATATATGTTAAAAAAAAACATAATATATATTTAACCTAGCCATTACCTAAACAATACAAAAATAACTTGTTAGCTTAGGTGAAAAATCATTTTATGTGTAAGAAAATACAGTTCATATCATATAGTGTGACAAATGGATCATATGGTGTGACAGGCAAAACCCGTCACACCATGACGTCACACCAGTTTCATGAGCGTCAGGAAACTTACTCCACTTACGTATTTACATCTGGCCATTTTTGTTTTGGGCCATTTGCCTTGACTTCCATTCATTTTCTGTCGGATTATAGGGTTGAGCTAGGGTTGCTATCTCCCACAAGGAAAGTCTGACGCTCATGAAACTTACTCCACTTATTAAAAGACACCATATGATGTAGCGTCACACCATATGATGTAGCGTCACACCATATGATGTAGCGTCACACCATATGATGTAGCGTCACACCATATGAGGTTTCATGCATTTGACACAATTTTCTGCACTGTCATTTCATGCTAGCATGCTAACAGCATACCAACTGTAATATGACAACATATATTTAGATCTAGTAAAGACAAAAAAGGGATTTACCTTTGTTATTTTTATTTAAAAGGCGTCACACCAAAAGACACTAAGAATGGGTACGAAAGTGGGAGAGCCAAAAAGATATAATTTATGGACACAATTACAAGAGCCAGCTTACCTTGGTCCTTCTGAGATGTTTCTTGTACTCTTTGGTTGAATGGGGACCCCGCATCCATAAGGTGTCCAAACAATTGCACGTTTAAATATACCAATGTAGTGTCACACGATGTGATATTTTCATCATTGCTAACTCAAGATATTGTACCTAGACTTTAAAAAGAACACTCCCAATGTACGATTATTCTGTACTTTATTGAGAAGATTTGAATTCATATTTCTTAATTTTATTCAAGTTGGAGCTAGGGTTGCTATCTCCCACAAGGAAAGTCTGACGCTCATAAACCATACTCCACTTTTTAACATCAGTCATGCAAATATACCCACCAAAGGATTTGATTCTCAGATGAAGATAAATCAATTTTGAGAGGGGGTGCTTTTAAAAAATAAGTCAATAAGGTGTTATGTACTGTAGGTCAAGGAAAGGCTGCCATATCTGTTTAAATTGTTCTGCTTTCCCTGAAATCCCATATAAAATGTTCTACATATATAAAGTACTGGAGAACTCCATGAGCCACATATCGAAGCAGAGGGCTATCTCCTTATTCCACACCTAAAGAATCTTTTTTTTTTGTGCCATCACCATCCCATACTTGATAACTTGTGTAATAATTAGGCTCACATGTCACTTCACAATAAATCAACTTCTAAAATGGTCCAACTGTTTCAGGTTAAAAAACTAAATATCACAAAAAGTTATTTTTTTTTTAATCAAAACGACACCAGTGCTTCTCAAATGGTGGGGCGCGCCCTCCTGGGGGGGCGCCGTGAGTTGTCAGGTGGGGGGGGGGGGGGTGCGGGCTGCCTTGATTTCCCACTGACCTAAAAAAAAAATATATATATATATTTTTTTTAAGTGCTAGCAAGGCGATGTGTGCTTGTGTATGGTCATGTCCGCGTGAAAGGCTGCGATTTGCAGTAAATAAATGTCCACATGTGTCTCCAAGTGTCTCTGTGGGCTATTTAAAAAGAAATCAAGCAATTAGACTAATAATAACATTAATGAATTATTGGTTATCGCATCACAGAAGGCCTATTGGCCTATAATAATAAAAAAACACCACCTTAACTATGTTTACAGTTTAAAAAAGTTTTGAATGAAATGCAAACCTCAGTGAATCATTTGCTCTTGTTTCTCTGTCCTGAGATTCACACAGACTGAGCAGTCTTGTTTAAATGTTACAAATTGAGCTAATAAACTGAACTTTGAATTTTTTTGCTGCAGAAGTTATCTCAGCTAATTTTTGTTATCTTATTTGATAATAAGGTGATTGTATGCAGAATGCTTGTGCCAGACACTTATACAGTGGTTTTGTTCAGATAAATAAATAAATATTAGCAGGTTCTCAAGGTTCATCAACACGTATGATAGAAGTTTTTCTACATGAACACATTTGCTTTGGCACAACAGTTGATTAAGTTGACAGCAAGAAAATTTACTTTTACATGCAAAATACCTATTTTGGTGAAAAAAACATGCTTACCACAGCACCATGAGGTCCTCTCTTTCAGGGCCATGTGGAAATGAGAGGGGCTTGAAAAAATATATCTCACATGACCACAAATGTTTTCCGTTGCCTAGATACAGGGGGTGGCTCACATTACCCGATGCCTCAGATTCCCCCGTTCTCCCCTCGGTTACACTGTCGTTTTTTTTATTTTTTTTATCAAAACAACATGTCGTTTTTTATAATATATGTTTTGTGAAAAGCCCCCCCTCTAGAGATTGACTTCTCTTCATCTGAGAATCAAATCCTTTGGAGGGTGTATTTGCTTGACTGATGTTAATAAGTGGAGTAAGCTTCATGAGCGTCAGGAAACTTACTCCACTTATTTGCATCTGGCCATTTTTGTCTTGGGCCATTTGTATTGAATTCCATTCATTTTCTGTCGGGTTAGGGTTGGGCTAGGGTTGCTATCTCCCACAAGGAAAGTCTGACGCTCATGAAACTTACTCCACGTATTAACATCCGTCATGCAAATATACCCACCAAAGGATTTGATTATCTGATGCAGAGAAATCAATTTTGAGAGGGGGTGCTTTTCACGGCAAGCTAGTCCATTTTGGGGCGATTTACGTTGAATTCCATTAATTTTCTGTAGGGTTAGGGTTGAGCTAGGGATCTCCCACAAGGAAAGTCTGACTCCCTTGAAACTAACTCCACTTATAATGTCATGTAATTTAGCATGGCTTTTTGAATACAGCCAGCATGTACAATCATCAGAAAACATCAGACAACATCAGACACGATTGTTTTCACACTTCAATATTTCATTTTAATCTCCAAAGGTTTTTCCGCCGACTTTGTCTTTGTTATACACTGCACACGATAACACAACAGAACACCTCGCAATGTACAAAGTCGTGCAACATCTAGTCTGGCTTCCAGCATTGCTCACACAGTCTCCAATATTCAGGCTGTTCAAATCCAACAGGGGGTGCGTTCACAAATGTTGCCTATAGAATACTGTTGCACAAACATGGTGGGGTGTTTGTAATTCGCCGGTTTCAGTCAAAAGTGACAAAATAAATGGCACTCACAACAACAACAAAAAATTTGCAAAAGAAAAAAAAATTATGTTATGAGATCTTTAGTTTAAAGACCATGACACATAGGCAACAATTTGTTTTATATACCAAAATGTCTTCCACAAAAGCGTGTTCCCCCCAAAAAAAATCGACACATCTTCGAGATCACTTATCAACACAGCAGATCAGAACATTAAGCAATTTAAAGTGGTAAGGTAAGACTTTATCAATGTTACAATTAAAAAAATATACACACAAAAGTTCCCCCAAATATTGGCAAAACATATTAGGCTGAGTATGACATCTCACTTTTGTGTAAACCATTCATCAGTAGTCTGCAATAACACTGGAGAAAAAGTCCCATAACTTTGGCTTTACATTTAGAATAATTTCAATATCATGAATTATTATTTCTTTTGAACACTATTTTGCAGCACCGATTGGTGTAACGTCGGCAAGACATTTCAAGGAGATTGCGTTGGTAGTGGAATGACACAATCGCATGGTATAGAACATTGGCGTTAAATGGGGAAATCTCAAGCTGCTTTGGGAGTATTTGTACAAACACTGATGTATAATAAACATTTGTGTATATGTACATCTCAATATATATTTTTCATTGTTTTTACGTTTGGTTAAGATTTATTACAGTTCATCAACACACTTTTTGTCCGTATACATTTATCATAAATAAAAGATTCGCCATCAAATCAATAAAAAAAAGAAACCACTCTTAAAACACTCAAAATCTTTAAAGACACACACACACACACACACACACACACACACACAAATGTCTTTTTTTCCCATTAAGTTTGCGTCTTCGTAAAGTGCAAGGCAAGATAGAGTAAACTTTGAAATGTACGACATACAACAACTCTCACATCTGAAGCGCACACACTCTTTCGCACGCACGCACAAACACACACACAAACACACACGCACGCCCACACACACACATGCACACACACACACACACACACACATACACACACACACACGCACACACACACACCTCGTATGTCTCATAACCCACTGAACTCAGTACTAACTTGGCACAACATTTCTAAAGCCTCGAAGGTGTAGAGCGTATAGCTGGCACACTGGATACAGAAGCACAATCCAATACGTTTGGGTTAGTTCATTATATGTTGTATTATATGTATATCAAGAACTAACCGTTTACGTGAGGGGGGGGGTTATGGAGGGGGGGCACAACAAAGATATTTTTACAGCCTTGTTCTAGGATGAAATATCAAAGTTAAAGCTAAAAATAAAAGTAATATTTATCCTTTTGATCAGACCTGAGTCGATGTGTCTTTTTTTTTTTTTTTTTTTACTTTTTTCAGAGTTTTGAAAGTGATGGTTTTGCATCACGACAAACCAACTTTAGGTGAGTTGTGTTTTAAGAAACTAAAAGCTGTTTCTTATAGTTGTTCACTGTACCTTCGTTGTTAATTGTACCATTGTAGTTAACTTTACGTAACGGGAGCTAGCTGTTTCTGGTCGGAACCTACCAGCTACAAATTCAATATTTGTATTGTGATATATATATAATATATTTTGAGGCAACTCCAATGTGAGGGGGGAGGAAGATAGGCTAAGATTGCATGCAGGGAGACACACTAGAACAGCATTAATTGGCTGTCGATTATATGCACACAATGGCCACGGGGTTCGTCAAAGGGGGGGAAGCAGAAAGGCCCGTTACAGCTTCACAGAATTGGGAAAATAAGATATACCAAAAAAATATATATATTTGCAATAATAATAATAATAATAATCATAATAGCTTTTAACCACAGACAAGGCGAAAATCAAGTGTCCCTTGACGCTTAATCTTATAGTACATATACAATCAGAAGTATGGCAAAGCAGGAGTAATACACTGAGTAGCCGTAATGTCACGTTAATGTGTCCTTGATGCACTGTAAAACACCGTCGCCGTACAACTGCTTGAAAATAGAGAAAATCAGTCCATTTGGGTCATTTCATCTGGTACCTGTACCTTTAAATGATTTGCAGAATGCTCAGTAAAAGAATGAGCAAAACAATTCAATTGTTTGACACCCATTTAAAGGTGCAGTGTGTAATATCCTAATATTTAGTGGCATCTAGTGGTGATAATAACGGAAGCTACGGTGGCCTTCAAGGACAAGAAGCAAGTTACTAAAAGATGGCATCATCCACCACTGCCTCAAGTCTTTCCACAATATCAAGTGATGAGGTGAAGATGTGTTTAGTTATTTATTCTATTGTACTTCTTTTTCTTGGTCTACCAACAGGAGCATTTCCCCCATGGACGCCCACTTTAAAAAAAAGCATATGGCCGTTAAGTTTGTCCATTTATCCATTAAGTTTTTTAGCGTGGCATTCTAGAACTTTCACCACTAGATGCCACTAGATATTCAGATATTACACAGTGCACCTTTAAGGTTAAATCGCGTGATGTTACCGCACTTTAAAAATACCACAGTCAAAATATTTTCTTGAGGCTAAAAAATAAATCCAGATAAAATGACTCCATACCATACAGAATATCACATTTTTTTTTTTTTTTTTTGCAGGGTGTAGCTTAGCATTAGCTTCGGATCACACACACAAAGTCACACAACATTCCATTTAAGAACCACTTTAGAACCACAATAGAAGAACGTTGTGTGAAATCTTATATGATTTTTTATATTCACAGGTTAATTAATACAAGTCCACTCAAGTACAATCCTCGGTACATTTTTTTGTTTTAAAGATAATTCGTATCCGTCCGATCAGTAGATGATACGGTTGAGATGTTTCAGTTAGTTTGTTCATTCCGTTGTTGCCGTGGTGAGTTCCCATGGCAGTAGCAACAAGAAATAATAATAATAATAATAATAATAATAAATACTCTTCGAAAATGTCTTTTTTTAAACGATTAAAGATCAAGAGAGAAAAATAATTATCTATAGATAGATAGAAAATAAAGACGGGTGCCACCTCGACATGCAAAGAGAGGCAACACGTAAACACAATTCTTTGTCAAAAAAAAAGTTGTTGAGAACACTTTGGTTCCAGTAGTCCTCCATTTTGATTCTCCGCTTCTGTCCAAAAAAGGCGACTTCCTAACTCCAAGCAAAGTAAGCAAAAAACAAACTTAGCGGTTGCCTGCCTACAAAACACAACACAGAAAAATCAGCAAAAAAAAGAAAAAAGAAAACTCCTCTGTACCTCCCCTGCAAAATGGCGGATAAGGACGGCACACACGGACGGAAACCAACACTGTTAAAAGTTTGGAGAAAAATTTTTCGCTTTTTCCACGTTTTCATCTCTCTGTCCGGCCGCGATCGGAGAAAGAAGGGAGGGAATCCTTCTCCTCACCCCCTTGTTGCCAGGTAACCGGAGGAGTAGAATGTGGTGGTTCAAAAAAAGCACTTTCACAAAGGACTTCAGTTGCCCGAGAAATCTGTTTCACAAGCTCCACCTTTGATATCCCAATTTCCTGCAGGGGGGGAGAGGGAGGGGGGAGGGATAGAGAGAGAGAGAGAGAGGGGATAGAGAGAGAGAGAGAGAGAGAGAGAGAGAGAGGGGAGAGAGGGAGAGGGAGGGGGAGAGGGATAGAGAGAGAGAGAGAGGGGGGGATAGAAAGAGAGAGAGGGAGAGGAAGAGAGGGGGGAGAGAGAAAGGGAGAGAGAGAGGGGGAAGGGAGAGAGGGAGAGGGGGGGAGAGAGGGGGGATAGAGAGAGAGTGAGAGGGAGAGGGGGGATAGAGAGAGAGAGAGAGGGAGGGAGAGATAGATAGAGAGGAAGAGAGAGGGGGATAGGGAGGGAGAGGGAGAGAGAGAGGGGGAGGGAGACAGAGAGGGGGAGGGAGACAGAGAGAGACAGAGGAAAAAAAGGAGAGAGAATTTAATTAATAAATAAATAAATTTATTTATTAATTTTACAAATTGCCCTTGTAGATAAACCTAAAATTCTCATTCTCACACACACACACACACACACGCACACACACACACACACACACACACACACACACACACACACACACACACACACACACACACACACACACACACACACACACACACACACACAGTCTCTCACCTGATAGCGAGCTGTTGGACTTCTGCTTGTGGAGTTTCTCTCTCTCTTTCTCCTTCTTCACTTTGGGGCAAATTTTCAGCTTTATGCTGCTGCTGCTTTTACTGACGCGAACCAAGTCCTGGAAGGAGGGAGGGAGAGAGAGAGGGAGGGAGAGAGAGAGGGAGGGAGGGAGAGAGAGGGAGGGAGGGAGAGAGAGAGAGAGAGAGGGGGAGAGAGAGAGGGAGGGAGGGAGAGAGAGGTGTAGAGAGAGAGAGAGAGAGAGAGAGAGAGAGAGAGAGGGGGGGAGAGAGAGAGGTGTAGAGAAGAGATACTATCTTTATTTACTTTATCTTGTACTGCTATGTGTATGTTGAGGAACCAAACCTAAGATTTTCTTTGAGAGTGTAGAGAAGAGATACTGTCAATGTTGAGACTGGTTGTCAGAAACAATCACATAGGCTGCTGCTAGATTAAAGGTGCTCCGAGGAACTTTCAGTTTGTGTTCATTCTTACACCGCCTTTGGACAAAAGCGGTAGTGTTTTTTCACTACGCCAGCTGTTGTTCCTGGGTGAGCGTATACCCCATGACAAAGGCATTGAGAAAAACTACATGACAATAGCATTATTTGCACTGATGGTCTTATTTGCTCATTTTCATGATTTATGATCATCAGAGGAAACATTTCAGAAATATTTAAAAGTTGACCTAGCACCTTTAAACTGAGTTAGAGTTTGGACCAAAACACCACAACAGTAATGCAATGCAGTAATCCTAAATGAGTTGATGTGAAATTATTGATGTTCTAAAGGGTAAAGTAATATTATGACAGTAACACTGGTGATAACACAATGGAATTTCTCTCTCACACACACACACACACACACACCCACACACACACACACACACACACACACACACACACACACTCACTCACTCATTCACAGAGACACACACACACACACACACACACACACACACACACACACACACACACACACACACACACACACACACACACACTCACTCATTCACAGAGAACACACACACACACACACACACACACACACACACACACACACACACACACACCTCACTCACTCACTCATTCACAGAGACACACACACACACACACACACACACACACACACACACACCACTCATTCACAGAGACACACACACACACACACACACACACACACACA
>CM049417.1:5130000-5140000 GCA_026929865.2 Hyperoplus lanceolatus | reverse complement strand
GAGCCAATATGGTACACGCTCTATCCACTACGCCACCGGAGCGCCCCCAGAATAAAACTGTATTGAAAAAATAATATCAATCAAAGAGGCTTTAAGCTCATGGCAGACTTTTACTCTTCTCTGATTGGATGATTCTTGGTGAAATGCACCTTGGGAGTTGTAGTTAACTTCTCTCCCTCAGAGTTTTCTTTATGTCCACAAGCAGAAACTCGTATATTCGACTTTTTAATCATAGAACCAGACATTCCCCAATGCAGCTGTAAATCTATTCTATGGGCGAAAGTTTTTTTATGTCGCTCTAAAGGGAAGAGGAACTCGAAATCTCGGTCACATAACTTTAATTACAAGATAAATCAAGAGGCTTCAGTCTTGTCTTTTAACTTCTACTTTATTGCACAATTTTAAATCTTATTTATGTGTATTTAGATTTTTTTTTATCTTTCTGTGTTTCTGTCAGTGTGTTTCCATGGCACAACAAGATTGGATTATTACCGAACTAGACACTCGAACGGACCGTGTCACTTGTCTGAGTATACATGGCCTTTCAGGGATCGGATAAATGTCCGATGCAGGTAGAATGTTGACTATGAACGAGTTATCTAGGTGGTCTTATCCGACTTCTCTTGTCCTTTAATGTGCCGATTTGTGTGCGAAGTAGATCGGATAAAGTTGTTTACATGCATTTTACAAGTCCTGTTGAAGTCTTATTCGTTTATTTATCCGATTGTGAGTCTGCATGTAAACGCACTGTGTGTTTCTTCCATACTTTGTCTAACTGATTTTTATGTCTTATGTAAAGCACTTTATTATTATTACTTTACTTTATTGATCCCCCAATGGGGAAACTGGTTTGCCACCATAGTCTGTACAACATACAAAACAGGAATACAGTAACAACATAAAACAGGCATAGTCACAGCCACAGGGGGAGTGTGGTCCACTACCATAGTTTTTTTTTTTTTTTTTTTTTCGCCTGCGGGCAGGCGTCTCAGCCTCATCATTCAAATGAGGAACTTTGAACTGCCTTGTTCCAGGAAGGTGCAATACAAATACGCTTGCTTTAAAAAATATATATATATTTTCACCATACACGAATTTCTGGCATCTGAGGAAGAAGCAGAGTTTTTTTTAGCTCCCTGAAAGTGTAGAAGATTTTTTTATGGGACCGGGTTGGGTCCATTTATTTTTTTTCGGGAGGTTAAGACACTACATTTCTACATTCATTGCCAGATTAGACTCCTTTATTACCCATCCCTGAAGCATCAATAGTTACCAACAGACTGCACTTTAATGGGAATACTTGACACAGGTTAACCCTTGTCTAACGCCCATTTTACCATGTGTGATGTCACTCATTTTACCATGTGTGATGTCACCCATTTGAAGGCGATTTGAACATGGAATTTCTTTATATGCAGATCAATGTTTTCCGCAAGTGCCTCCAATGTCCAACTAGGTGAAAAAAAAAGATTAGCCAGCCGAGGTCCCGACCCTCCTAGGGGGGTCCCGGGGTAGGCCCACAATTTTGCAACACAATACAATCTGTTGTTCATGAAGAAACACCAGTTACATAATTAAATAACACATATTTTGTGTGTGTGTGTGTGAGTGAGTGAGTGAGTGAGTGAGTGAGTGAGTGAGTGAGTGAGTGAGTGAGTGAGTGTGCGTGCGTGTGTGTGCGTTTGTGTGTGTGTGCGTGTGTGTGTGCGTGCGTTTGTGTGCGTGTGTGTGTGCGTGCGTTTGTGTGTGTGCGTGTGTGCTTGCGTGCGTTTGTGTGTCTGTGTGTGTGTGTGTGTCGTGTGTGTGTGTGTGTGTGTGTGAGAGTTCATACCTGCATTTCTTGGGGTGCTCGTCTCTCTTGTTGTTGAACTCGAGGGAGATCTTTGCGTCGAGGCCGATGCCGAAGTAGTTGTTCATCACACACTTCTCTGAAATTTGTCTGAACACAGAAATAAGCGTGACTTAGAATTATAATTTTTTTTTTAAATGTGATAACGCTAAAAGGAATACTTCACCGATACGGAACCGGCGTTCTATCATTATAACATCGCTATTATAATATAATGAATGAGGTTTCTCTTCCCTCAGTCTTCCCTTGGCCCAGCTGTCCTGTTAATCCTAACCCTACATTTTACCACATGTGTGATGTCACACATGGGAAAATGTAGGGTTAGACAGTGAGACAATAAAACACTCCTTCTGCCTTTTCTCAGGCTAGGATGAACCGATTATTAAAACATTTGCACATGTATACTACACAGGATCTCAGAGTTTTTTTTTTTAACCTTTATTTATACAGGTAAATCCCATTGAGACCAAAGACTCTTTTTCAAGGGAGACCTGTTCCCATTCCCACGTTACCATTCACACACACACACATTCATACACCGATAGCAGGCTAACTATCTAACATTCACACGAGGCAAGGTGGGTGAAGTGTCTTGCCCAAGGACACAACAACCATGACACAAGTGGCAGGGGAGGGATCGAACCTCCAACCCTTTGATCATCAGCCAACCCGCTCTACCAACTGAGCCACAGTCGCCCCAAGTTCAATACACCTTCATATATCCACAGGTGAAGTAGGTCTTTAAGTGCAAACAGATGATGACTTACACAGAGTCCAAGTTGAAGGTGACAGTGTGGAGGCTCTCTGCTTTCTCGAGGACGATAGGAGAGGTGGGACTCAAGCTTCCTGTACCTGGAAAGAGGTTTCAACTCATTAAGAAACTTCCATCAAATATACAGCTCTGGAAAAAATGAAGAGACCACTCCAAATGTTCAGTGTCTCTCGTTTTACTATTTACAGGCATATGTTTGAAAAGAACAAACATTTCGGTTTTATAATATAAACTTCTGACAACATTTCTACCACATTCCAATACATTTAGTGTCATTAAGAGCATTTTCAATAAGTTATATAGAGATGAAGATTTAAGAAATACATTTTTTATGGAGCTGTATTTATAAATGGTCGAGTAGAACAGTGGTTTAGAACTTCTTGTGGCCAAGTCACACCGAAGAGCAAGCCAACATCTGAAGGCCCACCTGTATTCAAAATCATTCATAACCTTTTATACAGTTTGATGCAATGCGCCTAATGTTTCCAATCCCAAAGCACATCTTTTCACCATTTGAAAACCACTGCTGTAGAGAAAACATTTATTATTTTATTATTTATATACATTTATAGTTATTTTTTTTATTATTTTTGAAGGAAGCTCTTTAAACTATTTCTGACAGAATGCAGCAGTAAGACTTGTTGTTTTTCTCGGACCTTTCTCGTCCTGTCGAAGCTCAAACTAGAAGAGACACTTACGTAATTCAGCATCCTTCAGAGAGAGAGAGAGAGGGAGGGAGAGAGAGAGAGAGGGAGAGAGAGAGGGAGAGAGAGAGAGAGAGAGGAAGAGAGAGAGCGAGAAAGAGAGATTTAGAGGGAGAGAAAGAGAGAGAGAGAGGGGAGAGAGAGAGAGGGAGGGAGAGAGACAGACAGACAGAGAGAGAGGGAGAGAGAGAGAGAGAGAGAGAGAGACACTTACGCGGTTCGGCATCCTTCAGCTCTTCGCTGTTTTCCCGTTTGATTGAGGAAGACGAAGGCATTCTCTGCAGCAGCGTGTGCTGGTTCTGCTCATCCACCACTGAGGCAAAATGACACAAAGGCAACGTCAGGCTTTCAAACAAACCGAGATGGTTTCAAAGATGGTGTCGAAATCCAGCGTGACTTCAAACCCTTTCAGCTCAGTCATACTTCTTCCTACAAACCTCATTCAAGCTACATTCAGCTATGTTCCTTCTTTCATTGTTAAAATTCAACCTTTTGTTGACAAAAAGCAAAAAAAAAAAAGCATAGTTTTCAAGTGAATCAGCCTTGTTTGAAGGCATGTAAAATACATTTTTTGAGATTTTATAAAAGGGAACGGATGTCTTCACTATCAAATACAAACGTCTCTCACTAGCCTTCAGGTTCAATAACACTTTTGCCACAGAACAGATTTTGACCTTTTTACCGTCTTGTATGAACAAACAATCCTAGCTGCTCGCGGCAAGGCCTTCAATGTCCCTTGAAAGGCTCTATACAAATTAAAGTTATTATTCTAATTTTCTTATTTCTAAACAATATTTGTATTCCAAGACAAGCCAAGACATAAGTTGCACAGACGTACACTTAAGAATTAGTTTTTTATTATAAAACGGATGGCTTGAATCCAGCGATCCGATTGGTTCCTAACTGTTGCATAATGGGCGTATACATAACTGCTGTGACGTCCAATCACCATTACCTTTCTCGGCCTGTTCTATGATTTGCCTGAGGGCTTTCTTCAGGCTGTTGGCGCGGAGCATGAGCTGCTCTTTGGACCGGTACGTTTTACTCTCCGAACCCGATTCCCCGCCACTCTCCCCCGGGCTGCAGTCTCCACTCTCCTGGGTGGGCACAGAGCCAGCCGGAACCACCTGGATGTAGCAAGGGGAAGAAAAAAATTATAGTTATATTTTTATTTATTTTATTTTAATTATAATTAGTATTTTATTGAGTTTTTACCTGGAAGTAGCCAGGGAAATTTTTTTTTTTTTTTTTATAATTAGTATTTTTATTGAGATTTTAAACACCACTGTTACAGAAAAAAGGAAGACATCTAAATTAAAGGTGTAGTCAGTGATTCTGGAGAAAGGCTTTGTTGTCAAAATCACTTCTTGTCAAAATCCGTCAATATCTCCTCACGATCCGCTACCTGTCTGTACTGTGTGTGATTTTATTTTTTTTAAATCTGGTGTTCATGTTATGTAAACTAAAGCGCTCCACCGTAGCCAGCAACATGCCAGTTCTTTACAGAGTATTACCACCAGATTTGTTTTCAGTGCACACACACACACACACACACACACACACACACACACACACACACACACAATTCCGCCTTTAAATCACACACACACACACACACACACACACACACACACACACACACACACACACACACAATTCCGCCTTTAAATCCCACCTACATCTATAATACATCTTCAGTATTTACTATTTTCCCATTTCGTTTATCTCCTGCTGATACCAGGAGCCCATACTCGATTTATTCCACCCTGTGCGCGGTTAGAAAAGCCTGCAGCAAGTACATTGTCAATAAAACATCAGCAGTGGAGCAGACAAACGGCACCTCATTCATACAATTTTTACAATTGCTGCTCGGCGGTCTTTTATCTCATCTCGTGTTCCTGGTGAAGGGAGACCGCAGTTCATGTTCATTTACCAACAGCAAAGAGGATCTCTCCAGCTGTATTTGATTTTATCGTTGTAATATGAAATGATGCCTGTTGTTAAGATACAATTCAGTGCCTTTCACACACACACACACACACACACACGCACAATCACGCATGGACGCACGCACGCACGCACGCACACACACACACACACACACACACACACAACACACACACACACACACACACACACACACACACACACACACAAACACTCTCATTCCATGTTTCCCTGTTCTGTTATTGAAAAGGAGGTTGAAATCACGCTGACATCTTGAAGGCTGTGATTTATTTTAGGGGAGCGACATCTATCTTTATGGGTTTCAAAGGGAGTTGAGATACAGAAAAAGCAAAGGAAAGGTTTATTCAGCCCTTGTGGGGAAAGGTTACAATGTGATAAAACATATCATTGTTTTCAATTCTGTTAATGTAAAGGGATCAGGTTGAATCGAGGGGATTTTGAAACTGCCTGGTGTCCCATCTGAGTGAGTTAGTGGGACACTGGTTAAGTTTTTTGGGGCATTTTTATGCCTTTTTTATTAGACAGAGAGAGAGAGACAGACAGAGAGAGAGAGAGGTGAAATGGGGCAGAGAGGGGAATGACAAGCAGAGAACAACCACGGGCCGGATTCTAACCTGTGGTCTGCTGTGAAGAGGACTGAGCCTCTATTGGGGGAGGGGGGTGGGGAGGGGGGGGAGGGGGTCATTACCTGAGCCTCCGCTTCGTCACTCAAGGCCTTGACGAGGGAATCCAGCTTATCGTTCAGCAAGGCACACTGGACGAAGAGACAGAGACACAGGTTTAGTTTACACACACACGCACGCATGCACGCATGCACGCACGCACGCACGCACGCACGCACACACACACTTATACTTTACTCTTACATAAGCTCTTGCATAACACGCGATTACCCACCAAACTGTTTACCTTCTTTGCCATGGCATCTGCCTCCTCCTTGTTTTCTGTGGCTCTGTCGTAGGCTTTCCCCACCTCCGCTACGAAGTCATTCACCGTCCCACACAGAAACCTGGTGGGTAGCGAGGGAGAGGAGAGAAAGAGAGAGAGAGAGGGAGAGGGAGAGAGGGGGGGAGAGGGAGAGGGAGAGGGAGAGAGAGGGAGAGGGAGAGAGAGGGGGGAGAGAGAGGAGGGAGAGAGAGGGGAGAGGAGGGAGAGCGAGAGAGAGGGGGGAGAGGAGAGAAAGAGAGAGAGAGAGGGGGGAGAGAGAAAGAGAGAGAGAGGGGGAGAGAAAGAGAGAGAGGGGGGAAGGGGAGGGAAAAAGAGAGAGAGGGGGAGAGGGAGGGAGAGAGAAAGAGAAAGAGAAAGAGAGAGAGAGGGGGGAGAGGGAGGGAGAGAGAGAGAAAAAATGGGTATGTGAAGGTTATTAACTTTGAAAATGAAAACAAATTAGCAGGGTATCACCTTTTAAAAGCTTTGGTGATTCACCGTGTTTGGAGATGACACACACGCACGCACACACGCACGCACGCACGCACGCACGCACGCACGCACGCACGCACGCACGCACACACACACACACACACACACACACACACACACACACACACACACACACACACACACACTCATTTCATCTCTGCCCACCTGCCTGTCAGCAGCGTCGCCTCCACACTGTTTACTCGTGAATCTTTCTTTGCTACTGTGTGAGTCATCAGGGAGGTTTATCCAAAACACTCAAACACACTTTGTGCATTTGGCAAATATTAGATCCTCTGAAATCAACATTGCTGCCGGAAAAACACCTTCCTCTTTATGAGCTTCTATCCACTCTCACCGGCTTTCGTTCTATTTCAAGGATTTACGAGGGGACACTTGTTTGTCAAATATCCCTTTTTGGGGTGCCCTTAGCTCAGTTGGTAGGGCGTCCCCCCCATGGGCCTCGGCCAGCAGCAGTGGACCCGGGTTCGATTCCAGCCCGCGGTCGTTCTCTGCATGTCACTCCCCTCTCTGCCCCATTTCAACTCTGTCTCTACACTATCAATAAAGCATAAGAAAAAGAACCTACTCTCACAAGAAAGAAAAAAAAAAAAAAATAAAAAATTCTCACCACAAAGTACCCCAAATGCAGCCAACTAAGTATGCTTCTGCGGTGCGCACCAGTTGAGAGCGGATACATTTTTCAGTTTTTTAAATAGTTTGTTTCACGGGTTTCACACCAGCCATGATCGGCTCCAGAGTTACAAGTGGCCCGAGACCACCTCTTTAAAGCGGAGCAGGGTCTGGTTGTTTAGTGTGCACCAGAGTCTCCGGCTGTGTTTCGAAAACTCATACTAAAAGCCCTACTTACTTCCTGCTCATACTAAAAGCCCTACTTACGTCCTGCTCATACTAAAAGCCCTACTTACGTCCTACTCATACTAAAAGCCCTACTTACGTCCTACTCATACTAAAAGCCCTACTTACGTCCTACTCATACTAAAAGCCCTACTTACGTCCTGCTCATACTAAAAGCCCTACTTAGGTCCTGCTCATACTAAAAGCCCTACTTACGTCCTACTCATACTAAAAGCCCTACTTACGTCCTACTCATACTAAAAGCCCTACTTACGTCCTACTCATACTAAAAGCCCTACTTACGTCCTGCTCATCTAAAAGCCCTACTTACGTCCTACTCATACTAAAAGCCCTACTTACGTCCTGCTCATACTAAAAGCCCTACTTACGTCCTGCTCATACTAAAAGCCCTACTTACGTCCTACTCATACTAAAAGCCCTACTTACGTCCTGCTCATACTAAAAGCCCTACTTACGTCCTGCTCATACTAAAAGCCCTACTTACGTCCTACTCGTACTAAAAGCCCTACTTACGTCCTACTCGTACTAAAAGCCCTACTTACGTCCTACTCGTACTAAAAGCCCTACTTACGTCCTACTCATACTAAAAGCCCTACTTACGTCCTGCTCATACTCATTTTGACGTCAATTTGAGTATGTTGTGGTTGTGTATGCCAGTTTGGGTAGGCGAGAAATGCCCGGATGAGTACTTACTTCCGGGAAGATTTTGTGTATGGATCGATAGGGTACTTTTCCTACTCAACCGCCCCACAATGCATTGCGTCTTTTCGAACAACGTTAATTCTTTATTGCTTCTGTATACTTCAATGTAAACAGTCCGATGAACTTCGCACACACAATCTATCGTTAAGTAGACATTCTGTAGTATATACATGTTGAGTATGTAGGAGGGAGGACGTTAGTAGGGCTTTTCCAACATAGCCTTGTGGGTAGCGAGGGAGCGCACAAGAACAGGGAGAATGAAGAGAGAGGGGGGAGGGAGAGAGAGAGAGAGAGAGAGAGAGGGGAGAGAGGAGAGAGAGGGAGGAGGGGGAGGGGGAGAGAGAGAGAGAGAGGGGAGCGAGAGAGGGATGAAGGGGGAGGGAGAGAGAGAGAGGGAGAGAGAAAGAGAGAGAGAGGAGAGAGGGGGAGAGAAAGAGGGAGAGAGAGAGGGGGAGGGGGAGAGAGGGGGGAGAGAGAGGGAAGGAGGGAGAGAGAGGGGGAGAGAGGGAGAGAGAGAGAGAGAGAAAGAGAGAGAGAGGAGGGAGGGAGAGAGAGAGGGAGAGATAAAGAGAGAGAGAGGGGGAGGAGGAGGGAGGGAGAGAGAGAGAGAGGGAGGGAGAGGGAGAGAGAGATAAAATGGGTATGTGAAGGTTAATATGATTAACTTTGAAAATGAAAACAAATTAGCAGGGTATCACCTTTCAAAAGCTTTGGTGATTCACCGTGTTTGGACACAGACACAGACACACACACACACACACAGACACACACACACACACACACACACACACACACACACACACACACACACACACACACACACACACACACACACACACACACACACACACACACACACACAGCCTCGGACTGCGTTTGAAAACAACCCAAATGAACCACACTGAGGGCTTAAATGCCCCTGGCTTTGTTTCAAATCACACTAAACAACAAAGCTGGTGTGAACTCTTTAACACGCCCTTAAAGTCACTTCTCATATTAGTCTGAAGTCAATCAATACACCACTACAACCATGTTATTACCCGGGGTTGACAGCTGCTAGTAAATCTTGGTTAATCAATCCAGCTAACATCGTAACTCTGGAATGTATGGCAGCCAAGACTGAACGACACTTAGACCTCTATATACAACAACCGCGGAAAAAAATGAAGAGACCAGTCTTTACTCATTGAAAATGCTCTAAATGACAATATTGTTATTGTGAATCTGGAAGAAATGTTGTCAGTAGTTTATATTATAAAACCAAAATGTTCATTCTACTCAAACATATGCCTCTAAAGAGTAAAACAAGAGACACAGAACATTTGGAGTGGTCTCTTGATTGTTTCCGGAGCTGTAGTTTGCACCCGATGTTTATCTTCCGTTGTATTTATTGCAAAAGACCTGAGAAGCCCAGACTATAGTCAATAACATAATGTACTTCTGCTTTATATTTGTTTAAGTGTACTCTTCCCCCAGGGGCCTCCAAGTTCTTATAGACATAGTTACGTGTGTTTATATTGTTCCCTTTTTTTATACCAAAGGTTTTCCGTTGTAAAAAGTTATTTCAGGATTTTTCTACACAAGCTGCTGCTGGCTTTTGAGGCTTTGAGAACCGACGTTAAAAGGCAAGGCGAGTTTATTTCTATAGCGCAATTCAGACACAAGGCCATTCAAAGTGCTTTACAGGGGCGAGTAATAAGAAATATTGCA
>CM049417.1:5107500-5120000 GCA_026929865.2 Hyperoplus lanceolatus | reverse complement strand
TCGCTTGAAGTGCAACCGGTGCATTTTCTTTGCAGTTGATACACTGGGCTTTCCCAGGTACCTTCCCTGACCTGATGTTGTCCATCAGTGTAGCCTCCACAGCTTGGCTTTCGTCAAAGGACCACTTCTTTCTTGATCCTGAATAGAATGACAAATTATTATTGCATGTGATGCAACATTAGCGGCCCATAATGAGGCTATAACAGATCCAGACAGGAGGAGAAGAACATACAATCCTTACAGTACTACCTTTATTGGCATTTGTTATCTAATACCAGAAGTAGAAATAGCAGCAGAAATATACGTGTTAACTGCAATACTATGAACACAGACTAAGTTTACCAATACTCATACGGTACCGCTAACATTATTGCAAGGTAATAGCAGTAGTTGTTGCAGTAGCTGCATAGTCTGGTCAATTTTATTGTAAGGCTAAAATAAATAGTAATATATTTTTTTAATGTTGAAGCCATGATGTATTTATTAGGTGATTGCTTTACTATTTCTTTTTCAACAACACTAGGTGTTTGTTAGGGCTAAGTATGTGTTTCATTATTTGTTTGTGATAGGTAAGTAAGGTGCACTATATGGTTTCTAATGTTTCCTGTCACTGTTATGAATCCCCCCCCCCCCCAAAAAAGGCTTGTGCAAATGCAAGAAGCCTGGCGACACCAGCCTGATATCTCAAGTTTCAAATTTGTTTCTCTTCTGCAGATCAGCTGCCTTCCACTATACGGGGGGATGAATGTTAGGTTAGAGAGAAGCTGCCTTCCACTAAGGGATGAATGTTAGGTTAGAGTAGGTAGAGCCATCTTGCTCAGACCTGCGCTCAGATGCACAATTATGATGTGTGTCTTGCTGAGCGCACAGCATTTCTGCAGCATTTTTGCTGTGCACTCAGCAAGACGCGCATCATAATTGCGCAGGTCTGAGCTGACGGCTCCTTCTCAAACGAGGCTAACGTTTTGACGAGCTCCTCCCCACGGAGATTGGAGTCCAGACTGAACTGCAATACAGAAACGAGTGTGAAGCTCATGAGACCAGACTGGTCTCCCTAGGTTAATGTATTAGCCACAATAATTAAAAGCTTACCTTTTGTTGCAGGTAGTTCTCTAGAACCTTCCTGACCAAGATGTGCTTGTTCAGTCAAAGAACCCACTGAAACACATGAGCAAAGGTTTTAAGAGACAGTCCCTACTTCCTGTTGGTACACCAAGGCTATGTAGGCTGCTGGAGAAAATGACTGCTTCCATCATTTTAATTTCAAAATTTAAATGGAAATTAGGGCTAGCCATGCCAGCAGACTTTACAAGTGAATATAAATAATTTCAGTAATACAGAGAGGAGGAAGAGATTCTTTCAGATAACTAGAGATATTCATTTTGGCTGGTTGTGGTTCATTGTCCCGTCCAATTTCCGCATGGTTTTCCTTTTTACCCCTGATTTTCATGTAAATATAACAGATGCCTTTCAATCAAGTATTGATTCAAGATGTAACTCAATTATTGCCTACATACCATCTGATGAAGGAGGCGAAGACGGAGGTGTGGTGACATCATTCTCATCTTCATTTTCATCTTCAGTCTCAGGTCCACTGTCAATATCAACTTTCTCTGGAAAACACAGCAAACATACAGAAAATATGAGAGACACATACACACAATTTTAAGAGAACCACTGCCAACAAATATTAAAAAGAGGCAAGAGCAGATATTGGGCTGCAACCTTAAGATGAACAAGGGAGAGGGAGAAGAGGAGAGAGAGACAGAGAGACAAAGGGAAGAGAGAGAGACCAAGGTTATGCATGCGTGTAATTATATTTACCTTGTGGATCAATGTTGATTTCATCGAGATTCTTATATATCTTCATATGCTTCCAAAGGGATCTTCTTTTGAAGTAACCCTCACCGCTCACACAATGCATATAGTCACATGCCTTAACAGGTCTACATGATTGTTGCCGTGGTATCACTGTTCCTTTACCATCCTTCAGTATTTTGTTGTTGTGCACCCGATTTCCTCTGTTTCTTAACAATGTAAACTGTATTCTTCGCTCCTTAGACCCCTTTGGAAAACGAATTGCTTTTGCAACTTCAAGTTTGTCTTTGTGCCTAGCCTCTAGATGCCGTGCCATCTTTCCAAACGGCTTGGAACAGAACAAACAGTAATACCGTTTGTTGTAAAGTCTTCCACCACGGTCGTTCTTCTTCAATGTCATGACTTTCACATCAGAACAATCAGGGGTTTGTGCAGTGGATTTCTTGTTTCTTCTTTTTGTATCTTCTTTGGGCCTTTCTATTGAAAGGCCCAAACTGAAACGGACAGTGTCACTGTCCGTTTCAGTTTCAGGAACGTACTCCTCCTCGCTTTCGCTTGGAGAAGCTGGGGGTTCTTTTCTGTTGAGCTAAAAACAAAAATAAGAAAAAATATCAAGTTTCACATGAATTAGTCTAGGTCCTGGGTAAGATTTGTATGGGCCTCATTTAGCAGAGAATACCCCAACTGTTATAGACTAATATGACCCCAGTGAACAACGTGGGATGTGTGACAAAATCTCTACCCGGGACGAAAGTCCTGAAAATGACGACAACAGGTTACACTAGTATCACACTACGTGGTGAATGGGACTTTTTTTTCCCTGTATAGATATCCTCATACTTTTTTACCAGATTAATCTTTGCATATTTTATTAAATGTTTTAGACTTAGTGTAATACAAAAAGTATTTCTCATAATATGAAGATTAATCTGGTAAAAAAGTATGAGGATATCTATAAAGAAAAAAAAAATCCCATTCACCACGTAGTATGATAGGGGAGAGTGGCCTAAGTTGTGCAACTTTTCACTCAAAGTGACTTTAAAGTAAGGCCTTGACAGTAAAGTCTCCAACTCAAATATGTACATATATTTCAGGGTGTTGTGCATCCCTGGCAATAAAAACTTTGGATCTGGAATAAACTGTTAAAGAAATATAGCTTTCGGAAAAAAAGTGTGGTGTAAGTTGTGCGGTTGGCGAGAATACCATGGGGTGAATTGTGCCATTGATATATATCTCATAAACTGTAATGCAAGACAAATCCATTAGACAATCACTTATTTAAGATGTATTTAAAGTAAATAGTTGACAAAGATTGAAGGACAATTTTCTTAAACAAGGCCTAGCAGATCTAATGGTTTTACCTGCAAAGCTCACAATGACAAAGTCACCATTATCATCTTTCTGGCCATCTGGGGCCGTATTCACAAAACATTTTATCTTAGCACTAAGAGTACTCCTAAGGAGCACTAAAAGTTCTTAGTAAGGAGTAATTTCTTAAAACCTATTCACAAAGCTGATAAGACCAACTTTTACTAAGGAATGGGAGGGACTCCTAAGCTAAGTCTAGAGGGCGGTGTTGACCCTGTTGCTATGGATGATGTCATGTTCATACCTTCTATGCCCACAGTGATTGGCTAAGAGGGAATGAGAGCTAAGAGTGAATTTATAATAGAAACACTGTGGGAGATATCCATATTGTGTCGCTGTATTAAAGTAAAGAGTTTTTATATACAATTAATGACAAGTGACACTGATTTAACATGAAACCAAGATACTGCAGGGTTTCCCACACATTATTTCACAATTAGCCTACAATAGCGCCACATAGGTCTATTCATTTTAAATTTTACAATTATTTGAATCGGAAAAAAAATCCTCATTGAAGAGCTGCACGCCATGCACTCTCACTGTATTTCTCTCAACGGCGGACTATGCAGCAATAGTCAGACAATGACAAACCGGGAAATTCACCATTTAGAAACAACAGCCGGCGAAATCGTAAAGTGCATGCGGAAGGAAAAAGGCGAGACGCGCAACTATACAGTAGCGGACCTCTGGAACGGAGGAGATGCTGCGAAGCGCCACATATAGGCCTCTAGTAGGAAATTAAACCCAAACGTGACACCAACAGTAACTTTCAGTGCATCGTAAATCCAAAGCAACTGCAGGAAAAGGAACTTAATAAATATTTTATTATATACATTTAATAAATATAAATGTGTCTATACTTTCTAAATATAGCTTTACTAAGATCATTAACCCCTTACAGCTATCCAAAACACCATCAAATGATTGTCTGTGATTTACTCTTAGTGACTTAGGAGTCCTCTTGAGGACTCCTAGCTTTTTATAGATTCAGGAGCTAGTTTTAGCGCTAAAATGCTTTGTGAATTACACTTATTTAAAAAAGTTAGGAGTCCTAAAATTAGAAGTGAAACGCCTCTTATTTTTGAGAGTTACTCCTAAATCAGCCCGTTAGGACCTACTCTTAGCCTTAAAATGTTTTGTGAATACGGCCCCTGAACTCTCATCAGTGGTGTCGTTAAGTGGAATTGAGATGTCACTCTCTTCTGAGCTACTGTAGACAATCACTTTCTTTTGGTTTTTTGAGCTTAAATGTGCTTATATCTTATTCCTTGTGTCTCCCTTCTTTACAGGATGAGTCAAATGGATGGCTCTTCTTAAATATGTGGTCACATTTCCAATTTCTTCCACGGTTTTCTAGAAACAAGGGGTGGAACAACTTCCAAAATGCACAACTTAGGCCACTCTCCCCTACTAGTGTAATTAGTGTAACCTGTTTTCAAGACTTAGCCCTGGAAAGAGATGTTGTCACACATCCCACGTTGTTCACTGGGGTCATATTAGTCTATAACAGTTGAGATATTCTCCGCTAAATGAAGCGCATACAAAACTTACCCAGGACCTCCACTAAATATCAGAAATATCAAGACACAACTATAAATGAAAACTACAAATTCTACTTGTTCATAAGAAAATGTTACCTCTTGCCTAAAGTGAAACATTCCGATTGTGGAAAATAAATAAAGCACTGAGTAAAAAGCAATAATGAAATACCTCTGTATTGCTTCTGTCCAAGCGCATCTCACAGGCCGCATGGTGTGTGCGGAGTACCTTAAGTCGCCGCAAGCGACGACTTTCAGACTGCAAAAGATACAAAAATAGTTTAAGAATGTGCTGCCAAATCCCTGATTTTAACCAATATTATATTATCAATATCATAGTTTGCCACTGAGGGCATGCTGTAATATTTTCAAAGTTTATTATCTAAAACAGTTTATTATCATTTCTAAAAATATAAATGCAAGGGTGAAGCATGCTGGAGAGGCCTCAATAGTATGTTTTTGATTTACACGTTTAAACAAAGTCATGCCTGTATACACCCATTTTAACAGCAAACAATATGACGAAGATAATGGCATATTTCACCTCATTCTTATGGAGTTCCCTGTCACATCATCAACTGCAAATATATTACAAAAGAGAAAATGTTTGTTGGCTTCAAAATGAATTAACAATATCAACATGGCTGTTCATTTTAAAATAAGGCATGGAATTTACACTTGATTTCCTCCTAATAGTTTCTTACCTAAACCTGAAAAGTAATCCTTGGGATAACCAAAAGGAATATGTGTACTGTACTATAAAAATAAGACTGAAAATAATGGTACCATGTAGACGGACCAAATTCAACATGAAGCGATTTAAAAAGCTTACTTTATAGATTAAAACAGACAACAGAAACCTTGGGATTACTCCGATTGTGTTGCTTTTATTTGTTGGGTATTTGTGCCTTTTAAAGCTGATTCTATCACATTTTCACTATTACAGTGCCTTGCAAAACTATTCATACCCCTCAAACTATTCCACATTTGGTCACGTTACAACCACACATGTGAATGTATTCTATTTGGATTTTATATACCAACACAAAGTGTAGCTGTCTCAGAAACATATTTTATTTTGGTGATATTTAATGAATACAGAGCTAAATGGGTGTGGCGCCGCCGACATCTACTAGTGAGAATGTATATAGCACCTATCGCTGCAATTACATTTGCAAGTCTATTGGGGTATGTCTCTACCAGCTTTGGGGAAACGCTGTGAACAGCCATTTCAAAGTATATCCAGATATTCTCAATTGTATTTAGGTCTGAACATTGACAATTCTAACACATGACTATGATTTGATCTAAACCATTACAAAGTAGATCTGGCTGTATGTTTAGTGTAGTTGTCCTGCTGGAAGCGAACCCCCACCACAGTCCCGAGTCGTTTGAGACTAACAGGTTTTTTGCCCTGTATTTGGCTACATCCATCTTCCCATGCTGAGTGTGTGTTCAGACTCTGGTGAACTTGCATCAAAGCCTTTGATAGGCTAATAAAATGATATGCTTTATTTAAACGCTGTCTGTAGTAGAGGAAACTGGTTTCACTTCAGAGGTGTTGGCCAAAACAACAATTTAAAGGCCAAAAAATGTCAGACTAAGCATGAGACGATGAGGAGGAATAAGGATTTATCTGCTGTTTATTTCCTTCTTTAACATGCACAGCAGCATACAGATCCCGGTAAAAGAACAATATTTTATACTCCGCTCGTGATGACACGTTAAACAGCTGTTTATCGGGAAACTCCATGTACTTCCTCACACACAAATGAGTTACTGCGGCAACTTGCACGCTCACAACAGAGAGAAAGAAAAAGAAACTTCACTAAAAAAAAGGCGCTCCGGCTGACTGACGTCACGGCCAGTAACTGACAGTTATAATATTATCCACACTGAACAACACAAATCTTAAAACACTATAAGAAAATAACAAACACCGTAACCTATAAACGTTGGGGCCTTTTCTACAGTGTCCATGCGTTGGAGGTGAATGTAACTTACTCGGCTGAAAACAGAAAATAACGGAGGACGCAGCTTATTGTACAGTCCCTTCAGTCACGCAGAGTCAGCTTGCCATGGCTCTGTGGTGTAATGGGGCTCGAGACATACAAACAGAGCGCGAAGCCGTTCCCAAAGACAACGTTAACGCAGGATATCCCTCTATATCATTGTTGCCGCCACCACAGAGTTTTTCTGCAGATCGGCTCACTTTACTTGCTCACACCGAATAGGTCTCCCGCTGATTTTCACCGTCACAGCGCTCCACTAGCTGCTTTGCTCGAAGGGGTTTTGTGTGAAGGTGATTTAACATCAGTGTCATAAACAAATGCTATAGGCCTATAACTTTATGCTGTATATTTTGCACTTCACTGTTGTCCCTCACCGGACATTTAATGCACGCACATTACAGAAATGAAGCACCTGCAGCGCGCTCGCGACCACACGTTAAAACAAATCAAATAAAGTAAAACCCCCGATTTATCGATTTCTATTTTAGAGTCGTCTTGAGCACGAGTCGAGAATCGATCATTGAGTCGACACATTGTTCACATCCCTAATGCTGAGGGGATACTTTTCTGCAGCAGGGACAGGGAAGCTGGTCAGAGTTGATGGGAAGATGGATGGAGCCAAATACAGGACAGACAACCTGTTGTGGTGGTTTTACAAATAATTGAATCAGGAGGGCTGAATACTTTTGGACTGGTCTCCCCAGGTTAATGTATAAGCCACAATAAATAGAAGGTTACCTTTTTAATAATATTTTCAGTACTACAGTAATGAGGGTCAACCCTCAATTGACTTCTCGGTATAAATAAAGTTAAATGAAAATGAAAAGAAATATTCTACATCACTACAAACATTATTAAATAACCTTCTATTGTTGCAACTCACCTGTGCATCCAGCGCTTGATGGACTTTGGCCATCATCCTGTCAAACAAAGACAACACCCAGGTCATATTACATTTTTTTCAGGCTCATGTTAGAACTTGACAATATATTTGTTATGGTGGAGAGGTAGCAGGCAGGCAAGTAGGACCCAAATACAGACAATTTATTTGTTCCACCAAAAATACAAAAACTCAGGACGGCCAAAAGGCAAAGGGCAAAAGACAGGTAACATGGGTAACACAGAAGACGAGACTCACCAACACAACAGGACAAAACCATAATGCACAGACCAGGAACAAAGGAACACACAAGGAGTATATATGCAAGACACAACGAGACACAGGTAACACATTACGGGAGGAGCAGCAATCACACAGGAGGGAAACTAGACAGGACATGGGGGGAGGAACAATACAGACATACCAAAATAAAACAGGAAACACGGATACCAAAACAAGACAAACCCAACCCAGACCATGACAATATTGGTACAAATAACATTATTGACAGCTAATGCTGCCTCTACGCTCATGACGTTCTGAGAGAAAGCTCCTTACATCTCTGGCAACAGCTTGCAATGCTACCATGGTAACCAACAGGAGCACAGCTGACAGCGCTGAGGCCTGCACTTATGTTAACATGGCAGAGAGCCGCTGCAAGTTACAGTAATTTCTCTCTCTCTTAATTTTTATATATTAATATATTCACATTACAACAATAGAGCCAGCAATACAAACACTGCCTATGGTGCCACGGTGAAATGAGTAGAACAGACAAGTAGCCTACTTGTACATAACCTTCAATATTTAATCAACAGACAGCACAAGGTTTATCCTGCACTTCAAGTATTTTGTTCTCAACAAAAGTAAACACTCTTTGACCTCAAGGAATTTGAATAGTCTAGTGCTTATATCTCCACCCCACTAGTAGAGGAAACTAGTGGATGTACCGTTAGCGCACTGATCTGCTATATCATCAGCCAAAACACCACTTAAGGCCAAAAACGTCAGATCACGAAGCATGAGATGATGAGAGGAGGAATAAGGATTTATCTTAGGTTTATTTCTTTCTTTAACATACACAGCAGCATACAGATCCCGGGGAAAAATAATAACAATACTTGACTGCTCCTGATGACACGTTTAACACGTCCGTTATGTGCATGAAGTATATATAGCATAGCTGGAAACTCTGTGCCCTTACTCACAAGGGCCATGCAAACAAACTCAGGGAGAGCACATTTCAACCGTATCTACTTGCACGCTCACACAACTGAGGGAGAAAGAAAAAGAAACTTCACTAAACCGACGCCCGGCTGACTGACAGTTGTAATGTCATCCACACTGAATAAAACACCATCTTAAACCACACACGGCCCGATACCACCGCTTTATAACAGTCTTATCTGACAAAAATATCACGTAGTCTGACACTGACATAAGAGCAGAAAAATACATGGAGAATTCGTCAATAAGAGCTAAAGCTGCAGGCATTCTCAGTCAATGTAATCCAACATACTGTCAAAATCAGCTAATAGCTACTCACCATCCACCACAGATCCAACCATGCGGTCCTATCTAATTTTCATGTATCAATTTGAAAAAAATAAGAAGATATTGCTTGGTTGAAGCATGCAAGGAGAAAAAGAGAAGTAAAAAAGACAAATAAACGCCCCAGTGAGAGAATATCAATTCCTTAGCACATGTAGGCTATAGGCTGCTAATCTTCAATGCGACACAGTAAGCTAGCCGAGGCTAAGTGCTAAATAACTAAAATTTACAATCTCCAGCACATAGCAACATAGCTCTTTTTAGGTTGATATATCCGGGAACAGTTTGCCAGAAACATTAACAGCAATAACAATATGAGGCAAGACAAGTCATAACTACCATTTCATCCATCCTTTCGTCTGTCTGAAGGTCTGAGCACATGCACCGTCACCGTCTCTGACTGTCTGGCCTGAAGTGTGGAGCAGTTAATAAATGCGAGTTCACTCGGTCAGCACGTGAACACTTGGCACTGAGCCAGCAGCTTGTTACCGGGAAATTACCCCAGATACCAACTATTGACCAATGAAAGTAGCTCAAAACCCGCGCAAATAGACAGATGATTTAAACTCATTTGCATAAAGTTTCGCTCTTGCCAGTTGCATTAAATAGACTGTATAATTGCAGCAAGAGAAAGATCATTCAAGCCAGTGTTATAATATAAAAAATATATTGATAATTAAATCTTTTGCCAAATAAATCTCAAATTCTAACAGGGAATATATTAGAAGAAAAGAGTAGTAGTAAAATTTCAAATAAATCTACAAAGGAGCATACTTTTTAATTTAAATATGTCAAATGTACAGTATTAATTTTGTTAAATTATTAACAAATGTATTACACATTTACTAGCCAAGTATCCACATGTTTGAGGGGTGATTGAGAAGATAAAGGGAAATAAAACAAAATAATATATTTGAATATGGTCTGAATGAGTCACTACACATATTACTTTTCACTTTAAACACTTTTAATTAAAATTAACAATGGGCTTTATAAAGTTTCCCAAATAAGTGACAAAGTCAGCAACTTGGCAATAACTATAATAACTTAGTTAAGATCTGTGAAATCTACTGCATTCAAGTATTATTCAGTAGAACAACCATGCTAGTTAGCATTAACAAGGAGGGCATTCCCAACCCCAGTCTCTCTGGCTGTGAGAAACACTTGGGGTGAGGTGGCAGTTGGTGCGGAATGGTCTGGATGGGGACTTCAAAAGTCCGGATCTGTGTATTACCAATATCAGTCAAACAACAGGTGGAAACATAGGTCCATCGGTGAAAATACTACATACATAATCTGCTCAAGTGATATGCAATAACTCAACTGAAATTTTAGCTTCAGTTGTGCGGAAATATACTCAAAAAACAGAAAATCTATTCAAATTAAAATAAATAAATGCAGAGACATGCCTTAACTTGTAGCTCGGTAATATTTTTCTGAAACTGGTAAATAAATACATGAATATATAAAAACAACTAATAAAAAAATTTAGAGTAAAATGTTTATTGATTAATAATAATTAATAACCTTTATTTAAATAGAGCAAGCTGTCCTAAGGGACGTCCTGTGTACAAAGAAAAACATGTAGTAGTGATAGTGAACGTTATGCCTCGTTTCCACCTAGTAGAGCGTGTCGGTTCGGAGTGGTGATTTTGGCTTTCCATTTCCCAAAAGTTCAGTAGGGTACGGATATAAGTGCTCCTAACCGCTCAAAGTTGCTCCTATTTCCGGTACTCCTCCGTTGGGGTACCAGCTGCCTGAAAGGGTGCCGAAAAGGTGGAGCTACACACTGCCGTCCGTTTATTGGTCGAAAGAATCATTTCCGCCGTGTGTAGTCACCTCGGCAAGAGGAAGAGAGTCTTGTGTTTTGGCAAAAATGCGAGCGAAGGCACTGCTTGGAGCTGTGTGGTGTTTTTCATTTTCATTAAATGAATCAGTGGCCATACTCCGTGTCCCACTGCTACAATGTCACGTAGCTGCCGCAGCCAGCACTGTTCGCTCACTGTCTCTAACAGTTGCACCGAGCTGCCTCAACATGGGGAACAAATAAAGACGCGGCTGGTTTGACCAAGCAAAACGAGAGACCGCTGGCCCGATTCACAGTTGTTCCACAGCCTGATAGTTTGACACATATCCTGGCAGCGGCTACTGCCGTGGTTGTGTGACGTCGGTCACACTCCATCTGAATAGAGAGAGAGAACACACACACGCACGCACGCACGCACGCACGCACGCACACGCACACGCACACGCACACACACACACACAAATGATAAGAAACTTTATTATCAGCTCATCAGAAGAAGATAGCAGTACAGCAGGACACAGGGAATCGAACTGCTGTGTCCTTTTCTAAGATTTCTAGTGAGTGAGTGAGTGAGTGAGTGAGTGAGTGTGTGTGTGTGTGTGTGTGTGTGTGTGTGTATGTGTGAGTGTGTGTGTGTGTGTTTGTGAAGATCAACTAAAATGCTGAGGACAAAGATATTAAAGGCCCTGGCAACCCAAATCCACTAAATCCTTGTAACTATGTTATTTGGGGAGTAAAATGAATGTTAATATGTATATGAAAGGTTTTAGGAATAGCTGCCAACCCCCCGCAAACATACTTCCATGTCAGTTGGTCGAGCATTTGAAAAATCCTGATTCGAATGTCGCATGACAAGCCGTTTTCACACGCATCTCCACTCCAACATACATTGGACTTCTCGTTAGAAAATTTCAAATTCGAATTTTGGCTTGGAGTTTTGTTTTCACACGGCACACGATTCTTAAAGACTATAAAAACAATTCTATGCCATCTCTCTGGTGCCGCGCAAGTGATACAGACTGTCTCTTTGCGCCTGAGCCTACACTCAAAGCCCCGTCTGAGCGAAGCAGCGCGCACCCCGGTGAAACACTGTGATGGTGACGTTCACAGTGAGCCCTCGCCGAGCCGCCGTGCAGAAAAACTATGTGGTTTAAGACTAAATGATCACCGGGGATTCCTGCATGTTAACGTTGTAGAGGGGACATGCTTTCACGAGCCGATTGCATGTCCCGAGCCCTGATACACAGAGACATGTCTCCTAACTGACTGCGCGACGTCGATCGCTGCCCCGATTCATGCCTCTGACACGTCGACTCACAACATAATGAGTCGAGGATTTGAATTCAGTGCTGGGGATGTGAGGCCATTTCACGTGCCTCTTTTTCCTCTCGTCACTTCGTTCTCTATCCAAGCACACACACCTCTGTCCGGCCGCATCTGAGTGCGCAGCCAGTGCTCCACCCGAAAAAATAAAAAACAAGTTGGACACAAGCCCTGAAGCTGAATGATCGCTCTGGTAACGGTCA
>CM049417.1:5092500-5100000 GCA_026929865.2 Hyperoplus lanceolatus | reverse complement strand
GTTGTTGGAGTTTTTGTAACATCAAAAATATAAAAAGGGATACGAAAGAATTCCCTGGAGTTGACATGTTTTTGCACAACAGTGGAAAAGGCCAAAAGGGTCAGATGCAATTTTCATTCTCTTAGATGTCGAAAGGTGACGTTCCTGAACTTTGATATTACTGCAACATGCAATACAGAACAAAAGGGCCTATCTGTGTGTGTGTGTGTGTGTGTGTGTGTGTGTGTGTGTGTGTGTGTGTGTGTGTGGTGTGTGTGTGTGTGTGTCTCACCATCCGAGTCGATGCTGTTGAGTGCAGTGGGAGGGATAATTGACACTCGTGATTGACCCATAGGACACACCTTTCCCATTTGTTCTTTACAGCTGCTGTGTACCTGCAAAACACACACACACACACACACACACACACACACACACACACACACACACACACACACACACACACACACACACACACACACACACACACACAGAAAGAGTCAGTGGTCTCCAAGTAATTATATATTTCAGTACAAGCAGCAAAGGTCATTACATCCCTGCAAAACCCACCAAATGTCAGTTCTATAATCTTTACAAATACCACTGATCCGTGTGTGTGTGTGTGTGTGTGTGTGTGTGTGTGTGTGTGTGTGTGTGTGTGTGTGTGTGTGTGTGTTTGGGTGTGTGTGTGTATTCCATTATGTTCAGCTTAGCTTAGTTTAGCTTAGTTTAGCTTAGTGTGTGTGTGTGTGTGTTTGTGTGTGGGTGTGTGTGTGTGTGTGTGTGTGTGTGTGTGTGTGTGTGTGTGTGTGTGTGGTGTGTGTGTGTGTGTGTGTCCTTAATTGTATGCACTAAAGGTGGGATAAGTGTCTGTCTCTAGTTTGTCTTTCTACTTAAAGGTGGAGTGTACCATTTCAGTTAACTCTTGTTTATATTTGAACTTAACACTAAAACAAATACTCCCCCTCCGTTCCTGACTCACTCATAGGCCACACCCCCAGATGTTATTCCCTTGGCAACCGTAGTCGATTAGCTACACCGGGTTTTCATAAATTTCTACATAACCATCCATCCAAACAACTTCACATTGAGAACTGCAATCTCTTGGGTCCCTGGCAAAATATATATTTTTTTAAAAACCCCATAAAAGGTGCTACAAGGAACTTTCAGGTTGTGTTCATTCTTGCGCCTCCTTTGGACAAAAGCTGTAGTGTTTTTTCACTACGCCAGCTGTTGTTCCTGGGTGAGCGTATACTCCATGACAAAGCCATTAAGAAAAACTATATAAAAACAGCATTCTTTGCACTGATGGTCTCGTTTGCTGTTACATGTCATCTATGATCGTTTATTTATGTTAATATAAGTGTTAAAATAGCTCTTTATTCATTCAGTGATCACTTACATAATGTGCGTGTTTCATAAAGCCCATCTCTCAGTCAGCTGCTCTGCATGTAATCGGCAAATAAATGTATTGGAGGATCCCGAAATTTATATCCAATCACAAGAGAGAACGCTACAAACCGACACCCGTCTCACTCATGGTCTCACTGCCGGTGCACGCCAGAGCGACAGATGGGTGAATGTTTATGTGCCTACAATGGCAAAGCAGGTAAAAATCCTTCCCAATGTCTGTTTTGATGGTTTGTATCATGTTTTATCACACTTATGGATCTGAGATGATGCTAGATAACTCGCTGCTTGAAGACCGCAGTGCATTAATGTGGTGAAGAAAACTAAATTTAACTCTTAACTGCACTTTAAATTAAAGGCTCTATAGGCCTAAGTTTCTCGCACAGGAAAAATTATGAATAATAATAATTTGTCTTGAGGCGGTCAAAGCATCGGGTCAGACTAGGTAACGCTGGAGCTGACAGAAACTAATCAGACAATTTTTCATTTCTCATTTCACCCTGCCTTCCATTTTACCCCCCCCCCCCCCCCCATCCTCCTCATTTTGACGCTTAGGGGGAATTTGCTACCATCTCAAATACTCTCCCATGGTGACTCCAGTAAATGTTTAATGGACTTCACTTATACATACTCTACAGTGTTTTTCCCTGTTTTTTTCACAGACCCAAAGCACTTTAAAATGTTTTGTACACATTCACCCAATCACACACACATTCATACACCAATAGCAGCAGCAGCAGCAGCAGCAGCTACCACGCAGGGTGCAAGCTAACGGAGCAATTTAGGGTTCAGTGTCTCTTTGCCCAGGGACACTTAGACATGTAGCGGGGAGACGGGGGATCGAACCACCGACCCTGCACTCCAGTGGACGACCGCCCCACACACTTTGACTTTTTTGAGTCTTGCAGGAGCAAGAACAATAAAGGTTTTGGTAGCGCACATCGAAAAAATCAAAATTTTCCAGAGCTCATGTAAAGGCTTCACGAATGTTTTGAAGTGGAACAAATAAAAGAAAAAAGCAATTTCAACTTCTGTGTCCTACAAGTTTTCAGGTCGAGGACCAAAATAAATATATACAGTCGATATATTGGAACTGGAAAGTGCAGTAGACGAAAACATTAGCATTTTCTAGTATTTCATATATTTTCTAGTAACAAATGTTTCACTTTTGATTTGAATACAGGATCAAAACACTTTCTATATAATCTTGAATATTTAGTATGAAGGAGTCGGACTGCTTTGCATTTAGATAGCTATCAGAGTCCAAAAGATCTGAAATATTTTGGGCTCACCAAATAGATACTTTTCTCCCGAGCAGAAAGATAACTAAACGAGACAGCCGAACCGAATGAACGGGCACTGACTGCATTAGTATGGACATCAGGGCATTCATGTTGCTGATTAGGAAAAATAAGTCATGTAGAAACTTTTCTAGGGTAAGAATTTAAATTGAAATGAACTTTCAGCTAACGGCGATGTCCTAAAAATAAATGGTAACACTGATTTAACGAGACTTTAACGAGGTCTTTTTTTGACAGGAGAGAGAAGCAACAAATCCATCAAACCTACGCTGTCCTTCGTTTATTTTTGGCAATTTCTTTGGTTGAATATAAAAAGACGGCTCTATGTTTCAATCAAATCAAATTAATTGATTTAAAATGTAAGCGCTTTGAGTAAAAGAGAAAAGCGCTATATAGATCGAATTTATTATTATTATTATTATTATTATTATTATTATTATTATTATTATTATTATTATTATTATTATTATTATTATTAATAATAATAATAGTAATAATAATAAATTATGTAATGAAGTGTTGCCTTTATGTTTCTATCAAACTTTTAAGAACATTTTTGAAAAACGGTGACCTGTATGTTGAACTTTGTGTTTAAAAATTGTTATAATAAATAAATAAATAGACAGACAGACAGACAGACAGACAGACAGACAGACAGACAGACAGACAGACAGACAGATAGATAGATAGATAGATACATACATACATACATATATAAATAAATAAAATCAAACTCACTATGTCTTTGCACCAGAGGCAGCGCCAGTCCTGCAGCCGCCGCACACTGCCACAGTTCTTGTCACAGACGACACACTTGGCGCTGACGGGCAGGTTGCCTTCAAGCCACTGGTGGGGCATGAACACCTAGCGGGACAGACGAGGAAAAAATTATTATTAAAATCATTGGAATACGTATATATATATATATATATATATATATATATATATATATATATATATATATATATACTCAAATTTGAATAAAATGGGACAGGAATTATTTGTGGGTAAATTCAAAAAAACTACTTTTAATGCTTTTTAGTCATTTAAAAAGAAAAGGTTGAGTCAGCGATTCTGGAGAATGATTGTTGTGAAATGATTTTGACTAAAAAGGGGATTTTGGGGATTCTACTAATGCTGTAAATGTGAAACCAAGGGGGCGCCCCTAGCTCAGTTGGTAGGGCGTCCCCCCGGGTTCGATTCCAGCCCGCGGTCGTTCTCTGCATGTCACTCCCCTCTCTGCCCCATTTCAACTCTGTCTCTACACTATCAATAAAGCATAAAAAATGCCCAAAAAATATCCTTAAAAAAAAAAAAAAAATAAAAAGGGGATTTTGAAAACGAGCGTTGTCCAGAATCACTGACTCCACCCTTATATCTGATACATTTTCTTAGCAGTAGGACAAAACAACGTAATTAATTACACTCAAACAAAGAAATCAAAGCCCAAATCAAAGCAGTTGTATGTATACAGCCCAATATCACAAATACTGTAGACATTTGCCTCAGTTGGCTTCACATTCCATACACTATGACAGTATAAAGTATAATAGGGAATGTGATGGGGTCGTGTCCTGTGCATAACAAATAGTTACTTTTATTATTACTGTCTATGGCAGATTTCCTTGAATTGCTAGGCAGCTGTGTGTGTGTGTGTGTGAGTGAGTGAGTGAGTGAGTGAGTGAGTGAGTGAGTGAGTGAGTGAGTGAGTGAGTGAGTGAGTGAGTGAGTGAGTGAGTGAGTGAGTGAGTGAGTGAGTGAGTGAGTGAGTGAGTGTGTGTGTGTGTGTGTGTGTGTGTGTGTGTGTGTGTGTGTGTGTGTGTGTGTGTGTGTGTAAAAAGTGTGGATGCAGGAGGACTTCAGATGCTTCAGTCACTCACCCCTTCCTCGTCCTCTATGATGTCGTTGCCTATGGAAGCCAGCGTGGTCCATTTACAGGTGTTGGTGGAGCGAACTGCGCAGCGCTTGTGAGCCTTGAACTTACACACTGCAAAAAAGGACAGATCGAGAGAAGTCAAAACAAAACCCACCACGACATTTTAAAATGCATAAACAATATAATTATTTCATACAGTTATTATACAGTTATTCAGCGTTAAATATGTCCAAGTTAAAGCTGGGGTGGAGAATTTGGGGAGAAAATAGCAGTTGGGATAGAGATTTGAACAGTTGACAGTCCCAACAGCCAATAAGAACAGAGAATCAGATTTTTTATTTTTCGGAGCCTCTGATTGGTCAAAGTGTACCACTCATGTTAATTTTGACCAATCAGAAATCACATACCCCACCTTTAAGGACATCACATCCCAAACTATTGGACATATTTTATTTTTACGAAATAATGTTAGTGTTGAACCACCTGTATTTATCAACTGTATTAAAAAGTTGCAATATTACACCGACAATACTTTGAGGAAATTTAAATTCCCTGCAATGTATAAAAACTGTGAGTGTGTGTGTGTGTGTGTGTGTGTGTGTGTGTGTGTGTGTGTGTGTGTGTGTGTGTGTGTACCTTCACAGGACAGCCCGTGGGAGGTGACCCCGGGCAGGGCCTCTCTGCAGACGTTGCAGAATGTGGGCCGGGCGTGGGAACAGGCGTACCAGTTGTGCATCCCAGAGAAATGCTCCATGTTGAACTGGCTGGCCTGGGACAAGACAATAACATGAACACTTTTATTTAATTTAATTTTATTTTATTTTTTGCCGTTAATTAACCTACATTTTTGTTTGTATGGTTGATAATATGCTGGCAAATAATATAATACATGAAAAAGGACGGAAGAAGAGGTTCCTCCCAGTAACCATGAGGTCTCTGGTTCCTTCTCCCAGTAACCATGAGGTCTCTGGTTCCTCCTCCCAGTAACCATGAGGTCTCTGGTTCCTCCTCCCAGTAACTATGAGGTCTCTGGTTCCTTCTCCCAGTGACCATGAGGTCTCTGGTTCCTCCTCCCAGTAACTATGAGGTCTCTGGTTCCTTCTCCCAGTAACCATGAGGTCTCTGGTTCCTCCTCACAGTAACCATGAGGTCTCTGGTTCCTTCTCCCATTAACCATGAGGTCTCTGGTTCCTCCTCCCAGTAACCATGAGGTCTCTGGTTCCTCCTCCCAGTAACCATGAGGTCTCTGGTTCCTCCTCCCAGTAACCATGAGGTCTCTGGTTGGATCCCCGGCACCGGACAGGAGAGTGTTATTTGTAAAACTAGTGGTGGCTGCTATTACATCTATGGTGCCCACCATCTCTACCATTGTGTCCTTGAGCAAGACACTTAACCCCCAAACTGCTCCAGGGGCGCTGTGCTATGGCTGACCCTGTGCTCTGACCCCCTCTGGAGTGTGGGAACTTGAGAGGGGAGATGCAGAAAGACGAATGTCAATGTGCCTCGTGTAAATTGACTAATAAAGATAACTTAATAAGTCAATACTAGATTTATGGAGTGAGCTGTGAAGCCTGTTCTCATTAACATAGATTACCAGAAGTGATCGTCTTTTATTAAAGGGGTCGTCAATAAGGCACATTCCTGATATCCCCATAGCAACAGGTAGAATAAATAACAATGGAGATAATATAAAGTTCGGCTCACGGAAGATGGGACATAAATATATAGTTTTTTATAGTTTTTTAAAGTTATTTTTTATTTATTTTTTTATTTATTTTTGGGGCATTTCTATGCTTTATTGACAGTGTAGAGACAGAGTTGAAATGGGTCAGAGAGGGGAGTGACATGCAGAGAACGACCGCGGGCTGGAAACTGAACCAGGGTCCGCTGCTGGCCGAGGCCCATGGGGGGGGGACGCCCTACCAACTGAGCTAAGGGCGCCCCCCTTTTTATTAATTTTTTATATGTTGCGATGGTGTAGGTGTTTGTTTGTGTGTGTGGTGAAAAAAAAGACAATAAATACATATATTGTGAAAAAAAAGTTAAGCTCACGGTAGGATGAATAACAATAGAGAGAATATAAAGATAGGCGGACGGGGGGCGCTCCGGTGGCGTAGTGGATAGAGCGCGTACCATATTGGCTCCGGCCTTCGTTGCAGTGGTCGCGGGTTCGAGTCTGACCCGTGGACCTTTACTGCATGTCATCCCCCCCTCTCTCTCTGTCTCCCCATTTCAACTCTGTGCTATCTAATAAAGCTAGAAAATGCCAAAAAAAAATTATCTTAAAAAAAAAAGATAGGCGGACGGAGAGAGAGATGAAAACAGAGCTTACCTCGTAGCTTTCCCATTTCTGGACGGACTTGAGAGCTCCGATCCAGTCTTCCATTTCCTTGCGGCTCTCGGCACAAAGCATCAGCTTACGGAATGGAGTGATCACCTGAGGGAAAGTGAATAGATTATTACAGTCTGAACTTAAAAGTCAAATGTTTTGTTTAACACCTGTGAGAATACTTTACTAGAGAGTGTCCAAAGTACTGGATAAATCTTCATTTCTACCTCATTGTGTGTGTGTGTGTGTGTGTGTGTGTGTGTGTGTGTGTGTGTATGTGTATGTGACCAACCCTGTGTTCCGAATCGCATACTCTTTCTTTTTTCTATTCTACATACTACATCTGACCATAAGAAGATTCTAGTTAGGATGCAGTAGGCATACTATTGGGACAAACTTTTACTCTCTTATTTCATCATAACATTGTGCCTTGATCTTGCCTCTTGCTTTTATATCCGTCTCATCCCCGTTTGTTTTCATATGGAGGCTTCCTCGATGTGGCGTCACTTCACGTGCGCACTGGATTGTGGGTCAGAATTGTCCCAAATAGGATGCTGTTTTCAACACTAAAAATCTCGGCCTGATGTAGTAGGACATCCGGGTCT
>CM049417.1:5077500-5082500 GCA_026929865.2 Hyperoplus lanceolatus | reverse complement strand
TTATGTGTGTGTGTGTGTGTGTGTGTGTGTGTGTGTGTGTGTGTGTGTGTGTGTGTGTGTGTGTGTGTGTGTGTGTGTGTGTGTGTGTGATACAATCTAAAAAATAGATAAGCATAGAATGTGCAGGTGTAAAACTGACTCTGAACCAAAACAAAACCCACCTCACACATACTTCCCGAATCTGCCAGAATGAAACAAGATCCAATTAAGTTATTAGTGTGAATGTTAAGCCACCAAATAACACACACACACACACACACTGACACCCCAAGCACACACACACACACACACACACAAACAAACACTAACACAAACACACAAACACACACACACACACACACACACACACACACACACACACACACATACACACTAAATCAAAACATGCTTTGTATTCTACCCCAAACCTCCCTCTAGTAGGACACCACTTCCTCTCACACACACACACACACACACACACACACACACACACACACACACACACACACACACACACACACACACACACACACACACACACACACACACACACACACACACACTGACCTCTTGCACCAGGTTTTTCTCCTGTGATTTCTCTGCAGTGTGGCTGGACTGCAGTTGGTCTTCGTGGGACAGTTGGTCATCATCCCCCTGTCCCCCTCCCTCACAACGGAACAACAGGGGCGCATAGCAACACCCGCTGGGCTGACAAAACCACGACATCGCCCCCCCCCCCCCCCCCCCTCTCACTCCCACTGTCTGGGGCTCTTAGCTTAGCAACGCTTTACAAGTTTCCTCAACAGAAGCTCAGTGGCTGTCTGTGGCACAACCTCTCCCTCCCCCCTCTCTCCCTCAGCCTGTCTCCTGCTATGTTGAGTGGTTTAAATCCATTGTTTTTGTATTTCCCGGTAGTCCTGAGGTAGTTTTACGGTTATGTCTGGGTAAATCTAGCCTTAAACGGTGTCTGTATGTCGCTAGCTCTCTCTCACAGTATTACTGTTGAACTAGCAGCAACTACAACCTTACTTCCTCCCTCTCTAACTTCCCCTTGTCAGGTAACCACACCCCCCCTCAGGTGTGTGCTGTAGACACACCTCCGCACTGTGTGTGTGTGTGTGTGTGTGTGTGTGTGTGTGTGTGTGTGTGCGTGTGGTTCTCTCAAACACACACACACACACACACACATATATCTCGGAGATAAGGTAGAGCATACAATGAAGCTCCTCCTCTACCTTACAACGACACGAGTCATTGAGAGGAGTGGTGTGTGTGTGTGTGTGTGTGTGCGTGTGTGTGTGCGTGCGTGCGTGCGTGTGTGTTCAGGTAAGCACAAGCCCATTTCCTCGAGCTATATATAGAACTGGAAGAACCTGTTTGGCAATGAGAACACACCCACCCCCCCCCCCCCCCCCCACACACACACACACACACACACACACACACACACACACACACACACACACACACACACACACACACACAGCGGTTAATGGCTACTCTAGCTTGAATGCTGATTTAGCTTAAAGGATGCCTAAACACACACACACACGCACGCACGCACGCACGCACGCACGCACGCACGCACGCACGCACACACACACACACACACACACACACACACACACACACACACACACACACACACACACACACACAGTCAGTCAGTCAGTCAGTCCATGTCAAATGGACAGGGAATTTAATAGGAACCAACTCATCTGAAGAGACCTGGAAACGTCACTGTGATCAAATTCATGTCCTGCTAACGCAGCATGAACTGTACAGACAGAGCGTGTGTGTGTGTGTGTAGGTGTGTGTGTGTGTGTGTGTGTGTGTGTGTGTGTGTGTGTGTGTGTGTGTGTGTGTGTTGTGTGTGTGTGTGTGTGTGTGTGTGTGTGTGTGTGTGTGTGTGTGAGTGTGTGTGTGTGTTAACGTCTGCTGCCCACGCGCTGTCAGTGGACTGCCTTCAGTGTCAGATCAGCATCTCATATGCCAAGGCAAATTACAGCGACTGTTTGTGTGTGTGTGTGTGTGTGTGTGTGTGTGTGTGTGTATGTTTGCTGTCAGTCGGCATATCATTCCGTCTTTAATGAGCATAAAACATGCTGTTCCCTGCAGCCTCACTCACTGACACCAACTCTCCCCCTCTCTCTCTCTCTCACTCTCCCTCCCTCTTTCTCTCCCTCTCTCCCTCCCTCTCTCTCTCTCTCCCTCTCTCTCCCTCCCTCTTTCTCTCCCTCTCTCTATCTCTCTCTCTCCCTCTCTCTCCCTCCCTCCCTCACTCAATCTCTCCCTCACTCCATCTCTCACTCCCTGTCTCTCTCTCTCCATCTCCATCTCTCTCCCTCTCTCTTTCTCCCTCTCTCTCCCTCTCTCTCACTATCTCTCTCTCTCTCTCTCTCTCTCTCTCTCTCTTTCTCCCTCTCTCCCTCTCTCTCTCTCTCTCTCTCTCTCCCTCCCTCCCTCTGTCTCTCTCTCCCTCTCCCTCCCTCCCTCTGTCTCTCTCTCTCCCTCTCTCTCTCTCTCTCTCCCTCCCTCTGTCTCTCTCTCTCCCTCCATCTGTCTCTCCCACTCAATTCCCTTATGCTTTCTACTTCTTCTACCTTTTCTTTTGAAAAACTTAATTGTTATTCTCACCATCTCTCTCTCACTACACACACACACACACACACACACACACACACACACACACACACACACACACACACACACACACACACACACACACTCTCATAGAGCGGAAGTGTTGAACTCTTGCGGTACTTCCTGGATGGCCCTGCTTGTAGGTACGTTTGAGTAAAGTTAACATTTCGGATTTATTCTATACTACTATACTTCTATTCTATACTATATTATTATTACTATTCTATTCTATACTTCTAACTACTGACAACATTTCAACCAAATTCTCCCCGAAAAATGTAGTAAAAGTAATGTAGAGATGAAGATTTAAGAAAAAAAAATCAGACTGGTCTCTTAATTTTTTTTTCCAGAGCTGTATATTGCCTCAATATTGAATTGTATCTTAAAGGTGCAGTGTGTAATATGACATCATCAAGAAAGTTCTAGAATGCAACGCTCCCTGGGTAACCCCAACCCTTTCGAATAATAACAGAAGCTACAGTGGCCTTCAAAGACAAGAACAATTCTACATTTTAAACAATGCACCTGATGACATTCCAACTATGACACTTCCAAAATGGCGGTGACAAGGCCTTGGTCCAAAGTTTGGAGAGATATGGACAGATATGAGACCCTTTCTAAGGGAAAAAAATAAAAATAAAAAGTATGCACTAAATTAAACATACTTATGGATATTATAATTACTTTCTACAAAATCTGCTACAAAATAAAACCCAAAATTCTACACACTGCAGCTTTAAATCTCAAAGTGGATAAATAAAATAAAAAACTTCCTCTGGTTTTGTTTTCTTGCCTGTGGCCATAATAGTTTCCCGTATGTGAGTGTTTGAGTTACTAGAAGCGACAGATACCAACGTCCTCTTTCCTCACGTTAAATGTCCTAATTCTGTGAAACACAATCACACATCTCTAACTGCTCAACACGGCAAAGTCACACTGCACACGCAACTAATTCAATGTATTATCTGTCTGTCTGTCTGTCTGTCTGTCTGTCTGTCTGTCTGTCTGTCTGTCTATCTAGTATCTATCTATCTATCTATCTATCTATCTATCTATCTATCTATCTATCTATCTATCTATCTATCTATCTATCTATCTATCTATCTATCTATCTATCTATCTATCTATCTATCCATTGTCCATCCATCCATCCATCTTTAATTACATCGGTTTTACAAAACAAATGTCTTTATGAAAAACTACATTTAAAAGCTACCCATGAACACACCACAGAAACAATGGGCACAGCATCTGTTTATTCATGAGACACAGCGATACTTTCTCTCTCTCTTTCTCTCTCTGTCTCTCCCTCTCCCCCTCTCCCTCTCCCTTTCTCTCTTTCTCTCTCTCTACTGTCAGGTGTCTTTTGCCAGAACTAATTAAAACAGACGGTGGCAATCTGTCACACACACACACACACACACACACACACGCACACAAACACACACACACACACACACTGAACCCTCTGACCTTTTCAAACAGCGGCCTTGTTTCTGTAATGACTCCGGGCCAACACTAAGTCCTGCCTGGACGGACGGACAGCAAAGGAATGCCAAATGATGCTCTCCACATAGTATGCCACCAGCTGTGTGTTTTGTTGTGGGATCTTTTACAGGAAAATGCATCGTTTTAAACATGTTTCCAATCATTTTTCATCAAACATACTTTGTAGTACAAATGTTTGGTGCAAGAATTTAAAGACCAAATAAGTAATGTATTTAGTTCTTACTGGGGACATGAGAAAAGCATTTATTATTATTATTTTTTTTTAACCTTTATTTATAGGGGAAGGTGGGGTGATTTGTGCATTTTGGAAGTTGCAAAACCCCTTGTTTCTAGAAAACCGTGGAAGAAATTGGAAATGTGACCACATATTTAAGAAGAGCCATCCATTTGACTCATCCTGTAAAGAAGGGAGACACAAGGAATAAGATATAAGCACATTTAAGCTCAAAAAACTGTGTTTTGCCTTTCAAAGTAAAATTTCCATGATCAAGGTTTTTTGATTATTGTGTCTGAACAATTATAGACACGTTTGAAAACATTTGACACATGTTTTAGTGCTTTGGTATGCTACACTTTGAGTCTATATAGTTAGCACAATGTCAACCCTAAATTGCTGCATCATGCCTATTATCCAAAATTCTGGGGATGGGGTGATTTGTGCGCAAGGGCCTGGGTGAGTTATAAGTAAGTAAGTAAGTAAAATGTATTTATAAAAGCACATTTATGACAGTTTGCACTGTCCAAAGTGCTGTACATAGTGCATTCAGTAGGTAAACAATGAAGGTAAAATAACAATAACCAAAATAAAAGACGTAAAGCCCATACATCCACATAAACACAGATAGTAGTGCAGAGGTAAGTAAGTAGTG
>CM049417.1:5060000-5065000 GCA_026929865.2 Hyperoplus lanceolatus | reverse complement strand
AAAGTGGCACTAGATCAGCGGTTCCCAACCTTTTTTAGCCGCACACCCCCTTCTATGTCCCAACCAGGTTGACACACCCCCACACATAAAAAAAAAAAAATGCAACAAGCGTTTTTATAGCCATATTAAAGGTGGCATGTTCAATCATGCTCTAATGACCAGAACACACATGATAAAATAATCACGATCACAACAAGGGGCAGAGAGCAGATAAAATGGGGAAAATATTATAGCCTAATATTTTGAGTCACGTTGAGCAACAATTGCAGCCAGTTTAAATGACCGTGGAGCAAACAACCCCGTCATCATAACACAGGTTATGGAAATAAAATTAGAACGCCAGTCATTTTAAATAAATTGCGAGAATGAATGTAGAGGCCACAAACTAGGTGCGCATATGCGTAGAAGAAGATAACTTCGCTTCATTTTGAATAGCCTCCATTTATTTATCAATTAAAATTCAAGTTTTTGATTCTAAATTTTACAAAGGAAATGTTTATTTACACGTCTTTATTGTGTGGGGAAAAAACACTGTACCGTATTGGTCCGAGTATAAGACAACCCCGATTATAAGACGAACGCCCCGTTTTTCAAAACTCAACTCAATACATTTTATTTATTTAAATAATGTACGAAAATAAAAACGCATTGAAAAAAACACTTTTCTTCATTGCAAATAAACAGTAGGATAGTGCAAATAGACCGAACTCTGATGTGTTCACTGCAGACTATTCCTCACACGGACATCCCTCTGCCCCGCTGTGATCGCTCTCGCTGTCATCTCTCCTATGCTCTGGTTCGGTGCATAGCGGGTCATCCTCGCTGCTGTCCTCGGCATCTGAGACGCAGCATTTATTTAATGCTCATAGTTAATCACATAGCCTAGTGCTGAAACGAAAGCTGGAAGCTACAGAAAGCAACAGAAGCTACAATGCACCTGATGACATTCCAACCATGACACTTCCAAGGTATGGAGAAATACGGAGATATAAGAGATCCTTTCTAAGGGAAAAAATAATAATTATAAAATAAAATTCAGCTATTATGCACTAAATTAAACTTATGGATATTATAATTATTTTCTACAAAGTCTGCTATGAAAAAAAAAAAAAATTCTACACACTGCAGGTTTAAATAACTAAGCTATGAATTTGAAGCTGTTGCAGAACGAGGCCCTGGCGTGTTCCAACATGCAAATATTGAGTCTATCTAACTCGCACCGTGACAATGCACTGAGGCACAGCCGTAAGCCCTGCCTTAGCCCAGGCCTTTCATTCACAAGTTGCACACTATGGTAACTGCATTAAGTTATGGAGACACTGTTTTCTGAGGGGTATTATCGTTTTTTTTTTAAGGATGAAGAGGTCAGAAAGGAAGCCGTAAAAAAACATTTTAGAGTTGGGAAATGGCAGTGGGAACAAATCGCAGCTAAGCAAACATCGTATTTCGTAATTGAAATCGAAGGTCGCAGAGTTATTAGCAAATCTTACTGGAAACTTGAAAGAGAGAGAGAGAGAGAGAGAGAGAGAGAGAGAGAGAGGGACAGAGAGATAGAGAGTGTGACTGTACTGGAAGGGTAGGAAGGATGTGGCGGCTGCCCCTTCTAAAAACAAGACGATTTATTTTTCCACAACTGTGTGTGTGTGTGTGTGTGTGTGTGTGTGTGTGTGTGTGTGTGTGTGTGTGTGTGTGAGAGTGTTTGTCATAATGAAACTAAGAGATACAGAGTAAGATATAACCGTACACGGACAGACGGTTAGTACGGCGCGTATAGATTGATAGATATGAGAGCGGAAGACATAGCTTTTCTTTTACTACAAATGACTCTCAATCTTGCTTTTAGTGTTATGGATTTTCCCCTTTACTGCTTCTATCCCTCCATCACATCACATCTCTCTCTCTCTCTGTCTCTCTGTCTCTCTCTGTCTCTCTGTCTCTCTGTCTCTCTCTGTCTCTCTCTCTCTCTCTGTCTCTCTCCTTCTCTCTCTCCTTCTCTCTCCTTCTCTCTCTCTGTCTCTCTGTCTCTCTCTCTCTCTCTGTCTCTCTCCTTCTCTCTCCTTCTCTCTCAGTATTCTCTGGCCAAAATCATTAGAATTTTATTAGTATGAGAACGATACAGTAACAAAATATATATATATATATTAAAAGTTTAATTTAATTGGAGGGTTGAGACCTTCAACAATCCCAAACACACACACACACACACACACACACACATCGTTCCTATTGCACCGTGGGTCAGTGATAAATGCCATTGTGATTCTGATGTCTGTGTTGCATATATCAGCGCTGATGAACTGGCCCTTTCAGCTGTATGCCGTGGCCTCATAGTGGACCGAGAAGCTCAGCCGTCTGTCAGAGTGTAAAGCTCAGAGTTGCTACAAAGGGGGGCGCCCTTAGCTCAGTTGGTAGGGCGTCCCCCCCCATGGGCCTCGGCCAGCAGCGGACCCGGGTTCGATTCCAGCCCGCGGTAGTTCTCTGCATGTCACTCCCCTCTCTGCCCCATTTCAACTCTGTCTCTACACTGTCAATAAAGCATAAAAAATGCCAAGGAAATATCTTAAAAAATTGCTACAAAGGTCAAAATGCAACAGCAAGTCCCTGCAAGCGACGCATGTGGAAACAGGAAAGGAATTTTAACATTTGGCAAATCAATTTTTTTTCTTTTTCAGTTTGCTTGCACAACACTCACACAAGCCACTACCAGTGTTCCAGCTGAAAACGACAAACTAATTCAAATAAGAACTATTAGGCCCAAACACTACCGGTCTAATGGTGGCAGACCAGTAACCATGAGGTCTCTGGTTCCTCCTCCCAGTAACCATGAGGTCTCTGGTTGGATCCCCGGCCCCGGACAGGAGGGTGTTATTAGTAAAACTAGTGGTGGCTGGAATTACATCAACGGTGCCCACCATCTCTACTATTGTGTCCTTGAGCAAGACACTTAACCCCAAACTGATCCAGGGGCGCTGTACTATGGCTGACCCTGCGCTCTGACCCCCTCTGGAGTGTGGGAACTTGAGAGGAGAGATGAGAAAAGATGAATTTCAATGTTCCTCGTGTAAATTGCCTCATAAAGATAACTTAACATAACCTAAGGGTATTGTCGGCAGTGGAAACCCAAGCCATATCTAGGGGTACCGAACCGAATTGTGTGTGTGTGTGTGTGTCTGTCTGTCTGTCTGTCTGTCTGTCTGTCTGTCTGTCTGTCTGTCTGTCTGTCTGTCTGTCTGTCTGTCTGTCTGTCCGTCCGTCCGTCTGTCTGTCTGTGTGAAAACAAGGCTTAAAGCACTGGCAGCTGTTACGGGGAACTTTGCGCCCGTGCCACCTGCGTGCCCCCCTGTGAGTCACACAATGGAAGATGAGCACACACACAGCAGGTAGGAGGCAGCAGGAATAATCACCATTATTGTAATTACTGTAATTGCGGGAAATGTACTAAGTAGTGGAAGTGTGAAGTGAATAGAGCCGGTGTTGAAAAACATTGAACACACACACGCAAGGTCTTTCTCAACACACACACACACACACATACACACAGACACACAGAAAGACAGACACACACAGGCACACACACACACACACACACACACACACACACACGCAAGGTCTTTCTCTTTGGAAAGGACACACACACACACACATACACACAGACACAGAAAGACTGACACACACAGACACACACAGGCACACACACACACACACACACACACAAAGACAGACACAAATAGGCTGAGACACACACACACACACACACACACACACACACACACACACACACACACACACACACACAGACACACACACACACACACACACACACACACACAATGCGGTATTCATTCACATCAAGTGTCATTAACAGATGTGTTTTTTCATGGTGCTGACTCACACTGTTACTCTTCATGCAGCACTTCAAGTCCGGGGACGTGACAGCTTGTCCACACACACACACACACACACACACACACACACACACACACACACACACACACACACACACACACACACACACACACACACACACACACACACACACACACAGCACACACACACACACACACACACACTCTCAACGGCAAATGGATTGAACACATGCGCTCCCACGCACACAAGCAGCTGAATAGCAACTCTTATTTGGCAGGCTGCAGTCAAAAAGAATAAAAGTGGATCGTGAAATTTATCCGATTTCTCAGGACAGTAGTGTTGCAAAAGCAGCTTGTTTGTGTGTGTGTGTGTGTGTGTGTGTGTGTGTGTGTGTGTGTGTGTGTGTGTTTTGTGGTGACAGTCTCTTGCTTCCTGTTGAAGAGGTTTCAAGTGAGAGAAAGAGAGAGAGAGAGAGAGAGAGGGAGAGAGAGAGAGGGGGAGAGAGAGAAAGAGAGAGAGAGAGAGACTGACAGAAAACAAGAGTGGGTCTATTTTTAGCCCTCCGATAGACAGAGAGAGATGAAGAGATATGCGGGTAATAAAAAATGTTCACAGAAGCGTGAAAATAAACAAGGAAATTGATTTTAATAAATAAACAAAAAAGGGGAAACTGGCGAAGTGAGAGAACACTGTTGTGTGTGTGTGTGTGTGTGTGTGTGTGTGTGTGTGTGTGTGGTGCAGTTGACAGCAGTTGAGTGTCAGAGGAAGTGTTGTGGCCCGTGGCTCATTAAAACAACACACACCCAAATGTAGCACGACAGGCAGTGTTCAGTGGAAATGCTTCTCTAAAATATAAAGTGATTATTACGGATTTGCGTCAGCTGAATGCGTCACATCGATTTGTGCTTGGCTGTTCTTCTAGATGTGTCAACACTGCCAGGACAGACCAGGATGTCCTCAAATTATTATTATTATTATTATTAGGCTATTAGAATTTTTTTTTTGTTAGTATTTTTTTATATATATATTTTTAACAATTTGTTTTAATTTTAATTTATATGTGTATGTACGTACATTACTTTTTGTTGCCCTTGATTTATTCATTTATTTTATATTATTATTATTATTATTAT
>CM049417.1:5050000-5052500 GCA_026929865.2 Hyperoplus lanceolatus | reverse complement strand
CAATGACGCACAAATCACCCCACTACGTGGGGTGATTTGTGCGACAAGACAACTTTTTTTCCGAAAGCTATATTTCTTAAACAGTTTATTCCAGATCCAAAGTTTTTATTGCCAGGGATGCACAACATCCTGAAATATATGTACATATTTGAGTTGGATACATAACTGTCAAGGCCTCACTTTAAAATCACTTTGAGTAAAAAGTTGCACAAATCACCCCACCTTCCCCTATATATATATATATTTTTTTTTTGTATGTTGCGATGGTGCAGGTGTTTGTTTGGTGTAGAAATAGCAACAATAAATAAATTGTGAAAAAAAATTAATAATGTGAGTTATAGGAATAGGAGAGAGGCCTGTAGAAGAGATGGAGACAGAAAGGAAAGGAGATATCTCACATGGAAAGAAAACATAATGAAGGGACTGCCCTTTACTGTGTGTGTGTGTGTGTGTGTGTGTGTGTGTGTGTGTGTGTGTGTGTGTGTGTGTGTGTGTGTGTGTGTGTGTGTGTGTGTGTGTGTGAGTGTGTGTGTGTGTGTCCATTACAGCTTGCATTATCGTCCCACTCAACAGCCATGTCCACATAAACACACACACACACACACACACACACACACACACTGTAAACACACACAATTCAGAGAAGCCGTTAGCTCTTCTGCCTCATTCGCTTATAGTTCCTGCGTCTCCTTTATTTTCCGCACAGTAAATGAGAGAGGGATGAAAAAGAGAAGGAGGAGGAGGAGGAGAGAGAGAGAGAGAGAATATAATAGTGTGAAACCTTATGTAACTTAGCCCGGAGGAAGACACACACACACACACACACACAGACACAGAGATCACAGGTCGCTCACAATAAAAAAATAAATGTGGATATAAACAAGGACCTTTGTTACAGCCATGTGATGTGTGATACTGTTCTTTTAAAATGGCAGAGTGCACTAAACTAAAAAAAACACTTAAGTTGTGTTCCGAATACTCTTTTTTTTCTATTCTACATACTACATCCGACGATAAAAATAATCTAGTTAGGATGCAGTAGGCATACTATTGGGACATACTTTTACTCTCTTATTTCATCATAACATTGCGCCTTGATCTTGCCTCTTGCTTTTATATCCGTCGCATCCCCGTTTGTTTTCATATGGAGGCTTCGTCGATGTGGCGTCACTTCACGTGCGCACTGGATTGTGGGTCAGAATTGCCCAAAAAGGATGCAGTTTTCAACACTAACAATCTTGGCCGGATGAAGTAGGACATCCGGGTACTTCTAACCATCCTAAATCTGGCCACAAGAATTGGGACATCCTAAATCTTTTTTCTACATACTATATAGTAGACAGTATGCGATTCGGAACGCAACCATACTTTTTCTTCATTTAGCCATGACATGGACTTTTTCTAAGAAGCTATGTCGCTCACCACTGCCTGTTTTTCAAGATCAACTGAGGTGAAGTTTAAATATATATATATATTTTTAAGAATATTGGGGCGCTCCGGTGGCGGAGTGGATAGAGTGCGGACCATATTGACTCCGGCCTTCATTGCAGTGGTCGCGGGTTCAAATCCGACCCGTGGACCTTTACTGCAGGTCATCCCCCCCTCTCTCTCTCTCTCTCTCTCTCTCTCTGTCTCCCCATTTCAACTCTGTACTATCAAATAAAGCTTGAAAATGTCAAAAAAAAAGAAAAAAGAAGAAGAATAAATACACACATGCTGAAAACATGGCGGATGTATCACTGTATTTGTTGTTTTGGCTATAATAACAACAGTATGTAAAACTTCAGGCTGTTTCTCTGGAATTTATGGAAATGATTCTGAGCACATGTTGGTACAAAAACCACAGAGACTTATGAGGACTTCCTATTATTCTATAACTAAATTTAGACCGTGGACTATCACAGTAAACAGGAAATATGGCACTTACAGCTGGGGTATGTGATTTCTGATTGGTCAAAATTAACATGAGAGGTACACTTTGACCAATCAGAGCGAGGCTCCATTTCTAAAAAAAAAAAAAAAAAAACGATTCTCTGTTCTTATTGGCTGTTGGGACTGTCCATTCACTTTGGCACCGACGTTGTTGGTGTAGAGCGTGTCAGGGAGGGACCATAGGGGAGGGACCAAAGAGAACAAGTGGAGTGGTTGAGGTATTTGGATTCAAATCTCTATCCCAACTGCCATTTTCTCCCCAAATCCTCCACCACAGCTTTGATGAAGGTGATTTTTTCTAGTCGTTTGGTTTGATAAATTTTTAATACATTTAGCTAGAATTATGAACTGACTGTGTAACATGTCGCCTAAACAAGGGGCACATTTAGTCAAGTTGTGCACAGGAAACGTGGAGAGAGAAAGGATATGACACGTAACTAGGACGTAAGTAGTGGCCACAATGCGGTTTATGCTTTAGCAGCAATGCCACCACTTTAAAAGCATTTCCTTTAGATTTAAGATAAACCGTAAGGGTGGATAGATGTGTTTTGTGCTCTCTGAAAGATGA
>CM049417.1:5035000-5045000 GCA_026929865.2 Hyperoplus lanceolatus | reverse complement strand
TCAGGAGCTCAAACTCACTACTACAAAGTTAAGCATTTAGGTTCTGAGTTATTCTATACTTTTTGGGCTATTTTCACAATGCTGAGATGATGTGAAATCCCCTCAACTCACATTTAAAAGTTAAAAAAATAGAAACAAACAAGGAAACATTGAAAAAACAATCAAATCAACAAGTCTGGATTATTTTTTTAACCATTTGCTACTGGCTCTTACTCCGTAGGGGAGAACGGGGGAATGTGAGTCATCAGGTAATGTGAGACACCCCCTGTATCTAGGCAATGGAACACATTTTTGGTCATGTGAGATATATGTTTTCAAGCCCCTCTCATTTCCCCTTGGCCATGAAAGAGAGGACCTCATGGTGCTGTGGTAAGCATGCTTTTTTCACAAAAATGTGAAAAAAAGTGTCTTTATATATATAGAGCATCAAGGCTTGAACTCTGGCTTTATATGGCTTGAATAAAATGTGCAATGTAATCACCTGGTCAATGATCAAATTCCTTCGTGATTTTCTCTACTTATGACATCTATTGCAGTATGTCCGTCCTGGGAGAGGGATCCCTTACTTTGTCGACTCTCTCTGAGATTTCTTAAATTTTTTTTAATCCCGGTAAAGGGTTTTTTACTGGGAGTTTTTTCTCAGCCGAGCTATGGGTGTAAGGGCAGGGTGTCATATTGTATCATATTGTATGAAATGTAAAGCCCACTGAGACAAATTTATTTGTGATTTTGGGCTATACAAATAAAACTAATTTGATTTGATTTGCAATTGAAATCCACGGTTCAACCAAAAAGTGCAAAGTAAATCCGTCACCATGGGTTGTTTTCCCTGTATTAGGCAGGCAGAGGCAGCGAGGCCTTTTGCCAATAATTTCCCCTTGCTCCAGCCCCACTTTGCAAATAAACCATATTTGTACATTGCCGTTTTTACAGCTCTAAACACACACACTAACACGCACACATAGAGTCAACACACACACACACACACACACACACACACACACACACACACGGTCAGTCTGTTACAAGTTAATGTTGGATTCTAGAACACAGCACACACACACACACACACACACACACACACACACACACACACACACACACTTATCTGGTCTACTTACAATGTGAGTCCTCTCCGAGTCGGCTTGGGGCGACCCCAGTGAATCGCCGACATGCTCCGCCACGTACAGGACGTTGGGGTTTAGTTTAGACGCCATTACGGCTCAAAAACCAACAAAGAAGAGAGATGGGAGGATGGATAGACTGAGAAACTAAGTGTTAGAGGTGTAGAAAGTGGTTTAAAGTTTGCAGAAAGAGAGGAGGATGTATCAGGATTGGGAGAGGGTGAGAGAGATACAGAGAGAGAGAGACAGAGAGAGACACAGAGAGAGAGAGTGGAGTTTTGGCGAGGGGAAAAGCTTGGCTAAGTCGTTGGGCGGATGACGGATGGGACAGCAGGCTCCGGGACGCCTCGCTCGCTCGCTCTCTCGTCCTCCTGCCGATCTCTCTATCTGGCCCGGGCCAATTCTGGGGAAAGATGGAGAGGTGAATTATTGATTAGAAGAGAGAGAGAGAGAGAGAGAGAGAGAGAGAGAGAGAGAAGTGCTCACTTTAGAGGGGGGGATAGGGGATAGATTGGGGAGTTGGCCGCCCCCTTTCAAACAGTACTTGCTATAGTGGGCTCACCTTTTTTATATACTCTTTGTTTACGTACTAGTTTTTTTTTGATTAGGAGAGAGAAACGCTCACTTTGGAAGGAGGGGATAGATTGGGGAGTTGGTTGGCAGCCCCCCTTTCAAACAGTACTTGCTAAGGTGGGCTCACTTTGATACATACTCTTGTTAACATACCAGTTTACAGAGCCTAGGCTTTCTGTATTAACAACAGCTTTGTTTTTCAGTACACACAGAGGATTTTAGAGGAGATAGTCACTCGATAGGGGACAGATAGGGGGACAGATGGCAGACCCCCTTTCAAACAGTATACTTGCTAAGGTGGGCTCCCCTTTTTTATATCTACTCTTTACCAGTTTACAGAACCCAGGCTGTGTATTACTGTGACACAGGCTTTTATGGAGCGCTCACGGTACAGACAGGTAGCGGATCATGAGGAGATATTCACTCACAGATCTGGACCAAAAAAACTTATTTTGACAACAAGCGTTCTCCAGAATCATTGACTCAAGAACACATGAACCCCCTCGTCTTACCCAACCCTTTCTTTCACTAGCAAAAGGCTATTATTACTAGGTTTCCTTTTCCGGATGCATCAAACTTGTACTTGGTTTCAAGAGACAATTATGGCAACAATGGCATCCGCTTCTCTTTTCTCGGTTCCTCTTCTCGCCTTCCGGTAAGTTGTGAGAAAACACTTCGAGGTTTTCTTTCTTTCTTTCTTTCTTTCTTTCTTTCTTTCTTTCTTTCTTTCTTTCTTTCTTTCTTTCTTTTCTATTTTCTGTATTTATAGGCTACACACATACAAACGTTTATAAACCCCACCCACCCCACGACCCACCTCACCTCACACCCCAAACAATCCTTTCACAAATGGAAACGATACCAACAAAAACGAAAAACACATCAAAAAATAAGTACAATCAGACACAGCAACTTCAGAGGTTATTTTAAGCAGTTGGCCCTGCCCTGCTTATATTTGAACTGTGACGGATGCAGTGACACTCGGTCTAAAACCATGGCGATGAAGATAATTAACATAAAGGGCAAATATACAGTGGAAGCATGATGGTGATTATGACAACTTTGATGACACAATGACTGAAGCAAGACAACACCTGACAAACATTGGACATGTAGGTATCCAACAAGTGAAGGCTGTGTGTGTGTGTGTGTGTGTGTGTGTGTGTGTGTGTGTGTGTGTGTGTGTGTGTGTGTGTGTGTGTGTGTGTTTCACTGATTACAACATTTACACACACACTATTCAAAAATACTTTCTGCATCTCACTTCACTTCACCTCCGCCCACATCATGACACCAAAACTTGACCACACACACACACACACACACACACACACACACACACACACACACACACACACACACATCCTCACAAACAGGCTATAGCCTCACAATACAAACACGTTACAGCAAAGGGCTTTAGAGTGGGCTATTTAACGTTGTGATTCCGCTGTTAAAATGAAGGAAGGGGCGAATAAAGACTAAAGAAACGGTTACACACTTACACACACACACACACGCACACACACACACACACAACAGGCTGTCGCGCGCCTCAACCAGAATGCTCATTCATTCCATTCCATCCGTTTCACCGCTTACTTACTGTATAAAATGCTCTCGCGTCAAATTAATAATAATAATAATAATAATAATAATAATAATAATAATAATAATAATAATAATAATAATAATAATAATAATAACAATATTCAATTTAACTCCTAGCGTGTTCAAATAGACACAGACTCAACCGGGCTCAGCTGTCAGTCACAACACAAGGCGAAAACATTTAGCCGCGACCTGGACCTACGGCTACGGCCACCGTTACGGTAACGGCCACCTCCTCATATGCTCTTATGCACAAATAAATCCTTTCTCTTTCTCTCTCTCTCTCTCTCTCTCTCTCTCTCTCTCTCTCTCACACACACACACACACTCTCTCTCTCTCTTTTTCTCCATCTCTCTTTTATCGATACAATACGGCTCTTATTCATTTACCTTCGCCCAGTAACGTCTTCTTCCTCCACCGTAGGTAAATACCCGGCGGCTTTACGGTGTGTCTCTCTCTCGCTCCTGTTGCCCGGTGGTTAACGGCCCTGTGTGTGTGTGTGTCTCTCGTGCAGCCGGTTGGCGGTTGGTTGGTTGTGTGTCTCGCGGGGCGGCCGTTGGTCAGCAGCAGCAGCGCGCGAGGCTCTCCGGTGGCGAGAGAGAGACGCGGTGGGTCAGACGCATTGCATAGCGTAGGATCTGAATCAGGTAGGAAGAGGAGGAGGAGAGAGAGAGAGAGAGAGAGAGAGAGAGAGTGTGTGTGTGTGTGTGTGTGTGTGTGAGAGAGGTGTGTGTGTGTGTGTGTGTTAGAGAGGGTTAGCGAGAAAGAGATTTGAAAGCGGCTGCTTGTTGAGACGCCTCGAGTCGCTGTTTCGAGGTTAAGCGGAGAGCAAACAACTCGCACGCGCACTCATGGCATGCACGCGCAGGAGACACGCGCCCACTGTAAACACACGAGGTCTCACAGAGACGCCAATTAGCAGCCAGATGCAAACAGGCTACAGACACAGACCTATTATATTACAGACAGACCTATTATATTACAGACAGGCTACAGACAGACCTATTATATTACAGACAGGCTACAGACATGGACCTATTATATTATAACAGGCTACAGACATGGAGCTTTTGTATTACAGACAGGCTACAGACATGGACCTATTATATTACAGACAGGCTACAGACAGACCTATTATATTACAGACAGGCTACATACATGCACCTATTATATTACAGACAGGCTACATACATGCACCTATTATATTACAGACAGGCTACATACATGCACCTATTATATTACAGACAGGCTACATACATGCACCTATTATATTACAGACAAGCTACAGACACATACCTATTATATTACAGACAGGCTACAGACAGACCTATTATATTACAGACAGGCTACAGACATGGACCTATTATATTACAGACAAGCTACAGACACATACCTTTTATATTATAACAGGCTACAGACACATACCTTTTATATTATAACAGGCTACAGACATGGACCTATTATATTACAGACAGGCTACAGACATGGACCTATTATATTACAGACAGGCTACAGACATGGACCTATTATATTATAACAGGCTACAGACATGGACCTATTATAAAAGGCTACAGACCTATAACTGTTCCGGGAAGAAAAAGGAGAATATTTCCACAGGGATGTAGCCTAATTAAATGTGCGTAAACTGTTTAAATTGTGAGTTTTTCAATCAATTTATTGAACGTGTTAAAATAGGTTTAAACAAACACAAAGTAAAACTTAGGCAATAAAAAGAATAAATTAAGGGGGCGCCCTTAGCTCAGTTTGTAGGGTGAAGGTGAAGTAAGCGATTTATTTATGTTAATATAAGTGTTAAATCGCTCTTTATTCATACAGTGATCACTTACATAATGTGCACGTTTCATAAAGTCGATCTCTCAGTCAGCTGCTCTACATGTAATCGGCAAATAAACTTTTTGGAGGATCCCGAAATTAATATCCAATCACAAGAGAGAACGCTACAAACCGACACCCGTCTCACTCATGGTCTCACTGCCGGTGCACACCAGAGCAACAGATGGGCGAATGTTTATGCGCCTACAATGGCGGAGCAGGTAAAAATCCTTCCCAATGTCTGTTTTGATGGGTTTTATCATGTTTTATCACACTTATGGATCTGAGATGATGCTAGATAACTCGCTGCTTGAGGTTGGGGTTGGGGTTTGTTTACCTCACATATTTCTCTATTTATTCAGTTATGAAAATATACCTTAGAAAATGTTCACTTTTCTGACACACCCAAAGTTACACCACAGTGCACCTTTAACATGCTTTTAGCTTTTGGTGACCAAATCAGTTACTTTATTTGTATTTGTAAGAATTCATATGTTTCTTGGTCTTTCTTTTTTCTATTCTACATACTACATCTGACGATAAAAATAATCTAGTTAGGATGCAGTAGGCATATTGGGACATACTTTACTCTCTTATTTCATCTTAACATTGCGCCTTGATCTTGCCTCTTGCTTTTATATCCGTCGCATCCCCGTTTGTTTTCATACGGAGGCTTCGTCGATGTGACGTCACTTCACGTGCGCACTGGATTGTGGGTCAGAATTGCCCAAATAGGATGCAGTTTTCAACACTAACAATCTTGGCCGCATGAAGTAGGACATCCGGGTACTTCTAACCACCCTAAATCTGGCCACAAGAATCGGGGCATCCTAAATCTTTTTTCTACTTACTTTATAGTAGAAAGTATGCGATTCGGAACGCAACCTGACTTAGACTGATTGTATTGCAGATTGACTTCATTGGCACAGCTCTGCCTGACAATGGGCTTAACAAGCTTTAGACGAGCCACTTCCTCAACAAAACAATGTCGCCTCAAGGTCCAAAGCCTCGGTGCGGACACGATCCCACAGCTCAGAGAATCCACACACACACTTCAGCAATCTAAAATCTTGACCTGCGATCTGATAAGAGCTCAAAGTTCAGTACAATATTTGTTGTGGTTCGCGGAAGGTCCACGCCTAGTAAAGAGGGAGAGAGGGAATGTGTGTGTGTGTGTGTGTGTGTGTGTGTGTGTGTGTGTGTGTGTGTGTGTGTGTGAGAGAGAGAGTGTAGCACGTGCACACCAACACATTTACAAGGGCAAAGAGGCAGACAGACACACACACACACACACACACACTGGCACCGCTCAGTGCAGTGTAATTTGTTTACAGTTGATTAAATATTCATGCTGAATTAGCTGCAAGCCTGCCAACTCTCTCTTCATTGACCGCGTGCGCATGTGTGTGTGTGTGTGTGTGTGTGTGTGTGTGTGTGTGTGTGTGTGTGTGTGCGTGTGTGTGTGTGTGTGTGACTTAAGACCAGCTGATTGGGGACAGGGCTTTTGCAATTGTGGACTAAAACGTGTGTGTGTGTGTGTGTGTGTGTGTATTTTTTCTCAGTTGTAACTATGGGTAACTAAGGGTCTGAATCCAAGGTAAGGAGGAAGAGGACCAATAATCAAAATGCATCTCAACAGAATGTGTAGGGGCTGTAGCTGTAGCGGTTACTTTTTATCATCAATAGGTTTTTTTTTCTTCAATAAATCATCCACAAATCATTGAAAAAGTGGAAAATTTCAATCCAACGCTTCCTAGATTTCAAGGTGGCATCCTTGTCTTGTCCAATACACAATACATATCACTTTACATTAAGGGGTGTTAGGAAAGAGGGGCCGACCAGTAACCATGAGGTCTCTGGTTCCTCCTCCCAGTAACCATGAGGTCTCTGGTTCCTCCCAGTAACCATGAGGGCTCTGGTCCCTCCCAGTAACCATGAGGTCTCTGGTTCCTCCCAGTAACCATGAGGTCTCTGGTTCCTCCCAGTAACCATGAGGTCTCTGGTTCCTCCCAGTAACCATGAGGGCTCTGGTCCCTCCCAGTAACCATGAGGTCTCTGGTTCCTCCCAGTAACCATGAGGTCTCTGGTTCCTCCCAGTAACCATGAGGTCTCTGGTTCCTCCTCCCAGTAACAGAGGGGCAAATCACCCGCGTCGTCATTATCCTCAGTGCAGATCCCGAAACATGCTGTCGCACATCCTGTCCCCATCTCTCACTGCCGGTTATCCCCTCTCCCCTGCATTTATCGCCATAATAATGTGCCGCCAAAATATGTCGCCAAAATTACCCATGCATGCTTCGTCTTCATATATATGTTACTGCTGCTATTAAACAGTAAAATACATGTTATTCAGTAATTCTACAGTATAACAGTTCACACAACACACACACACACACACACACACACACACACACACACACACACACACACACACACACACACACACACACACACATGCACACGCACGCACACACACAAGGAATGATTACATCAGATCTTGAAAAATAGGTCAACACATAAAAAAATATCAAAAATGAGTCATAGAAGCGCGTTCACAAATGTCACTTTGCAGCTATTCCTGAGTGTTTTGAGTTGTGACACACTGGCCCATAATTGCGACTATATCAGACTGAAAACAGACAAAAACACTCAAAATTTGAATAGCTTTAGTTGTTTTTTTTTGTCCGCAATCCTGGAAACGACACCACCACAAAATAACATGGTAGCTCCTCTTTAACCCTTGTGTTTACAGTTTATGATTCTGGCTTCGTCTGAAAGAAAAGTCTTTGGCCCTCACACTAACTAACACGTCAATCTTAGTTTAATGTGAAAATGAACACAAATTAAAGGGGCACAAAAATGGTAAAATGTAAAAAATAATAAAAAAATAAATAAATAATAATAACAACAACAACAACAACACAATAATAATAATAATAATAATAATAATAATAATAATAATAATAATAATAATAATAATAATAATAATAAATAAATAAATAAAATGGTTCCTCTTCTTTTTTTGTTTTACAGTCTTGCTACACAAGCTTCTCGTTGCCGCTGCGATATTTAGATCTTTGAAAATACTTTACACAAAAAGTATAATCAGGCTTTGGGCTTTCAAGAAGATTAGAAGACTTTTCTGTTCCCCTTTTAACCTGCAATTTTTTATTTTTAAATTTTTATTTAAAGCTGCAGTGTGTAGAATTTTGGGTTTTATTTCCTAGCAGATTTTGTAGAAAGTAATTACAATATCCATAAGTACATTTACTTTAGTGCATAATAGCTGAAAAAAATGTTTTGAATTATTATTTTTTCCCTCAGAAAGGGTCTCATATATGTCCATATTTCTGCATATTTTGGACCAAGGCCTAGTGCCTCCATCTTGAAAGTGTCATAGTTGGAATGTCATCAGGGGCATTGTTTAAAATGTAGAATTGTTCTTGTCCTTGAAGGCCACTGTAGCTTCTGTTATTATTCTAAAGGGGTGGGGTTACCCAGGGAGCGTTGCATTCTAGAACTTTCTAGAACTTTCTTGATGATGTCATATTACACACTGCACCTTTAAATGTTGTATTTCTCATTCGCTTTTCTAATATCTATCCTATACTTGATGTGCTTTAGTCTTGCCCCTGTAAAGCACTTTGAACGGCCTTGGGTCTGAATTGCGCTATAGAAATAAACTCGCCTTGCCTTCAAATAATGTGTATTTTTAAACCTATAACACAAATGCACGAACTTCGGGGACCGCGGCTACTAAAATAGCAGGGTATTTGAAATCGACAATGGCATCGCATTTGACCACAAAAAAATTGCCCTGATAACAATACTTTAAAAAACCCAATATGTTTTTTTTTCAGCGGATGTCTAGTGTGTGAGTATTTGCAACCATCACAAAAATCAAAAGAGGCTTTCTCCCTCCTCACACAAAGCATTTCATTTGTGTCTGTCATGTCATGCGCCCCTGTAAAGCACTTTTGAATTGCCGTGTGCCTGTGATTATCTGCATAGTGCTTTTATAAATACACTTGCCTTGCCTTGCCTTATACACACAAACCTGATTTTTTATTTTTGACCCACCACAGTCACAGTCACACACACACACACACACACACACACACACACACACACACACACACACACACACACACACACACACACACACACACACACACACACACACACACACACACACACACACACACACACACACACACACAAACTCAATGGACTACAATGCTAAAATGGGATTTTGCCAGATGGCCTCTAATTGTTTTTAGGACCCCCCTCTCTCTACCTCATTACCCCGGGACGCCCTCTGAAGGTTAACAGAGTTGGACAGAGCACTGATTCGCTTTTTAAAAGGTCACGGCAGGTCGTTAGTGGGTCAGGGGAACATCATTTCAATTGATCCCTCGCACTCGCACACACACACACACACACACACACACACACACACACACACACACACACACACACACACACACACACACACATATCCTCGCGGGGAATGGGACGTATCGATGGCCTAATTAGGGGCATTTGAAGAGCTAAATGGAGAAATGAAAGCAGTAGCAGTTAGTTAGCTATTCTCCGCTAATCTGGCATCACACTCAATCATGTGTTTTACAGTAAAGCTCCCTGTAAAACCCACATCGACTAAACCCTTCTAACTACAGCTCTGGAAAACAATGAAGAGACCAGTCTGGATTTTTCTTCAATCTTCATCTCTACATTACTTAAACCTGCAGTGAGTACAATTTGGGGTTTTATTTCCTAGCAGATATTGTAGAAAGTTATTATAATATCCATAAGAAAATTTAATTTAGTGCATAATAGCTGCATTTTTTTTTTAATTATT
>CM049417.1:5025000-5027500 GCA_026929865.2 Hyperoplus lanceolatus | reverse complement strand
CAAGCAGGCTAAATGAATACTGTCTATCTTCCACAACAGACAGTGCTGCACTGCCGCTTTAAGATAGCAAACAAAAGTGAGACGGAAGATTGAGAGATACTGAGAGTTTTGAACCTACATTGTTAATTAGGCACCCACTAAATCAATAATGCACAGACACTGCAGAGAATAACACAAGATGACTTCCTACCTTCTTGCTTATTTGCCCGGAGCTTCCCATAAAACATCCATAGAGCCCTCTCTATGCTTCTTTCTTCACTCTTTAATCCCGTGCGGGCCATGTCGCAAACTAGGCTACAGGTGCAGCTGCGCTATCGTCTCACCCCTTTTGCACCGGGTCAAAGGGCACTATTATAGAAGTGCGATTAATCTGCGTTAATTTTTTTAATCGCGTTAATTTTTCTGTGATTAATTAATCAAAATTAACGCGTTAATTTGACAGCCCTAATTTAGATATTGATTGATCTAGGTTTTAAGTTAGTATTTGTATATGTGGAGGAAAAGCGTTTTTTTCTTCTGACCCCCTCTACAACAGTACAAGGCTGACTTCAGTATACACCGTCAGTGTGTTTACATACAGACTCATAACCGGGTAAATAAACGAATAAGACTTCAACAGGACTAGTAAAATACATGTAAACACCTTTATCCGATCTACTTCGCACACAAATCGGCACATTAACGGACAAGAGAAGTCGGATAAGAACACCTAGATAACTCGTTCATAGTCGGCATTCTACCTGCATGTATACAGGGATCGGATATCGCATATCGGAGTTCTCGTTCTGCGCTTAGCTCAAGAATGCCTGCGGAGGATTTCACAAGGAAGTGGAAGGAGACGACGTAAAAAATAGTAGGCTTTATTGAAAGGGCTACAGCGCCACCTAGCATAGTGGAGACAGCCTTGTATCGGACATTTATCTGATTCCTGAAAGGCCATGTATACTCAGACAAGTGACACGGTCCGTTCGAGTGTCTAGTTCGGTATATGTCTTAATCCAATCTAGTTGTGTCACGGAAATGGAGTGTTGCCTCCCTCAAACTCCTTATATAGGCCTTTCACACCAAAATGAACCAAGAGTCAGTTCCAGGCTGGTGCTGGGGTCAGTTCTAAACTGGTTCCAGCCTTATCCCAGTTATGAACCGGTTGGTTTCACATCGACCGGAGACAGCCATGGAGCGGCAAGAGAGCAACGTCATGACGTCACTGTAAACGGGACGTCCGCCCCGACGCCGCTGCTCTTGTGGCTAACGCTAAAGCTACCGCTAGCTTTAAGCACAACAACAGCGGCGAATACGTCTTATTTTTTCACGTGTTAGCTCTCGCTTTGCTTTCTTTACCAAACAGGACCCATACAGCGTATTCTCGCCGGTCAATTTGATCGCTACGTTCGGTAATTATGTTATGTTTACATCTCGTAGTAGCGGTGTTTTTAAACATGGCGGGCATGAGGTTTTAGTTGGTCTGGTTGGTCAGGATAATCCTCCCCGGCCGCTGCGCAAGCGGTTCACTTCAAACCCTGCTCAATCCTGGGGTATGAGTTGAACCGGTTTTTACGGCCCGGAGCCGGCTCTCTGGCGGTGTGAAACCAAAACACTGGCTCTAACTCCGAACTAGCCCAGAACTAGCACCGATTTTGCGGCGGTGTGAAAGGCCTAATAGTGATAGCCTAATAGCCGCCATCTCCATAAGGTAACACACTAACTATGCCACCCATACAAACCCACTTCTCAAACAATGAACTATCCCTTTAAAGTAACCTTCACTGGTGGGAATATGAAGGTGTACTGAACTCTGAGAGCCTATGTAGTATAAATGTGCAAACTTTTTAGAAATCGGTTCATCCTAGCCTGAGAAAAGGCAGAAAGAGTGTTTTATGGTCTCACTGTCTAACCCCACATTTTACCACGTGTGACATCACGCATGGGAAAATGTAGGGTTAGGATTAACAGGACAGCTGGGCCATGGGAAGACTGAAGAAAGACTGAGGGAAGAAAAACCTCCTTCATTATATTATAATAGCGATTTTATAATGATAGAACGCCGGTTCCGTATGGGTGAAGTATTCCTTTAACGGCAAAATAAAAATAGAATATTCACAACCGAACCCACAAGGTTTCATCATGTTGTGAGCAGTTGTTTGGGAGTAAAGTGGATGTCCTGAATTGACCGACTGATTTGGTATGGGGACGAACCAGAGAGGACCAGAGGTGAGGGGGCCATCTGGTGTGTGAGTGGCCCAGACAAGAGGCACTACAGCTGGGTAGCATCTGCTCACAGACGCCCCGGGGCTCCAACAAGCTGGAGAGGGCTAACACTGAAATGCCTTGGTCTGATTCCAACTGCAGTGACTGGATAGAGAGAGAGAGAGAGAGAGAGAGAGGTGTGTGTGTGCGTGTGTCTGTCTGTCTGTGTGTGTGTGTGTGTGTGTGTGTGTCTGTCTGTCTGTGTGTCTTGTGTGTGTGTGTCTGTCTGTGTGTGTGTGTGTGTGTGTGTGTG
>CM049417.1:5002500-5015000 GCA_026929865.2 Hyperoplus lanceolatus | reverse complement strand
ACACACACACACACACACACACACACACACACACACACACACACACACACACACACACACACACACACACCACAGTATGTTGTCTGCATGTGCACGCGCTCACAGGGCTTTGATGATGGGGATACAACACGCCACTTGGTGAATAGGAAAGCGGCAGAAAGCTATATCACCACACCGCGCCGTTCCCTAGGACGTCATGCACCATTTTTAGCGATGCTCTAAAAATAGAATGTGTTGATGATGGCTAGTTTGACTGGGAAGAAATTGGACATCTACTCCTGTATCCTGCATCGCATAGGTAGGGCTCCGGAATGCACCAGATTTAAAGAGCTTTTGTTGATTGGTTAAGGGTTATTTTTTATGATGTTGTTTATTTATGTATGTGTGTGTGTGTGTGTGTGTGTGTGTGTGTGTGTGTGTGCGCTTCATGTCTGCTTTTCCTCTTGACCTATTGAGCAGCAAATTAACCATGAGGGCTGCGGGTACCTAAGGGGTTAGTATGTGTGTGTGTGTGTGTGTGTGTGTGTGTGTGTGTGTGTGTGTTATATTTTGCGTCTGGTGTCAAAATGGAAGCAGTGTTTCTCATAATTCATGGGACTACTTTCCATGTTCTTTGTGTGCGTGCGTTATTTCCACACATGCTATTGTGTTGCTGCTAATTTACCTGTCAGCATGGTGCGCGAGGAGGCTGATGCTGGTGACGTGCGTGCGGGTCAAGAGCGTGTTGTTTTCCTATGAATGAATGAATAAATTAATTGATGAATGAATGAATGAATGAATAAATGAATGAATGGATGAATGAAATAAATAAATGGCGATGGATGGATATTTGTCTCTCTTGGCTCTGGTAAATGTGAACACGGTTTTTCTCCCTCGTTCTTCACTTCCAATGCGTTTCTCATTGTTTTTTCTTTTACTCGGACTGTCTCTTCTCTTTCTTTGTCATCTCTCTCTTCTTCCCACCCTGCTTCTTCTCCTAGCTTGTGCTCCCTTCTTTGTACCAGTGCCTTAGACATATAGAGTGCCTTAGAGATATATACAGTATATATTTTGGGTTGGCCAGTACAACAATGTAAGGGCCAACTTTTCCTACACAAAAGGACTTTAAATTATAAAATGGATGGATATTCTGGGTCAATTTGGCTCCACAGTATGAATTGTAATCTAAAAATCACCTAAAATGATACAGTAGGGTGTGATGTATTGTCCAGCAGCATCAAAAAGGTCTGACCACATTTTAAAGAACTTTATTTTCACGTGATAACGTTACATCCGCTATATGCTTTTTGATTAAACTTGGCCATGTGGACCAGTAACGCCCATTACTGGTTACGCCCCTTTAACTTGGTCTGTACGTCACTTTTAGGGGTCGCCCTACATGTATAAAATTCAGTCCCCTACATTGCCTCTCCCTGCTGCTGTGTATTGAAGAGGTAAGCAGAATGGTTTTAGTGGGTATCAAGATTCAAATGTTAGCTTAAACCTGCAGTGTGTAGAATTTTGGGTTTTATTTCCTAGCAGATTTTGTAGAAAGTAATTATAATATCCACAAGTACATTTAATTTAGTGCATAATAGCTGAAAACATTTTTTTGAATTATTTTTTTTTCCCCTTAGAAAGGGTCTCATATATGTCCATATTTCTGCATATTTTGGACCAAGGCCTAGTGCCGCCAACTTGAAAGTGTCATAGTTGGAATGTCATCAGGTGCATTGTTTAAAATTCAGAATTGTTCTTGTCCTTGAAGGCCACTGTAGCTTCTGTTATTATTCAAAAGGGTTGGGGTTACCCAGGGAGCGTTGCATTCTAGAACTTTGTAGAACTTTCTTGATGATGTCATATTACACACTGCACCTTTTAAACAAGGCTGTGCTATAATATGCTAACTCTTCCCTGTGTTGTTTAGCTTGTTAGTAGCTAAAGCTAACGGGATTTTTCACTGGGAGTTTTTGTTGGATTTTACCTTGTGTGTCAGAAATAAACGGAGATCGTCTCTTGGTGGTCTGATCTTTCAGTCTTCAGACACAACACTACTAGCCAATCACCGGTTACATCTTCCCACCAAATCGTTGCTCTTTTCTGACCCTTTACCCCCTCAACCCCCCTGACCCACTGATATTTCCTTATGTGTGTTTTTTTTTCCCTCCCGTCTTCTGTGGTTCCTCTTCCCGAACCCCCCCCCCCCACTCGGCTTCTGTTGTGCATATTTTATCATCCTCCGCTCCTAGCTCGAACATGACTGCAACTCACTCTTCCCTTTGACAGTATTCTGCTGCTGCAATTTCGTTGCATAGGGGAGAACGGGGGAATCTGAGGCATCGGGTAATGTGAGCCACCCCCTGTATCTAGGCAACGGAAAACATTTGTGGTCATGTGAGATATATTTAGCTCGCTTAGAGGGGAGCAAATGTAAAAAGTGGCTCAGATTACCCCGTTCTCCCCTATACTGTACAATGGCAATTAAGGATTCTGATTTGGATTCTATTATTTTTCTTGGGCTGCTCGATATCAGGAAAACCTTCAATCTGCAATAACATCGTTCAATATTTCGATGAGAATATTTAAACGAAGAGTTCAAAATCTACAGCGTTAATGTGTTTCTGCTTTTGAGTTCACTGCCGACAAAGAACCTCAGACAGTTAGTAGCCGACGCACATTAGAACCAACGCTGCTCAGTTTAGTCTGACCCAGTTGTTGAGTTCATTGGCGTTAGGCTACACACTTTATGTTAAAGGTGCTGTAAGCGGAATGGTTCTTTTAGATAACTTCCTGTAATTTACTGCAGTTAGCGGTCCCCTCGCTCGTCCCTACGTCACCACATTAATGCACTGCGGTCTTCAAGCAGCGAGTTATCTAGCATCATCTCAGATCCATAAGTCTGATAAAACATGATAAAAACCATCAAAACAGACATTGGGAAGGATTTTTACCTGCTCCGCCATTGTAGGCGCATACACATTCACCCATCTGTTGCTCTGGCGTGCACCGGCAGTGAGACCATGGAGTGTATATACTGTATAGTATGTATGAGTGAGACGAGTGTCGGTTCGTAGCGTTCTCTCTTCTGATTGGATAAAAATTTCGGGATACTACAATAAGTTTATTTGCAGATTACATGCAAAGCAGCTGACTGAGAAATCGGCTTTATGAAACGCGCACATTATGTAAGTGATCACTGTATGAATATAGAGCGATTTAACACTTATATTAACGTAAATAAACCACTTACTTCACCTTTAATCCCAGCCGGCTAACATGTAATTCAAAAGCTATATTTTCACATCCATGCTTTACAACCTCAGCCACTAGTGTCTACATGGGCATTAGAGCAGGCTTCATCTGATTGGCCAAACATATTATAAATAGAACGTGACTGCATAGCACATGGCACAGGCTACCAATTATCACATTTCAAGCAGATTTTGCGATACGTCTACCTCGATATCAACGTTAGCAGTGATGAAAATTTTTCGATATATTGTGCGGCCCTACTTTTTTCAAATTTTGTAGCAACACATTTTGAACAAGCCTCACTTCTTTCCCCTCCTGTACTTGCTTATTCTTCCACTCCTTCTTTACTCACTTCTTTCCTTCCTTCCCTCCTTCCTTCTCTCTCGTTCCTCCAGCTATGATTCTCTCCCTGGCCGCGGCAGCAGCCATGAGTAGCGGCGGCGGCCTCAACTCCTCCTCGCTCCTCGACCCGTTCGACTCGTCCACGGCCTGGAGCCTCGAGGACCCGTCCAACTCGTCCTCTGAGCCCGTGGTGCGGACGCTGAGCCCGGAGCTGCAGCCGGCATCCAGCTCCGTCCTCGTGCAGGACGTCAGCCCGTGGGACGTGGCGCTCTGCGTCACCGGGACGCTCATCTCCTGCGAGAACGCCCTGGTGATCGCCGTGCTCTTCTACACGCCGACGCTGCGAGCGCCGATGTTCATCCTGATCGGCTCGCTGGCGGTGGCCGACCTCCTCGCCGGCCTCGGCCTCATCCTGAACTTCGTCTTCACGTACCTGGTCGACCGCTCGGTGGAGTCTGTGACGCTGCTGTCGGTGGGAATGCTCATCTCGGCCTTTGCGGCGTCGATCCTGAACATCCTGGCCATCACGGTGGACCGCTACCTGTCGCTGTACAACGCGCTGACCTACCACACGGAGCGCACGGTGACCTACACCTACATGATGGTGGCGCTCATCTGGGCGCTGTGCATCACGCTGGGGCTGCTGCCGGCGTTCGGCTGGAACTGTCTGCGGGACGAGGCGTCCTGCAGCATCTGCCGGCCCGTCACCAAGGGCAACGCGGTGGCGCTGGCCGTCAGCTTCCTGCTGGTCTTCGCCCTGATGATGCAGCTCTACCTGCAGATCTGCAGGATCGCCTTCCGCCACGCACAGCAGATCTCCGCGCAGCACCAGTTCCTCGCCATCTCCACCACCAAAGGCGTCTCCACGCTGTCGGCCATCTTGTGTGCCTTCGGGGCGTGTTGGCTGCCGTTCGCTCTGTACTCCATCGTGGCGGACTCCAGTTACCCGATGATCTACACCTACGCCACGGTGCTGCCGGCCACCTGCTGCTCCGTCATCAACCCCATGATCTACGCGTTCAGGAACCCGGACATCCAGAAGTCGCTGTGGATGGCCTGCTGCGGCTGCGTCCCCTCCAACCTCTCGCTCCGACCCAGGACCTCCAGTGACGTGTAGCAGGACAGCTTTCTGTTTGGAACGAGTCTAGACACGGAGTCCAGGGGAGAGGGAACGGGACGATCTAAACGGGTGGGCAAGAGATCGGGCGGAGGAAGGTAGAAGGTAACGGCTGAGTAAAGAGATTTACTCTTCTCTTCATATCAGGGCTGGTGGGCCGGGGATGGCGGGCACACGGTTGGCCAAGGAAGAAGGGAGGACAGTGCATGGTCAAACAAAAACAAGAAAGATAGAGCTAATAATGATCATGTCCTGTCCGTGGGTTTGAGCAATGGAGGGGGTGTGAAACCAACTGCAAAAACCTGATAAAGGTATTCTTCTGGTGGCTGTGGGAAGTCTGTCAAGTGACTTTTCCAACGGGCCTCCTTGAAGGTACCAGAAGTAAGGCCTATACTTCTCAAGAGTAGCATTAATGTGATGGTGATGGGATTTGGGAATACATGTCCTAAATCTCCATTGGACCTGAGCATGGGGCAGCACTGCATGGTTATGCAATCAGAAGGAGTGAAACTAGTCTTAAAACTACTGTATGTGTTTTCACTGTGTTTTGAAATGAAGTCGATAAAAATACAATGAGCTAAATATACACAATGAATGACCTTGAGTATTCTCAAAAAAAGCTATCTTTTGCAGTCTTCTCCTACTGGGAAAAAAACTATATTTCCTCCGACATTGGAACAACAAAGCTCCCTTGATCTGATGCAGATTAAGTTACTAATGAGTTTGTAGACAGAGTGTGCAACAGTAATTAAGTCTTGTGTGTGGAGATTGAAATTGGACGGTATTCATGATTATACATTGTTGATGCACCACCGAGCCCGTTTTGCCTTTTCCCAACGCAAACAGCACAATCTGCATTTTGTCACAAGCAAACAGAAAACACAATGCATGAAGTTGTTGGGAGGAAAAAAAGCTACTCCTAATCACAGACCAGCCCTCCTCAAACATTCAACCCCACAGTGAGAGCTAATCTTCCAGGCTGCTAATGCTTAGATAACCCCGCTGGTGTTTGCAAGAACCAGAAGGAGGGATTTCCATATGTAGGCCGTCGTGTGTGTTTGTCTCCAGCACGATGAAATCAAATCACACACACACACACACACACACACACACACACACACACACACACACACACACACACACACACACACACACACACACACACACACACACACACACACACACACACACGCTAAGGATACCCAGACACATTCAAAATCTCTGGAGGAATTTTCTAGGTAGCCGCTGTGTGTAGCACAGAGAGAGAGCTGGATTCAGCACCAAGGACAGCAGCACTGCATAGCGCGCTGCTGCTGCCACCCTGGGAATGCTCTACCTACTGCGGGGGGGGGGAGCGCTGTAAAGTAGGCTACTCTGTCCTGTACACCATCTTCATAGGGGACGTGAAAACTGGCTTTAAAAGGACTATCCCACCTGGATCGGAGTTTCTTTTTTCAAAATACAGGCAGAAAATCCCACAACAGAATCACTGAAAATACGGATGAGGACCTTAAAAATAAAAAAGGAAAAAGAAAGCAAGGAGCTACAGAAAATGACCCCTATCATCTTCAAATTGTCCTTAATCATCCACTTGAGGCCCCCAGCGGTGTGACTATGACCCTTTCCTTTCCTTTCCTACTCTATCCTTCAGTCCTCGCCTCTCATCCTCTATCTCAACAGGAGAAATTATGTATGAGGGAAACAGAGCAGCGCCCCACGAGTGCGAGTAAAACAAGCCTTGAAACACGGGGCGAGGTGGAAGCAGCTGATGTTTTTTTGAGAGGGAAATGGTCCCGACGCCATGGAGATGTTTCCGCGTGGCGCTTCTTAGGCCCGTCCCGACTGGTTAGAGACAGCATTCTAACTCCATCGGCCCCATTGATTATCCATTAGCTAAATCAAATCAAATCAGTTTTATTTGTATAGCCCAATATCACAAATTGACATTTGCCTCAGTGGTCTTTACAGTCCATACAATATGATACACTATGACACCCTGCCCTTACACCCTTAGCTCGGCTGAGAAAAAAAACTCCCAGTAAAAAACCCTTTACCGGGATTACATTTTTTCTGAAGAAAGAGCCGAGCACAATCCATATTGAAAAGGTCATTTTTTTCATGTAGATGGCTCTCGGGTGGCTACAGTACATCCATGTTGGACTAGACTGGATGTTTTTTTTACATAATTCTTTTAAAATGGTGGTAGGAAATGCTTTGAAGAAGGTAAAGCTCCTAAGAAGATACAATATGGTACAAGGTCACAGCGACCTGATGATATATAAGGTCACGGTAACCTTTGACCTATGATCACCAAAACCTAATCAGTACATCCTTGAACGAGAGCGGACATTTGTGAAAACTTAGAAAAAAATCTCTCAAAGCGCTGACAAGAATGACCCAGACATACAGACGTATGTACATCCGGACAACCCAACAACTTAATGCCTTCTGCTATCCCAGAGCCATAAAAAACCCCGCCCACTCTTATACACCTTACCCCATGGCCAGGAGAGGAAATTGCAAAGGCCTTTATGAACAAGATGTGCACAAAATCTATAAAAATCTATAATTTGAGCTGTAAAACGCAAGTATCATCACGGTGTAAATTCATCTGGCTTGTGCTCTACACCGTCCATTTTCACTTCCCTGCTAGCAGCTTATCAGCACACACACACAGACACACACACACACACACACACACACACACACACACACACACCTAGAAGCAGCTCTGCCCCAGGCCTCCTCTGAAGGCTTGGCGAGTTAATGAGAAGCGAGAGAGGCGAGGTGACGCTGCGTGAAATAGAAACGCCGGGGCGAGACGCGCTTTAACGTAACCGCGGGTCACACACACACAGACACACACGACACACACACACACACACACACACACACACACACACACACACACACACACACACACACACACACACACACACAGAGACACAGACACACACACACACACACACACACACACACACACACACACACACACACACACACAGAGACACACACAGAGACACACACACAAACACAGACACAGACACACACACACACACACAGAACACACACACAATCAAGACGAAATGACTCCCCTCAGCATGTAAGTTAAATCCAGCTAATGTTAAAAACGTAATGTAATCATGGCGCAGGGGAACTGGCCTAATGTACAGAGTGAATGCTGAGGAAGAGATTTACTACCGACCTCTATCTGCATAGAAATGATCTAGGAGGTAGTTCTCTCTCTCTCTCGCGATCGTCTGCACAGCCAGCCTCACACACACAGAGAGAGAGATACAGTGGTGACTAAGCCAACAGCATGCCGCTAATATCTTTGTGTGGGACGTGTGTGTGCTGTGCTGGCTTTGGGAAAATAGATCACGGGCTGTCAACAAACTGAATAGCAAAACAAAACAGCGCTTGTTTCCGTAACGACAGGCAGCCAGCCACTTCCAAAATTCAACACTTTTAAGAAAAAATCAAACTAAATAGAAACACACATGAAAACAAAATACTGCTTGTTTCTGTCACTTCCAAAATTCAAATGCTTTTTACCAAATAAACCACAATGTGAGACAGCAGCAAAGATCAACAGATAACTCTGATAAATGGCGCTCAGGAGACGCAGGTATTAAGATGCTTTTTGTTGGTGTTTTTGTGTAAATTCAAGTTAGAGTTTGAAGTGTGTTTGTATTGGCGGCAGCAGCAGCAAACAATCAGTTGCTAGCAGAACAACTAGCTACACGACTCTGTCAACAACTGTGTTTGGAAAAGGCAGAATCTCTTGTGTCTTTTGGTGTCTTTGACTTGTTATCGTTTGTTTTATTTGCCTTATCGGAAACAACAACTCTTCCTTCGCAATAATGTCCAACTGTATTTTAGCTGTGTAATTAAAGCCACAATTGAGAAAAAGAGAGAGAGAGAGAGCCATGGAGGTGTTTTAAAGCAACCAAATTAGCACATTGTAGTCTTTTGGAAAGAAATATTGGCCCGGCTGGCTGGGGTTTCCCAAAATATATGTAACTAGGACAAACCTTAATATGAGGCAATGTTCTATTTCCATTTATAGTTCCTGCAATGCAGACAGCGATTGTGTAATGTTTGTTTATATTTGTTTTTTTTTCCATATCGAAAATTGGCTTTATTAATTTGATATTCACAGTCGTTTCATGGACATTGTATAACATGGAAGTTAAAGGTGCTAAGAGGAACTTCTAAATATTTCTGAAAAAGTCAAATTCTTCCTCTGATGATCATAAATGACATGTAACAGCAAACGAGACCATTAGTGCAAAGAATGCTGTTTTGATACAGTTTTTCTTAATGCCTTTGTCATGGGGTATACGCTCACCCAGGAACAACAGCTGGTGTAGTAAAAACACTCCCGCTTTTGTCCAAAGGGGGGCGCTAGAATGAACACAATCTGGAAGTTCCTTGGAGCACCTTTAAATAAACAAACTGTGGTTATCTGAAGGTTATTGTGTCATGCTCGTTATACTCGAGTCGACCACTTCCATCACCTCTCTCTCTCTCTCTCTCTCTCTCTCTCTCTCTCTCTGTCTCTCTCTCCCTCTCTCTGTCTCTCTCTCAGTCTCTCTCTCTTTCTCTCTCTCTCTCTCTCTTTTTGCTCAGTCTCTTCATTCGATGGAACGGTTAAAAAAAGAACTTGAAATCAATTATGGAACTTGCATCAATTATTTAGTGAAATTCTTTCTATTACTCTGGACGCTGGGACTGCGGGACTGTGTGTGTGTGTGTGTGTGTGTGTGTGGGGGGGGGGGGGTGTGTGGGTGTGTGTGTGTGTGTTGGGGTGTGGGGTGGGATGGCGGTGCGCTGACTCACTCACAAGGCAAAAACGAATCGATCCCAGACAGATAATTCAATACATTTCACATATGGAATCTGATGTAACTCCGGCTGGCACTGCAGTTCTCCTGTATACGCACAATGACGTGAGAGACTTGCTTAGTCACCTGTGTTTTTGGAAATGCTAGATGGGACAAGCGGGACAATTGATTATATTATTGGTAATGGAAACCTTAGTTTTCCCTGGTGGAGACGTGACGGTGTGGATCCTCTGGCAGCCTCTGAAGTCTTCCTGCATCCACACTATTCACACTTTACTTAGTATTACCATGTAATCACTGGTCAATGATCAAATTCCTTCGTGATTTGCTCTACTTATGACATCTATTGCAGTATGTCCGTCCTGGGAGAGGGATCCCTTACTCTGTCGACTCTCCCTGAGATTTCTTCAATTTTTTTTTTATTCCCGGTAAAGGGTTTTTTACTGGGAGTTTTTTCTCAGCCGAGCTAAGGGTGTAAGGGCAGGGTGTCATATTGTATCATATTGTATCATATATCATATTGTATGAAATGTAAAGCCCACTGAGACAAATGTGTTTGTGATTTTGGGCTATACAAATAAAACTGATTTGATATCGCATTCGCTACAGTTTTTAATAGACTTTTTTTAAGATATTGTTTTGGGCATTATTGATGCTTTATTGATAGTGTAGACAGAGTTGAAATGGGACAGAGAGGGGAGTGACATGCAGAGAACGACCGCGGGCTGGAATCGAACCCGGGTCCGCTGCTGGCCGAGGCCCATGGGGGGGACGCCCTACCAACTGAGCTAAGGGCGCCCCCCCTTTGTTGCTAATGTTTTTCTAGACGTTTCTGAAACAGCTGGTATAGTTTGGTCTTTTAAATAGTAACAAAGAATTTGTGATAGCTTGGCTAATGCTAACGCTAACAATATGTCCCTCTGTTTTACCTCCGTTAAAGAATTCAAAACACAGTCAAACTTATATTTAGTTACGATCATGAACCAGACTTGCATTAATCAGGATTTCAATTGTAATCATTTGTGTGTGGTTTGCAGCACATCCCAAGGATACATTGGGGCGACTGTGGCTCAGGTGGTAGAGCGGGTTGGCCAACGATCCAAGGTTTGGCGGTTCGATCCCCGCCCGGCCACCTGTGTCATGGTTGTTGTGTCCTTGGGCAAGACACTTCACCCACCTTGCCTTGTGTGAATGTGTATGATTGCTGTATGTTTGAGGTGGTGGTCGGAGGGGCCGTAGGCGCTGAATTGGCGGCCACGCTTCCGTCAGTCTGCCCCAGGGCAGCTGTGGCTACTATCATAGTTTACCACCACCAGTATGACTGTGTGTGAACGAATGGAACCTGGAACCCTGTAAAGCGCTTTGAGTCACAGAGAAATAAAGCGCTATATAAATCCAAGCCATTATTATTATTACATGTGAAAAAGTATTTGGCAGTAAGTGGCAGTGAGAGGTCTACTACACGCCATTCATTTCAGCGTGAAGGTGGCAACATGAACGCAAAAGTCAAACCACAAATCCCGCTGTTTCTGAAACGTCAAAACGAGCATTGGTCATTCAGAAACACTTTCAACTTAGTCTCCGAACGTCCCATCTGGCCTGTCCCGTCTAGCGATTGTTTCAACGATTAATAACACCCATCTGTGAATATGCCACTACTCAGCAAACCATTCCTGGGGCAGGAGTGGAGCGACCACTCACTGTGTGTGTGTGTGTGTGTGTGTGTGTGTGCTCTCCCCCTCGGGATCATAGCCAATTGTAATGAACCATAAATCTCACTGTAAAACACGCGCAGAATGAATTTGTCGGCCGCTATACAGGACTATAATTCAACTTAAAACAAAACAACACAAAAAAAAACAAGAAATTAATGTACCACTGAGTGTGTGTGCGTGTGTCTGTGTGTGTGTTATTTGTATTATGCAATGCTGTACAGAAATGTTTATTTTTGTAATGTTCATCAGGGTGTGTGCGTGTGCGTTTCTTCCTCTTATGTGTTCTTCCTATAAAAAAAATGTCAAACGTTTTTTTTTTTTTTTCGGAGGGGGAAAAAAACTTGAAAGTTGCGTGTCGGATATGCTGAAAAAGTGCCATATTGTTCGATTTTCTAGTGTCTTATTTTTCGGTTTGTGTACATACACGTTTAGACAAGCAAAGACATGCTCAAAATGGTCGAACAACTGCAAATATGAGAGTAGAAAGAAAGATGGACACCGAGGTTGTTATGTAAGAGGACGATTGTCAACGGAAAAATTTAGCAATCCAAATTCTATTTTCATCTTAGAACATCATGGGTGATTTGAGTGTTCCCCTAAAAAGGTCTTCAACTGAGCTATTTTTTTCCATACAAACAACAGACAGACAGAGAGAGAGACAAAGACAGTCAGACAGGGAGAGAGACAGACAGAGAGAGAGAGACAAAGACAGACAGAGAGAGAAGAGAGATAGACAGGCAGGCTGACAGACAGAGAGAGTCAAAGACAGACAGGGAGAGAGAGACAGACAGGCAGGCAGACAGACAGAGAGAGACACACACACACACACACACACACACACACACCAGTTAGAGAGACTGTGTTTTGTACGTCACAGTCAGGTAACCAGTGACGTCACGTTGTCTGAGTCGTGTCTTGAGCGTAGCAGGTCGTTTCAAAGACATCCCCCCCTCGCTTCTCCCTCCTTCCACACATCCTCTCAATCCTGTGTGTGTGTGTGTGTGTGTGTGTGTGCGTGTGCCCTCATGCCCCCCCCTCGCCTCTGCTCTACCGCTATTATATCCTAAATTCCTATTCCATTTTCTTTTAGTCGCTTCGAACACATTTCCCTCTTCACAAAATTCCTTCTGAATCGTCTCCAGCACCCAGGACACTTCATGGGCTTTTCCCTCTCTCTCGTCTCTGTCGAGGCAAAGTATATTGATGTAGGACGTTTCTCACCACACACACACACACACACACACACAC
>CM049417.1:4975000-4997500 GCA_026929865.2 Hyperoplus lanceolatus | reverse complement strand
TTTACTGCAGGTCATCCCCCCCCCCCCCCCCCCTCTCTCTCTCTGTCTCCCCATTTCAACTCTGTACTGTCTAATACAGCTTGATAATGAAAAAAAAAACTGTTAAAAGGATCCATGTTTTCCTGCCAAAGTTACACAGTGCACCTTTAATGGTAATACATGTCAAGTCATTTTAACAATCTGTGTCCTTTGTAAATGGTTCGTAACATAACACATTATTTAAACCCATTTCACTGAAAGCAAGAACATGCCAAATCACTGGTTTGATGTCATAGTTACTCAGCCTCTCTCAAACCCCGGGACCAGGCTGTAAAAATTGCTATTCTGTCGACAACACTGAGTCATGTCACTGCCTCGGCTGGTAACTCAAATCATCATAACAAGGTGGGCGACAGGTGAGTCAGTGGAGATTATCTCTCATCGCTCCACAGATCAAATATCTGCTCACAAATGTGTCTGAGTCAGCAGCTTGTAAATTGGTTGTTGCCTTTTCCTGCTAAAATCCGGTGTGTATTCTATTTAGAAAAAGCTTAAAGGTGCTGTAAGCGGAATGGTCAGTTTAGCTAACTTCCTGTCAGTTACTGCAGTTAGCAGTCCCCTCGCTCGTCCCTACGTCACCACATTAATGCACTGCGGTCTTCAAGCAGCGAGTTATCTAGCGTCATCTCAGATCCATAAGTGTGATAAAACATGATAAAAACCATCAAAACAGACATTGGGAAGGATTTTTACCTGATGAGCCATTGTAGGCGCATAAACATTCACCCATCTGTTGCTCTGGCGTGCACCCGCATTGAGACCATGAGTGAGACGGGTGTCGGTTTGTAGCGTTCTCTCTTGTGATTGGATATTAATTTCGGGATCCCCCAAAAAAGTTTATTTGCCGATTACATGCAGAGCAGCTGACTGAGAGATCGGCTTTATGAAACGTGCACATTATGTAAGTGATCACTGTATGAATAAAGAGCGATTTAACACTCATATTAACATAAATAAACCTCTTACTGCACCTTTAAAGAAAAGCCCTTTGATTCTAAAAGTAGACCCACGCTTAAATCAGGCAAGTGCAGGAAAGAAAGAGGCAGAAAGAATATTGGGGACACTTTTTGTGTGTGTGTGTGTGTGTGTGTGTGTGTGTGTGTCAGTGGTGTTAATTTGTGTTTTCCACTGACCTCAATGTTTTTTCGTCACTGCTGTGTTGCCATCTGTGACTCCTGCTTCCAAAAAAGAACTTGCCAGGGTTCCGGAACAGCACGTAGTTGGAATGAACCCGCGTCCATGGGATTAACAATAATCACTGGATTTGCGTCACCGCTATGAGAGGACCGCCATTGCTGTGTGAGTGAATGCATGTGACCACTTTAAGTTGTTAAGTGAGAAGGGCTCTTAGTCATATTACCTCCAAGAAAATCTATATATGCACAGCTCTGGAAAAAAATTAAGAGACCAGTCTAGATTTTTCTTAAATCTTTATCTCAACATAACTTATTGAAAATTCTCTAAAGGACAAAGGTAAAGGTTTTTATTGTGATTTTGGTAGAAATGTTGTCAGAAGTTTATAGAATAAAACCAAAATGTTCATTCTACTCAAACATATGCCTATAAATAGTCAAACGAGAGACACTGAACATTTGGAGTGGTCTCTTCATTTTTTTCCCAGAGCTTTGCAGTATATACACAATCTTTGAGAGGACGAATTTATGCCTTTAACAGGTTAAATCATCATATTCTCGTTGTTAGTAAATGAAAAATTAGTGTCAAAGTATGTTGTTTTTTGCCCTAAATAAAGCATCTTTACTTCGTGAGGCAACTTGACATATTACTGGCTCCATTTTTCACTAATAAGACATTTTTTAAAAACTCTGAATTTAATGTCACATGTTTTTTGGGCCTTATGTGAACGAGGCCCATACCTTACTTTAGCCACACAGAAAACACCTTGAGCAGTTAACTTAAAGGGACACTGTGTAACATTTTAAGTAATGTATTAGCTCAAATCAATATTCTCATTCATAAATATGTCCTCATTGGTGTAAAATCACCTCTGCCAATAATCAGAATTATTAATATTATATTTTGTACATTGAGCGGGCAAGTCTTATGGAGGCATCCATGTTTTTGGAATGTCATCAGGTGCATTGTTTAAAATTGTTCTTGTCCTTGAAGGCCACTGTAGCTTCTGTTATTATTCAAAAGGGTTGGGGTAACCCAGGGAGCGTTGCATTCAAGAACTTTCTTGATGATGTCATATTACACAGTGCCCCTTTAATGAACATACAGTACATTTGCAGTTGGCATCAGGTCACATGATTACGAATTGACCCAGAAATACATTGATGTAAATTACACAGAAATAATAATGTGAGGAAACAAACGAACAACATAAAACAAACACAATAAAAGCAAAGGCATCGCGAGCTCGAGCAAAACCTTTTGGGAAAAAAAATCTCTCAAGATCTCACAAAAAACAATGGTTGTTTCCATAGCAACAAACTGATCCAGGAGTACATAAAGACGAGATGGAGTAAACAACTAAAGAATAATAATAACAACAATATATTGAACAAACCAACAAAATGACGGAAGTTTTACAGATCTTAAAAACGTTTTCATTTTTTACGGGATTTTGCAATTAGTTTTGTAAGATCCCACAACAAAAAGTATTTTCTCACAACCTTAAAATGTCCCTTCTGGGGCTCCGTAATGTCACAACAACCTGTGATTTTGGGCTATACAAATAAAACTGATTTGATTTGATTTAAGTCTGTGATGCAAAACAAACAAAATAAATTATTATTATTATTTTTATTTTTTAAGATATTTTTTTGGCATTTTTATGCTTTATGTGTAGAGACAGAGTTGAAATGGGGCAGAGAGGGGAGTGACACGCAGAGAACAACCGCGGGCTGGAATCGAACCCGGGTCCGCTGCTGGCCGAGGCCCATGGGGGGGGGACACGTCCTACCAACTGAGCTAAGAGCGCCCCCAAAATAATATATTATTTACGACTAAAAGACACCAAATGTACATGCAAATAAAACCCGGATAACACTTTTGTTTTCTCCATTTATTGTCTATAGTTACATGCATACTTGCTTACAGTTGGTTTTAGTGTTTCAGCTATACACAGTTTTATTTCGTTCCATTGCCTATGTTATGTTATAATTACCCAAAATGCATTGCACATTACAGGCAGCCTTACCAAAAAGTCTATACAACATGAGTCATTTCATTTCCCACATTTTCAACACACAAAATTATTATTATTATTATTTTTTTTTTACAAGCCAGTTGTCATAGATACAGAAGCTGGGGTTGATTTGAAATCCTGGCAGTTGGTGCCACTGCTAAAAAATGTGTACGACTTTGATGCAATTTCGTCTCCCAAAATAGCGGATAAGTATTTCCAATTTGGACATCTTGATGAGGCCACTACATCCAACATACACATAAATTGTCATGTTAAACAGTCAGAGCTTTACATTACAGGCTAATTGTAGTTGAAGTGCTTTGAGACCAAAATGCCGGGCCACATTTCGGCACTGATTATTTTCCGTATCTATGGCTCTTGCATTTTTTTCTCTACTGTAGTTCGATTCGGCCCTTTTCAAATGTGCTTTTTTCTTTCACTATATATATAATAATAATAACGTCCATAAATGAGTCCAGCAACTCAATAACTCATCAAAAGTCCGTCCAAGTTCTGATTTGTATTGTGAGACTATTGAGCCGTTTCCTCAACTATTGTGTGACATTTATATACAACAAAAATAACTAGTTTTGAGCCCCGATCCCTTTCAGAAACTTGGCGTTTTTTTTGACCAAATAGGGTTAAACTTTTTAAATTGTGCTACAGCTATGCAGTCCAAACCGTCTCAGATAAATATATAAATATAGATAGATACCTGCGCTCTGCTTGTGCTAGCTTCACCATTTTAATCAATTAGATTAATTAATTACCCATTTGATACTGATTTGGTAGGTTGCAGATTTTCCAGGTTACAATTGTGCCAACTTAATTGAAAATATTTTGTCTTTTAAAGACATCTCGGGCACATTTCCCCGTCTAGATGTTTCATTGTGAAGCAGTTTGTAACCACACATTGTAATTCTTTTTTTAAATAAGTGCTATAATGTTTACTAAAATAAATGCCTGTCAATTTCGTTTTGCAGGTAATTTAATATAAACAAACACTTTAAGTCAGACTGGGATCTTCCCTCGTAATCAGAACGTTTAGCCCAGATCCTCCTCGAAATAAGATCAAATTCCTTCAAGATTCTTCACATATATGAACATTTTTAAAAGAAAAAAAATCTACATTTCCAGTTAATTCACATTAAAAAAAGGAGGCAGTAGTGTCTCATTGTACCATTCAACTGATGATAAATGATGTACACTGTAGCACTACATTTCCCAGAAGGCTTTGCGGCCAAGTCGTGGCATCAAAACAAATCTTCAAATATCAACGTCGATCGAACATTCAAACAAAACAGACGTAGTATTAAAGAAATGCTAAACTATAACGCTGTCTGAATCCTGTATTTCCAAATGGGATATTGAGCTGGAACTTTGATATACTCTGATATACTGTAAGTTTAACTGATTCATTCTCGACCCCTGCGGCCTTGAGTTAGCCTGGCACCGCCCACCTACATACTTCCGCTCAATTTTAATTTTCCCTTCAGTAGTCAGTCTGGGTCCGCGGTATATTCGCAGGCTTTTTCTCAGGATACATTTTTGCTTGACCAATCAGTGAACAGAGGGAGTGGCTGACAACAATGACGTGCGCCAGTTTTAGTTGCGAAGCCGGCGCATGACATACAACGTTATGCGATTGGGTTGATTGGACCAGGCTAAATGAAGTCTGATGGTCTGATTGGACCAGGCTAAATGAAGTCTGATGGTCTGATTGGACCAGGCTAAATGAAGTCTGATGGTCTGATTGGACCAGGCTAAATGAAGTCTGATGGTCTGATTGGACCAGGCTAAATGAAGTCTGATGGTCTGATTGGACCAGGCTAAATGAAGTCTGATGGTCTGATTGGACCAGGCTAAATGAAGTCTGATGGTCTGATTGGACCAGGCTAGTACTTGAGTAGGAAACAACTAAAAAATAAACCAAAGTGAACACCTCACCTCAGGCAGCACATTTTAAAAAGGAAAAAAAAAACCACGTCATAGAAACACTACAATCCAATCAGCTCATAACATAGGATTAGCTCAAAACCTTATATTGAAAAGATATAGATAAGAATATGCTGTATATCACTGTTGCAAGTCTCTGACACTTAATGCATTTGAAGCCTTTCGCCGCGGACATGATGACAAGCGTGTGTGTGTGTGTGTGTGAGTGCCACGGCTTCCGGCTTGTGAGTTGGTTAGGTCTGGTTAAGCGTTTAGTTTATCATAAGACCATTAATATCACGGCAAAGACAGTCACTGGCTGAAATGTTATGAATGAAATGGCTACCAAAGAGCTAAAAAATTAAAATTAAAATTAAAAACATACCCCCCCCCCAAGAAAAAATAATAATATAAAACGGCACAAGCTCGCTCGCTGTATTGTTCGATGCGGTGACGTCACAGAGGCTAAATGATGGAGTGGTGTGTGTTTACCCAAACCAGCGCGTTTTAATCACTTCATAGTTTTCAACTCATTCACGATCTCAACGGGAGAATTGCTATATAAGACAATGTTAGAGGTGGGATTTGTTCGAGGACTGCACACAGTATTTAGCCTGGCACCGCCCACCTACATACTTCGGCTCAATTTTCATTTTCCTTCAGCCAGCCTGGGTCTGAGGTGTATTATCTGCGGTATATATCTTTTGACTGCCAGATTTTTAGCAGTCGAATCAGCAGCGACAACCAAACGTTATGCGATTGGTTTGGCAGATCCAGAGTGGCACTGGGCAGATCCAATAGTTTTAAACTTCAACAGACGCCCGACCTTCAAGTGAGTGAACGTTTGTCAATTGAGCGATTCCAGACCTTCAATGTACGATGGTCTGGTAGGACCAGGCTACACAGACGTCATGGGAGTTAAGCTTTTTACCCAACAACACTACAAGAGAACCAGCATCACATTTAATTGTTCATTGACTGTTGCATGTCTAGTTGATATAATAACAAGTAAGAGGGCATTTTTCATTTCGTGGAGATTAATTTGGTGCTGATTGTCTTGTGTCTCATGTTGGTTTTAACTGTGTGACCAATTAAGCCAAACTTTCACAGAGTGGCCTTGAGTCGGGTGCGCGTGTTTCGTTAACAGGCACGTCCCTGTTCAAAAGCTATATTATTAAGACCCCTGATTTTTTCCCCCGCCTTCATAAATCCTTTCTCCACATCGTTTGGCAGATAAGTTAAAATTGCACTATATTAATTTGTCTTGTGCTAAACCATGTGTCGTGTAAACACATTACTAACCCCACCCCTCCCACACACTATACACAGTTTAAGACAGCCTGTAATATTATTGCTAATTATAATCACTCAAATACACAGAAAGGGCGCGTTTGTTTTTCACATTCTCACAGCTCGAGTGTTAATGGTTAAAAATGAGCAAGACGGGGGCGAGAAGGTGTTGAATTGCTGTGAATTTGAGTGTGTGTGTGTGTGTGTGTGTGTTTGTTACGCTATGCACCCTAGGTAGTTAGTTAGAGACACACACAAACCTCAAGGGCTTCGTTACAAGAATATGCGTCATCAGGGGCAATCAAGCACAGCTATAATAACCTACTTGTTGCTGCAGAAGAGAGGCTGCAACAGGGAATTCAAGTGGTGTGTGTGTGTGTGTGTGTGTGTGTGTGTGTGTGTGTGTGTGTGTGTGTGTGTGTGTGTGAGTGAATGTGTCATAACAACTTTTCAACGCGCTTATTATATCACGGCTACGAACCAATCAGATCGCTTGATTTGAGCTGTACGTTTTATAATGAGCATTTAACCAAATCACTTGATTTCCTCATTGTCTCAGTATTTCTCCCCTTTCCTATTGTCTGGCATACACACCCACTAATCCCTCTTCTTTGTTTAACTCTTTTAAAAAGGTGCTACGAGGAACTTTTAAATATTTCTGAAACAGTCTAATTTTTCCTCTGATGATCATGAATGACATGTAACAGCAAAACGAGACCATCAGTGCAAAGAATGCTATTTTTATATAGTTTTCCTAATGCCTTTTTTCATGGGGTAAACGCTCAACCAGGAACAACAGCTGGCGTAGTAACAACACTAGCACTTTTCAGCCAAAGAAGGCTTCCAGAATGAAAACAAACAGAAAGTTCCTCGGAGCATCTTTTAAACGTCGGGTTCCTTATTCTTAACTGCTCTAGTCGGACCACTCGTTCTCGTCGATGTCTGAGTCGTCGTCCGACTCGCTGTATTCCACGGCGATGCGACGCGACAGGATTGTTGCTACGTCGTTTCCAACCGGCTCGCGCTTCGCCTCCTGCTCCCTTTGCTCCTGCACCTTCCTCAGCTGGATGCCTGCAGATGGACGGATAGATAGATAGATAGATAGATAGATGGATAGATAGATGGATAGATGGATAGATGGATAGATGGATGGATGGATGGATGGATGGATGGATGGATGGATGGATGGATGGATGGATGGATGGATGGATGGATGGATGGATGGATGGATGGGTGGAGGGTGGGTGGGTGGGTGGGTGGATGGATGGATGGATGGATGGATGGATGGATGGATGGATGGATGGATGGATGGATAGATAGATAGATAGATAGATCCCCAAATGTACAAACAAATTGGGATAATGAAAGAAGACATGTTATGGAAGCAAAACAGCCCAAAAGTTGACCAGAACTAGAACATATGTGCCTTGCCTGCAGCGTTGTCTCACCTTCACTCCCCACTGACTTACCTCTACGTATGGCGGCCAGCAGGTCGGACCGGGCGTCGCTCATGGGGATCATGCCCAACATGGTGCTCTTCCTGCCAGCCGCGTCCACCGCCGTCTGGCCCCCTGGAGATGGGTGACGGACCCCCAGCTGGAGGCCTGTGGGGCAGCCTGGAGGGGGAGGGGGGGGCGCGGCCGGAGGAGCGCCTGATGGAGGGTGCGCTGGGCTGGGCACGTAGTTGACCGGCGGAGGGGGTGGAGAGGGGGAGTACGGGCGGGACAGGGCAGCGGTGGTGGAGGGAGGCAGGGCGGAGGCAGGGAGCACAGAGGAGGGAGGGGCCGAGTCGAAGGCCGTCTGGGCAGAGGGGATGGTGGGGGGGGGAGGCGGGGGAGCAGGGGGGATGTAATACTCTGGGATGGTGGAGGGTTGACCACTGGGAGGGGAGAGAGGGGAGAGAGAGAGGAGAGAGAGAGAGAGAGAGGGGGAGAGAGGGAGAGGGGAGGGAGGGAGAGAGAGGGAGAGGGAGAGGGAAGAGAGGAGAGGGAGAGGGAGAGGGAGAGGGAGAGAGAGGAGAGGGGGGAGAGAGATGGAAGAGAGGGAAGAGAGAGAGAGAGAGGGAGAGAGAGGGAAGAGAGAGAGAGAGAGGGGGGAGAGAGAGAGAGGGAAGAGGGAAGAGAGAGGGAAGAGAGAGAGAGAGAGAGGGAAGAGAGAGAGGGAAGAGAGAGGGAAGAGAGAGGGAGGGAGAGAGAGAGAGAGGGGAGAGAGAGGGAAGAGAGAGAGAGAGGGAAGAGAGAGGGAGGGGAGAGAGAGAGAGGGAGAGAGAGGGAAGAGAGAGAGGGGAGAGAGAGAGACCAAGATAAGTGATTGTGTTAAAACCATAAACTCACACATTTCCTTCAGAATTTCGGACCTGTAGGATAGTTAATAATAATAATAATAATAATAATAATAATAATAATAATAATAAAGGATTGGATCTATACTCAAAGCGCTTTACAGGGTTCCAGGTTCCATTCGTTCACACACAGTCGTACCGATGGTGGAAAACTACGATAGTAGCCACAGCTGCCCTGGGGCAGACTGACGGGAGTGTGGTGTCCTAACAGTTATGTAAATGTAAACAAATCCTTCTCCACTGAAACTACATAGTGCACCTTTAAAAGGAATAGTTTGAAGTTGTAGTTTCCTTAATTCTGTTTTTTTAGACATTACTGTAAAGGTCAAATGTGTAGGTTTCCCAAAGCTTTCTGCTAAAGATTTTTTTATTTTATTTTAACCTTTATTCATACAGGTAAATCCCATTGAGACCGAAGACTCTTTTGCAAGGGAGACCCGTTTTCCTTTCCCACGTTACCATTCACACACACATTCATACACCGATAGCAGGCTAACTATCGACATTCACACGAGGCAAGGTGGGTGAAGTGTCTTGCCCAAGGACACAACAACTATGACACAGGTGGCAGGGCGAGGGATCGAACCTCCAAGATACAAACATATATTTGTAGGATGTAATAAAATGACTTGAAATTACCATCAGTACATTGCTATTGTGTTTCAGCGATGTAATACTGCAATAGAGACAGTCCATTAGGTTTTATATAAACTAGGGGTTAGGGTGCTGTGTACGTGATGTGTTCATAAGGCTAATATCACTGGTTGCTATTGTTATAAGGTCTCGGTGGAGTCACGGGGAGACATTTTGAAAAGGTGAAACGACTCCATTATAAGATTCAAATCAAAACAGTCAGTTGACTTGACATTAGCGGTTGGCCTTTATAGTTTGAACATCGTGTCCCACTTAGTCATTTTGCCATCAGACTGGAAAAAGACAGTGATAATGTGGCCAGAACTATTGCAGAGCTCACCAATTCAAATTAAGAGGAACTGGCCACATACAACTGTCATTTTAGGAAAGTATAAATACTAAAAACTATACTATTTATTAACATTCAGTCATTTTGAACATTTAGTCCAATGTTTTAATATTAACATCATTTTGGGAAACACTGGTCGCTCCTATGTTCATTCAAAAGCTTATTTGACCAGAATCAACTAATAATATTATATACTTGTATAGAAAACAATACTTTATCACCAAATAAATGAATACAATGGCACAAATGAACATTAAAGGTGCTACGAGGAACTTTTAAATATTTCTGAAAAAGTCTCATTTTTCCTCTGATGATCATAAATGACATGTAACAGCAAACAAGACCATCAGTGCAAAGAATGCTTTTTTTATATAGTTTTTCTTAATGCCTTTGTCATGGGTATACGCTCACCCAGGAACAACAGCTGGCGTGGTAAAAACACTACCGCTGTTGTCCAAAAACGATTCAAGAATTAACCCAAACTAAAACTTCCTGGGAGCACCTTTAACATTATTAAAAAAGCCCTATGATAAATGATCCTATAAACCTACCCGTGTGCGGCCCGGTATTCCTTGACCGACTGCTGCCGGGGCCCGTTAACCGTTGGGTCGGCTGCGGTTTGCCCTGACGGAGCCCTGCCCAGCGAGGCCACATGTCTCCCTCCTGCGCCGGTGGCGGGAGCTCCAGCAGGGGGGGGCGCGTTGGCCGGCCTCAAGCCCCGATCGAGTGACTGAGTCTGGGCCGAGGCACTCAGCTGGTCCCTGGAGAGGTGGTGGTCCGGAGGGAGGGCAGTGCCGCCGGGGGCCACAGCAGAGGGATGGTTAGGGCTGGCTGGGTACGAGTCAGACGCCATGGACCTAATGGAGAGGGAGGGGGGGGGGGGGGGGAACAGGCTCTCAGTAAAGGATTATATATGACATGTTGATAACAAGACAAGTAAACGTTTTTTTTTAAAGATAATTTTTTGGCATCTTCTACTTTAAAAGAAAGCTTTGGAGAGACAGTCGCCATAGACCTAACGGGGGGGGAGAGGATGGTGTGAAGGAAAACAGACCCTCAGTAAAGGATTATATATGACATGTTTATTTTGTTTAATTTTATTTAGACCTTTATTTGACCACATAAGAACACATTGTTATTAACAAAGACAACCTGGCAAAGGACAAAAAGGCTTTTCAATGGGGAGTGGTGGTGTTGTGTATGTGTGTGTGGGCGGGGGGGGGGGGGGGGGGTATATAGAACTTGTTGATAACTATAGTAAAAGTATAAACATGTTTCGTTAGAATGCCTTAAGAAATATAAATTTCTGTGCTATGAGTTTCCTTCTCCAGAAGAGGGCAGCAAAGAGCTTCAACCAAATGCAGCAGGTAGGGCCTGGTCTAGGGCTGGCTATATACCGTTTTGTTTTGCACTATTTAGAATGTAGAACTCAAAGCACAAACAGCTAAAGGCCTACTTCACCGGTGGAAACATGAAGGTGTATTGAACTCTGAGATCCTATGTAGTATAAAGGTGCAAAAAAATGGGTGAAGTATTCCTTTAAAGCTGCAGTGTGTAGAATTTGGGGTTTAATCTCCTAGCAGATTTTGTAGAAAGTAATTATAATATCCATAAGTACATAAGTATAAGTACATTTATTACATAGCACTTTGAGAATCCTATGTAAATCACAGCATTCTACAGGTCTGTTATTTCCAGCTAGAAGACCGCTGTCAAGGGTGACTGTTGCTATGAATAGGAAATATTGTAGCTATAGTGACGTTCTGACCGGCGTCTTCACAACCTCTCTCAACCTCCGTTGACGTTTTGGAAATAGGCTATTCACTTTATTTAAAATGGAATTGTTTCCAAAACTAAATTTCAATATTTTCGGAGAGGACGGCACATTGGAGACTTGGCTGAGGGAGGCACAGTCAACAGAACAGCAGAGACAGAGTCAACAGAAAAGCAGAGACACAAACGAATATCATATCGGGAAACGACAACAGATCAGGTTAGCCGCTCTCTTTAAACAGATAGTAGTCTCATATCGTTATTGCTTTACAAGTTGTAGCCTAACAGTAAACAATGTGTTCACAGATGTGCCCGCTGCAGCGCCACAGCAGGAGGAAACCAGAGACGTGACATGTAATGTCCCGCATGACGTCCCTTTCTCTCTTTCCAACTTCACCGTCAACGGAAACGTGCAATTCAACATACACTACAACAAATAGCCTAGTTACCGTTGCTAGGAAGGACGTTCTGGGAGTTCCGACCACAGCGGACTGTTTTTATTTATTTATTTGAATAAACCTTGCTTTAATCAATATTTTGCCTCACATTGATTGATTAATTTAGTTTGTAGCCATGTAATAAGCGGGATAATGTAGGAGGAACGGGTCACTCGCGAGGAAATAAAGACCTTCAAGCTGAACAAGAGCCCTCCGCTGCGCGTCGGGCTCCTGTTCAGCTTGTCGGTCTTTATTTCTCGCGAGTGACCCGTTCGCTCTACATTATCCCTTACTTAATTTAGTGCATAATAGCTGAAAAAAAAGTTTTGAATTATTTATTTTTCCCTTAGAAAGGGTCTCATATATGTCCATATTTCTGCATATTTTGGACCAAGGCCTAGTGCCGCCATCTTGAAAGTGTCATAGTTGGAATGTCATCAGGTGCATTGTTTAAAATTTAGAATTGTTCTTGTCCCTGAAGGCCACTGTAGCCTCTGTTATTATTCTAAAGGGTTGGGGTTACCCAGGGAGCGTTGCATTCTAGAACTTTGTAGAACTTTCTTGATGATGTCATATTACACACTGCCCCTTTAAGTTTCTGTGTTGTCTGTCTCCATTGTGACAAGCAAACAGGACCCCAGAGTAGACCTGTGGCATATAAACACACTTATTACATGGCACTTTGAGAATCCTATGTAAATCACAGCATTCTACAGGTCTGTTATTTCCAGCTAGCAGACCGCTGTCAAGGGCCGTTGCTAAGGACCTACGTCACAGTTTTGATGGATAGACGTCCACAAACAGGGCTACTACTCGTTCAGAAAACAATGGAATACTTTTTCAACATGACTTTGCATGTATCAGGAGAGCAGGGAACACAGGAGTCATGGTTAATGTCCGACAGGACTCCAGTCAACACGACGTGAGTAGGCTACTTTGGCCGCATATTGACAGTTAGACAGTAACTTCAGGCTGCAGCCCGCAATGTAGGCTAACTGTTCCGCAGTCATTTTCTTCGTGAATTGTGTTATTTATGTTGGGGGATGATGCTTGTTAGCTAGATGGAGCTCTTGTTAAACATATTGGCCGCTTACAATTATTATTTGTAGAGTGTGCGAGTCTTGAGTTGTGTTAGCAAAACAGTAGCTCTAGCTAACAGCTGAGCCGGAGCCTTCAGTCAGCTGAAGCAGACAGTCTAGCGGGGCGAGCAGACTATTCCCCCGTTACTAGGTCGTATCCTTGGTCGTTCCTATTTACTGGCGTATTAAACTACGTTTTAGTTACATAAGAACCTAGTGGGTTTGCAATGACTATTCCAGTTGTTAGACAAGGTCTCAGGGTTGCTAGGGAAACGAGTTGTTTTTTGTTAAACTCTTCTAGGTTGGCCGCAGCTTGACATAGTTACCGTTGCTACTGAGTGAGTTCCGACCGTGTAGCGGACTGTTTTTGGCTGTTAAAACCATAAAAACAACGTGTTGCTAAAATGTATTGCTTTATTTTTTGTAGTAGCCATGTAATAAGCGGGATAAAGTATAGCGAACGGGTCACTTGCTAGAAATAAAGACCTTCAAGCTGAACAAGAGCCCTCCGCTGCGCGTCGGGCTCCTGTTCAGCTTGTCGGTCTTTATTTCTAGCAAGTGACCCGCTCGCTATACTTTATCCCTTACATATAAATCTAGTCCTACCTGCTATCTGGAGACAGGGACCCCTCTGAGCTCATGCCGTGGTAAGGGGACGGGGTGAGGCGGGCGTCCGGTCTGAACTCTTTGTCGTAGGCCAAGACGTTCCACTCCTGACGCCGGTTACGAGCCTTACGCACCTTAAAGACAGGGTGAAACAGCAGAGGAAGATACAGAGGTTTACACTGAGTTGCAGCTGACAGTGCATATCATTTTGTATAACTGAACTTCATGTATTTATTTTTCCTTTTTTTTTTTTTTTTTTTTTTTTGGCATATAAGGAATGATCACTATACTGGAAAACTATTATGAACACCCAACCCCACCTTGAGATCAAACCTCCAAGGTCACAATGAAAAAAAAATAAAACAAAAAATAACGAAAGATATTGGTACGTAAGAGTAATAATAGGGATGACACGGGGAAGAGAAAAAAAAAAATTAGGACGTTTTTTTAATTATATATGTCAGTTTTCTAACGTCCAAAAAAAAAAAGGAATTGAGGACGGTAGCTCAAGGCAAGAAACACTACGACATAAAGCTTAAAGGCCCTACTTCACCGGTGGGAATATGAAGGTGTATTGAATTCTGAGATCCTATGTAGTATAAATGTGCAAAAAAAAAATTTAATTGGTTCATCCTAGCCTGAGAAAAGGCGGACAGAGTGTTTTATGGTCTCACTGTCTAACCCGACATTTCTCTTACTGTGACATCACAGTAAGAGAAATGTAGGGTTTAGACACTTATAACATACAACGCCCCATATGGTCCTTAAATATAGATCTGAATATGTGGTAAAATGAACCATATAAGACGGATAAAAACCCTTCTTTAATTAATGTTAAATCCTCACTGACCTTCTTGACCTCTCGGCTCGGGTCCTCCACCTGTTTCTGTTGCTCCTGGAGACGGACGGAGGGATGGACGGACGGATGGAGAGACAGAAAGAGTGAGAGAAACGTTAGGCACTGAAAACTGGTTTATCTGAGGTAGAGGAAGAGAACAGCACCCCGTCACCACCAGCGCCTTCACAATGGGGTTAAAATCACACACACACACACACACACACACACACACACACACACACACACACACACACACACACACACACACACACACACACACACACACACACACACACACACACACACACACACACACACACACACACACACACACACACACACACACACACACACACACACACACACACACAAAGTAGGAAGGACAACAAAAGACATTAACCGAAACCGAACGGAACATACAGGGTTAGAAAGAGGGTGAGGTGGCAAGCTGATGCAACATGACACACACACAAACAAAAACACGGATGTGGACAGAGGGGGAAGGTGTGTGTGTGTGTGTGTGTGTGTGTGTGTGTGTGTGTGTGTGTGTGTGTGTGTGTGTGTGTGTGTGTGTGTGTGTGTGTGTGTGTGTGTGTCTGTGTCTGTGTGTGTCTGTGTGTGTGTGTGTGTGTGTGTGTGTGTGTGTGTCTGTGAAGAGACCTCAGATGTGTCGCGATGAGGTAATGTATTTACTTGTGACTATGTCAGATTACAAACGTTAATATGACGATGGCGCAGCAAAGTCAACTCTGATTTAGTACAGTTCATAAACACAGGGTTTTCCCATCTGCCTGCCGCAAATAATTTTCTCTAAATTAATGGGAAAAATCGGACCCGTGTCCCCCCCCATGAGCCTCAGCCAGCAGCGGACCCGGGTTCGATTCCAGCCCGCGGTCGTTCTCTGCATGTCACTCCCATTTCAACTCTGTCTCTACACTGTCAATAAAGCATAAAAATGCCGATAAAATATCTAAAAAAAAAAAAAATCGGACCCGTGCAAAGGCATCACTAATAACAATAAAAGAAAACATTATTTTTCCGATGGTCATGGGCCGACTCACTTCTCTCACCAGAGCCAGAGTTTCCTCCAGTATCCTCTCCTTTCACAGAGGATGAAGTGCGAAATGTCCTAGCCAGGTTGCCAAACAATAAGTCCAGTGGTAGTGATGGGGTCACTTATGAAATGTTAAAGCTAACAAGCGTGAAAGAAAAATTGCTGCCAATCTTCAACACTTGTCTCACTAACAGGCGCGTGCCCGAGTCATGGAAGGGAGCGCTAATCCACAGAATACCCAAAAAAGATAATATTCCAAATGACCCCACCACTTGGAGAGACATTTCTCTCCTACCTACGATCTACAAACTGTTTATGAAATGCATTCTTGGGCGCATACTACCATGGCTGGTGGACGCAAACATGATGTCCACTAAACAAAAGGCATATATAGAAAGGCAAGGCATGAATGAACATGTATTCTGTCTAAAAACTGCCATAGATGACTTTAAACACGAAAGTGCAAAGTTTTATTCAGTGTTTCTCGATTTCCGTGACGCATTTGGCACACTCCCTCATAATGTCATGTTAAGAGCTCTGGAGGAAATACATCTCCCTCAATGTTACATCGACATCGTTAAAGATGTGTACCAAGGCTCTTTCGTTCAGGTCATCTGCGGAGCCGAGCTCACTGAACACATTCCACTGCGCATCGGGATCAAGACGGGCTGCCCGTGGAGCGCAATTAACTTCATTCTGTCAATCAATAGGTGGATAGAGTGGATGTGCCAAAGCGCTCCACCTGGAACCATCTCCCCAAATCCTGTACAAGCTTTTGCCGACGATGTGCAAATGGCATCCCGCCAGGAAAAGGTTGTGCAGGACATGTTGCACAAGACTGATGCCTTCCTTCGGTGGTCGGGCCTGGAGGTCAAGGAGTCCAAGTGCGCGACGTTCTTTGAAAGGAGGAGCGGCGGGAATAGGTGGTATCGGTCGAAGCTAGACCGCGACCCCCAATTCAAAATCAACAATAAAACCATTCGAGTCTATTCCCGAAATGAAACATATGCATACTTGGGACACAAATTTAATGTAGCTGGCGACTGGGACCAACAAGTGCAAGAAATAATATCCGATTATACTTCAAGGTTACATAAAATTGACACATCTCCTTTGCCGCTTACAATGAAACTGGATGCCATTGGGCAAATTGCCTTATCAAAGGTTCACCACTTCTTTGCCAATGTTCACTTAACACGTAAAACACTGCAAGACTTAAACAATAAAACGGTTCAGATAGTTAGAGGCTGGAGTGGCCTAAACACCCACACAACTCGGGACGTCATCCACCACAGTAGGCACGAGGGGGGCTTGGGAGTACCCGATTTTGAGTGGGTCTACATCGCCACCAGGTTGGCACATTTATTAAATATGCTGAACAACGATGATCCCTCTGTCAGGAAAATGGCCCGTGCATCGCTATTATTAGACCTTAAGAAGCGCAAAGTCCCTCTCGCCTCCGAATCTGAGCCGAACTTTCTGGGATTCAGAAGGAAACCGAACGGCAAACTGGACACTCGCGCCATCGGGTTCGGTGTCAGGTCTGACTGGCCGGATCTTAACGACCTCTGTAGTTGGACTGGTATCGTTCTGCGTTGGACACATAATGGAAAGAATGTAGCCCCATCCGAATCATTGGTTACTAGTGGGGACATCGCCGTCACTGCCACCTTGGTGGAAGACGGAGTCGAGTTCACACTCCCACCCACTAACTGTCGCGCAGCCCTGCTGGCAATAAAACACAGACAACGCCAAAAACACTGGACGGGACTAAGACTACAAGGCAAACTAGCCTGCTTGCCTTCTGCTGACCATTCTGTGTCCCACATCATCTTCAATAATGCATCCATTGATGAGGACATACAAACGTTTGCCATCAAAGCCAGATTGCAGGTTCTACCGTCCCAGCTGAACCTGTCAATCTGGTACCCACACACCCACACATCATTATGTATTCATCATGGACAAGAACAGTTCACTGAGACAATGTCACATATATTAAATGGCTGCTACTTTTATAAAAGCCTTTATATAGCCAGGCATGACAGGATTGTGAACTTGATTGTACAAAGCTTACCACCTATACTTTCACCAACATCCTCCACCCATGTCAATTGCTTTGTTAGACCTCATATGTTCTCTTTGTGTGAAGCTGAAATGTCTGTGTTTACTGATCTAAGTGCCACCAGGCCTGACATTTTGATAATAGATGAGCACCGTAGAAAAGTGCACATCCTGGAGGTAGCCTGCACCTTTGACTCAAGTTTAGAGGAGGCTTATTTAACTAAGCTGGTGAAATATTACCCTCTAGTACAGACAATTAACTCCATGGGCTACAACTGTCATTTACTTGTGTTCATTTTTGGCAGTCTAGGCCATGTGCATAGGCTTGTCACTAGTGGTCTTAGGATTGTCGGCCTTACAAAAACAAGCGCAAAACAGCTTGCCAAATACTGCTCAGTGTCCTCCATCATTGGCAGTCGCCATATTTGGAGGAGAAGGTGTTGTGTGTACCCATAATATCAGCTGTTTGACTGGCATTGGCCACGTTTCAGAGTTGTGTCGGAGAAAACTTTGCATCTATGACATTTGTGTCCTTATGTATATTATTATTAATTGTGGGCGCAAATAAAGTACTAAAAATGTGTGTGTGTGTGTGTGTGTGTGTCTGTGTGTGTGTGTGTGTGTGTGTGTCTGTGTGTGTGTGTGTGTGTGTGTGTGTGTCTGTGTCTGTGTGTGTGTGTGTGTGTGTGTGTGTGTGTGTGTGTGTGTGTGTGTGTGTCTGTGAAGAGACCTCAGATGTGTCGCGATGAGGTAATGTATTTACTTGTGACTATGTCAGATTACAAACGTTAATATGACGATGGCGCAGCAAAGTCAACTCTGATTTAGTACAGTTCATAAACACAGGGTTTTCCCATCTGCCTGCCGCAAATAATTTTCTCTAAATTAATGGGAAAAATCGGACCCGTGTCCCCCCCATGAGCCTCAGCCAGCAGCGGACCCGGGTTCGATTCCAGCCCGTGGTCGTTCTCTGCATGTCACTCCCCTCTCTGCCCCATTTCAACTCTGTCTCTACACTATCAATAAAGCATAAAAATGCCGATAAAATATCTAAAAAAAAAAAAAATCGGACCCGTGCAAAGGCATCACTAATAACAATAAAAGAAAACATTATTTTTCCGATGGTCATGTCATTTATGATCATCAGAGGAAAAATGAGACTGTTTCAGAACCATTTAAAAGTTCCTCGTAGAAGGTTTCATATCACGGAAATACAATCACCAGGTTGTTTTGTGTTGAATATTTGTGTCTTACCTGAGTTTGCACAACCTCTATAATAGGCTATAGTGTGTGTGTGTGTGTGTGTGTGTGTGTGTGTGTGTGTGTGTGTGTGTGTGTGTGTGTGTGTTAGTGGGTGCAGGTGAATGCATTGGTAAAGTGTGGAATAAGGTAAGGAGAGTGGAGGGCAAAGAGAGGGTTAGAGGGTTAGGGTTAGAGGGGTCGGGTTAGGGTAAGAGTTAGAGGGTTGGGTTAGGGTTAGGGTGATGGGGTTTGGAGGGGATTCGGGGTGTCGGAAGGGGGGTTGTCTTACAGAGATGGACAGGGGGCTCCTGGGTGGAGCCTGTCTGGAGTGGGGCCTTTCTGGGTGGGCCGGGCAGCCCTACGGACACATGGGAGAGAGACAAGCTGCTGCGTTAGACTGAGCCAGAGCAGAGAGACAGGTAGATAGAGAGAGACAGGTAGAGAGAGGGAGAGACAGGTAGATAGAGAGAGGGAGAGATAGAGAGAGAAAGGTAGGTAGAGAGAGGGAGAGATAGAGAGAGACAGGTGGGGAGGGAGAGACAGGTAGATAGAGAGACAGGTAGAGAGAGAGACAGGTAGATAGAGAGAGACAGGTAGAGAGAGAGACAGGTAGATAGAGGGAGACATAGAGAGAGACAGGTAGAGAGAGCGAGACAGGTGGGGAGGGAGAGATAGAGAGAGACAGGTAGAGAGAGAGACAGGTAGATAGAGAGAGACAGGTAGAGAGAGCGAGACAGGTGGGGAGGGAGAGATAGAGAGAGACAGGTAGAGAGAGAGACAGGTAGATAGAGAGAGACAGGTAGAGAGAGAGAGAGACAGGTGGGGAGGGAGAGATAGAGAGAGACAGGTAGAGAGAGAAACAGGTAGAGAGAGAGAGACAGGTGGGGAGGGAGAGACAGGTAGAGAGAGACAGGTAGATAGAGAGAGACAGGTAGAGAGAGAGAGACAGGTAGAGAGAGAGAGACAGGTAGATAGAGAGAGACAGGTAGAGAGAGAGAGACAGGTGGGGAGGGATAGGGTGTGTTTTAGGCCATGGAACATTCTGCATGTAGGAGGGTGAAGATAGACTAGCCCATCCTCCCCATTCAAACCTGTGAGTCGACTATTGATTCTAAAAGGTATTTTATTTTGAAATTTGTATTTTGAATTGGTGGAGTGGGATGGGGTGGAAGAAGTGTCATGGAAGGGCCACCAAATTCTCTGGATGAATTAAGAAAAAAACGTGGGACGTGGGAATGGGAACAGGTCTCTCCCTTGAAAAAGAGTCTCCGGTTTTCAATGGGATCTACCTGTATAAATAAAGGTTATAAAAAAAATATATATAAAAAAAATATATATACACTATTTGAAAATGTAAAATCTGCGCTCACATAATGAGTGGTGGGTCCCTATTGAAGTACAACAGGCTCTCTATGACTGTATGAGTATCATAAACCTATCCAGTATGTTTTTCCATATAGCAACGGGAAAAATAAGAGACCACGCCAAATGATCAATGTCTGGGGGCGCCCTTAGCTCAGTTAGGGCGTCCCCCCCGTGAGCCTCGGCCAGCAGCGGACCCGGGTTCAATTCCAGCCCGCTGTCGTTCTCTGCATGTCACTCCCCTCTCTGCCCCATTTCAACTCTGTCTCTACACTGCCAAATAAGCATTCTATAGACTACTGATAACATTTCTCCGAGCGCCCGCACCAAATCTCTGTAGAAAAATGGTGATATGTCATATATGATATATATATATATATATATATATATATATATATATTTAAAAAAAAATATATTTAAGTTTTTTTTGGCATTGTTATGCTTTATTGATAGTGTAGAGACAGAGTTGAAATGGGGCAGAGAGGGGAGTGACATGCAGAGAACGACCGCGGGCTGGAATCGAACCCGGGCCCGCTGCTGGCCGAGGCCCATGGGGTGGGGGACGCCCTACCAACTGAGCTAAGGGCGCCCCCTCTATGTGCATTTCCATCCACTACTGCTATGCAAACATTACAGGTTGGACTATCTATTACTCATATGGCAAAGTTGTATCATTATGAGCTGTTGATGAAAGCTGTTTTACCCTTTAGGCAAATGTAACTGTTTTAATTAGGCTATATTGTACTTTCACCCATTTCATTTTAATTGCTGCCACTCTTCACCACTGTGTAAATGTTTCAATTGTTTTTCTCTTCACCTGTTGTTGTGTATTTGATGTATTTGCATTGCATATTTTGTATGGATTGTTGTTTTTCCTTTGAATTTGTTTTGAACTCGACGTCATTGTAAATCAGGGTCACCCCTCAATTGGTCTCTCGAGGGTAAATGAGAGTTAAATGAAATGAAATGCATTGGTCTGTTGTGTGTATAATGCATAATGAGCCCGTCCCAACTGCTGCTGTTTTAATAACCAATTACGCAGCAAAGCAAAACGCTGAATGAGTTTAGTAACACAATGTAGTCACGTCGGAAAACAAGACACAGCTAGACAGGGAAAAAAACTGGTTAGCAAAATAAAAGCAGATGATGAATTTATTTACTTTTCTGTCACACACACACACACACAGGCACACACACTGGCGCAAACACGCAGACAGGCACGTGCAGACACACACACACACACACACAGAGGCTCTATCACACCACAGTTAAGACAAGTCGATGCAATCTGAGGTAGTTTGGGTAATTGAATGTCAGAAGCTATTAACACACACACACACACACACACACACACACACACACACACACACACACACACACACACACACACCTTCTGCCGTCTCTTCTCCTTGCGCTTGTCCTCGGTGGCCTGCAGCATCTTCTCCTTCCACAGGTTGAAGAAGTACGACGGGTCGGTGTAGAACTTCAACGCATCCTTCTTGTCGTCCCTGGTTACAGGAACGGAGAGATAGAGGGATGGAGAGATAGTGGGGGAAAGAGAGAGAGAAAGTGGGGGGGAGGGAGGGAGAGAGATAGTGGGGTGAGAGAGAGAGAGAGAGAAAGAGAGAGAGAGATAGTGGGGGGGAGGGAGGGAGGGAGAGAGATAGTGGGGGAAAGAGAGAGAGAGAGGTAGAGAGAGGGAGAGAGAGAGAGAAAGAGAGGGAGAGAGAGAGAGAGAGAGGGAAAGAGAGAGAGAGAGAGATAGTGGAAGGGAGGGAGGAAGGGAGGGAGGGAGGGAGGGAGGGAGGGAGGGAGAGAGAAGGAACAATGGTGGAGAGAAGTTTAAGTGTAGGCAAGATGGAAGGAAAATGCGTGAAGGTTCAAGGGGCAGATGCAGAGAAATGTCAATAGTCATTTATTCAATAGCATAAGGACACATACGCTTTTGTAACACATCACAGTATGTTAATTATGGTCAATTTCTATTATTGGGATCATTTTGAATAGTCTCACGTGTAAAAAAGTAACTCAGATTAATTTAGGCTCCTACAATAAAGCATATATATATAAAAACGTTTTGTCTAAACTGCACTGACCTATAGGGGCTGAGGATGTTGAGCGGAGGGGGCTTGTCTCCACGGTGATACATCTCGACCACGGGATTGGGTACCGACGTCCTAGAGACCACCTGTTGGTCCTGGATGGTACTGCTCTTAAAGGCTTTCCTCATGTTGATGTCCTGGAGGGAGACTGTGGGGAGAACACACACTTAGATATTTCTTTGGCATTTTTTATGCTTTATTGATA
>CM049417.1:4942500-4957500 GCA_026929865.2 Hyperoplus lanceolatus | reverse complement strand
GTATACTGTGTATTAGGGCCAAGCATTTTTCCAGGCCATTTGTTTTGCGATTGCGAATCAGTCGAGTAGAAACGATCTTGAGTTCATGGGACCGTTTTCAAAGCTATCCTTTTGGGGGGGGGGGGGGTATGGTAGGTTCGAGGACAGTTAGACATCTGAGCTAATGTGCTGTGGAATAAAATGTAATATTTCTGCTTCTGGGAAGTCTCCGTAGGTATGTTGTTGTTGAGTAGTTAAAAAGCTACGTTTTATGTGGTTATAGCAAACAGGGTCAGCCACAGAATGAATGCAGCGTGTGTGTGTGTGTGTGTGTGTGTGTGTGTGTGTGGAGAAACCCTTTCGCGTGCCCCTCTGCAACCCCGTCTCTCACAATTAAATGTGTCGACCTCAGCGCGATGGCAACAAGTCATCCGGCAGAACCATGTGACACACACACACACACACACACACACACACACACACACACACACACACACACACACTAAACTGGGTCCACTGGTGCTGGGTTAGTGGGCAGTAGGATAGACAGGTCACATTAACACTATGATGAGATGTGTCACAATGTCCCAGATTCCCAGTTCAAATTTCTAACGGTGGAACGAGACTGAGAATGCCACAGAAACCATTAAGATACAAGACCTTACAGAGGGTCCTGTCTTAAGGCTTTCTAGGCTGCTAAAGATGACACAAATATATGATGTAATTGTACAAAAAATATAGTAAACTTTAAAAGGTACACTGTGTAACTTTGGGTGTGTCAGAGAAGTGAAACATTATCTAAGGTATATTCTCATAACTGAATAAACAAAACCTTATAGGAGGAAAATGTGATCCCCGGAACACTGTTTGAAGTTAGAAAGCTTCCTGAAAAGTTACTGTTTCACTGTTGTTGTTTTACAGCAGCAGGGCCCACAGTTTGGTTTACAGACATATCCTAGTCTCATGTTTGGTTCCAGGTGAATCAAAATAATTAGGTTTTGATGTATGATGATAGAATTATTCAATACTAAGAACTACATGTGGATGAAATATGTTTTGTAAACTAACTGCAGGCTCTGTGAATGTAAACAAACCCCCCTCCTCTGAAACTGTACAGTGCACCTTTAAAAACAGCTGGGTTCCTTAGCGGAAACAATATGCCCATTTTTAAACAAAAAGTCAAATTTTTAATGAACATGTTTAGAACTCGATATTAAAGGTGCTGTAAGCAGAATGGTTCTTTTAGCTAACTTCCTGTCAGTTACTGCAGTTAGCTGTCCCCTCGCTCGTCCCTACGTCACCACATTAATGCACTGCGGTCTTCAAGCAGCGAGTTATCTAGCATCATCTCAGATCCATAAGTGTGATAAAACATGATAAAAACTATCAAAACAGACATTGGGAAGGTCTTTACCTGCTCCGCCATTGTAGGCGCATAAACATTCACCCATCTGTCGCTCTGGCGTGCACCGGCAGTGAGACCATGAGTGAGACGGGTGTCGGTTTGTAGCGTTCTTTCTTCTGATTGGATATCAGTTTTGGGATCCCCGAAAAGTTTATTTGCCGATTACATGCAGAGCAGCTGACTGAGAGATCGGCTTTATGAAACACGCACACTATGTAAGTGATCACTGTATGAATAAAGAGCGATTTAACACTTATATTAACATAAATAAACCGCTTACTGCACCTTTAACAACATATTAAAGAAACATGGGAGGCTCTGTGCTCTGCAAAGTGACGTTCACACATGTTTGTTGACCACTCATCATGACCTATTTACAGCTACATGCCAAATTCTACACAACCAAGTTATCCATTGACATTAGCTTAAGAAGTGTACAAAGGGGTTAGATAGATAGATAGACACACACACACACACACACACACACACACACACACACACACACACACACACACACACACACACACACACACACACACACACACACACACACACACACACACACACACACACAGGACGAGAGGAGTTGGAACTAGATTGGAATCCAAGCAGTCTGCTGAGAGGAAGCTTCTCTCGCCAACATTACATCGTCCCATTCTCTGCTCCCATGGCGATATGAGCCAGTTCACTGACATCATGCTATACGTGCACGCGCAAATGCACACACACACGGCTGATATCCGGCCTCTATAAAGGGCTGCTCTTAATGCCTTTTAAACATATATTTTTCTTTGATTTACTGATAAAATGTATATACAAAAGAGGCATCAATGTGTTTGTTTTGCTGCAGGGTATTCAGGATGCATTCTACACAAGCAAACACACTAACACACACACACACACACACACACACACACACACACACACACACACACACACACACACACACACACACACACACACACACACACACAATTTCTTCTATCTTTGTGAGGACATTCATTGATTTAATGCATTCCCTAGCCCCTTACCTTAACCCTAACCATCAGAACTAAATGCCTAACCCCAACCCTTACCCTAACCATCAGAACTAAATGCCTAACCCCAAACCTTACACTAACCCTAACATAAACCTAATTCATACCTGAACATTAAAACCTAGTGTTAACCCTCAAACAGCCCTTTGAAGGCCTGTCCTTAAAACCTAGTGTTAACCCTCAAACAGCCCTTTAAAGGCCTGTCCTTAAAACCTAGTGTTAACCCTCAAACAGCCCTTTGAAGAAGTGAGGACCAGGCAACATGTCCTCACTTCCCAAAATTGTCCTGACTCCGATGGTTAGAAGCTAAAACTGGACCCTCACAAAGATGGCTGTACACACACACACACACACACACACACACACACACACACACACACACACACACACACACACACACACACACACACACACACACACACACACACACACACACACACACACACACACACACACACACACACACACACTCAGTGCTGGAATCCAAAAACTTCATCAATAAAAACCAGCCAAACGTTGCCCCTAGTGACCGCCACCAGCCTTATCGATCTCCCCGGCAACAAACCGGCGGGTCTGGAAATCGCTGAGTAAGGCTGAACATGTGACGGTGGAAATAACAGATGAGAGAGAGGAGGGAGGGAGGGAGGGAGGGAGGGAGGGCGAGAGAGAGAGAGAGAGAGAGAGAGAGAGAGACAAGAGAGAGAGAGACAGAGAGAGAGACAGAGAGGGAGGGAGAGAGAGAGAGGGAGAGAGGGAGAGAGAGAGAGACAGAGAGGGAGAGAGAGAGAGATTAGGGTTAGTTTTTTAATATAAATCTCACAAAGCTTCTTCAAATATCAGAATATTGGTCTTTTTGGCTTAGAAACACTTTATTTTATATTTATTTGATTGTATGTTATTGATCCAATTTGCTTTCCTTTCCCAAATGTGTTTTTTTTTATTGTTATTTTCCTTTCATGGTGTTCCAACCCTGTGTTATGTTCATTCCATTTCTATTTCAAAGTAAAGCGCTCCTGTAAAGCATAAAATTGTCTTAATTAAAGTATTTTTAATTTGAGAAAGGGCGCACACACACACACACACACACACACACACACACACACACACACACACACACACACACACACACACACACACACACACACACACACACACACACACACACACACACACACACAGCACGGGGGGGGTGGGTGCGGCCTGCTTTGCGCGCGGACACCAAAACAAAAACCGACACCGTTTAAAAAAAAAAGGTAAAAGAAAAAAAGGGGGAGAAAAAAAAAAAAAAAAAAAAAAACAAACACACACACACACACACACACACACCCACAAACACAAAAAAAAAAAAAAAAACACACAAAAAAAAAAAAAAAAAAAAAAAAAAAAAAAAAAAAAAAAAAAAACACACACACACACACACACACACACACACACACACACACACATTTCAGTAGAGTCCCACGTTTTCTTATTCTATACCTTCACTATAACATCTATATAATTCCCACAGCTATACTGTCTTTCAATGGGAACAGAATGCACTGTGCACTGTATGGAGAGAGGCAGACAGACGCGACTGAGTGGGTCAGGTGGTTATTCAGACCCAGATGAAAAGGCCTTGGAGTGGATCTCTAAGTGGTGTGTGTGTGTGTGTGTGTGTGTGTGTGTGTGTGTGTGTGTGTGTCTGTGTGTCTGTGTGTGTGTATGTCTGTCTTCTGTCCGTGTGAGTGTGTGTGTGTGTGTGTCTGTGTGTGTGTATGTCTGTCTTCTGTCCGTGTGTGTGTGTGTGTGTGTGTCTGTGTGTGTGTATGTCTGTCTTCTGTCCGTGTGTGTGTGTGTGTGTGTGTGTCTGTGTGTGTGTATGTCTGTCTTCTGTCCGTGTGTGTGTGTGTATGTCTGTCTTCTGTTCGTGTGTGTGTGTGTGTGTGTGTGTGTGCACGGTCTGACTGAGTGCCCCCTGAGGAGGCTGCACAACACACTCAATGTTCAGACAAACCATTAGCCGCAACGGACACGAACTATTGGAGGGACAACTCAAAGAAGGAATCTGGTTGATTTATACAATAAAAACCCACTTCTGGTGTATGTATTTTTTTAATTTTTTTAACCTTTATTTATACAGGTAAATCCCATTGAGACCGAAGACTCTTTTGCAAGGGAGACCCGTTTTCCTTTCCCACGTTACCATTCACACACACATTCATTCATACACCGATAGCAGCAGGCTAACTATCGACATTCACCCGAGGCAAGGTGGGTGAAGTGTCTTGCCCAAGGACACAACAACTATGACACAGGTGGTAGGGCGGGGTTCGAACCTCCAACCCTTTGATCATCGTCCGACCCGCTCGTCCAACTGAGCCACAGTCGCCCCATACATGTATGGATGCAATACATTTGTGTTAAATTATCTTTTTCTTTATTTTTTCAAATTTGTATTATTATTATTATTATTATTATTATTATTATTATTATTATTATTATTATTATTATTATTATTATTATGCATATGCATACTGTATATATAGTGTATACATTATATACTTTTTTTTAAGATAATTATTTGGCATTTTCAAGCTTTATTAGACAGTACAGAGTTGAAATGGGGAGAGAGAGAGGGAGAGAGAGGGGGGATGACCTACAGTAAAGGTCCACGGGTCAGATTCGAACCCGCGACCACTGCAATGAAGGCCGGAGCCGATATGGTACGCGCTCTATCCACTACGCCACCGGAGCGCCCCGATTATCTACTTTTTTCGTATAGTATAACCTAGTTTTGCTCCTACAACAAACTATATACAGTCTATAAGAGAATCCCACTTCCTTTCACCTTGAATCATTAAAATAAACATTAACTAAACAGATGTAGTTCAAAGCAGAGGCCGAGGAAACAGACAGGAAGATGTGTGTGTGTGTACATCTGGAAAACGTAGAATCGTAATGTGCCTTTTACCCAGAGGGACACAGAGGGCTCCTGAAATACAGATTACTGTGAACACACACACACACACACGCACACGCGCACACGCGCACACACACACGCACACACACACACACACACACACCACTGGAATCCTTTGTTCAAATCAGTGAATATCTCCTCACGATCACCAGCTACCTGTCCGTACTGTGTGTGTGTACGCGGAAAAACAAATCCAGTGTTAATACACAGCCTAGGCTCTGTAAACAGGCATGTTGTTAGCTACGGTATACAGTATAGGCCCACTTTGTTTACACACCCGTTTACAGAGCCGAGGCTGCGTATTATTACCAGATTATTTTGTTTCCAGAGCACACAGAGTACAGACAGTTAGTGGATCGTGGGGAGATAATCACCGATGTTGACAACAAAAAACTCTCCAGAATTACTGACTCCACCTTTAAATTGCTATAGCCAAGTTGTGTGTGTGTGTGTGTGTGTGTGTGTGTGTTTTTAAGGTTTGGCAGCCGTCCAGTTTTGATATTATACAGTGGCCACACCTCAGGCACCACCGTCATATATCACCGCCGCTAACCTGATATTCCATCAATTTTCACATCCTCCGGCCGACAGTTGATATTTCTTGGTATTTATTAACGTTGAGGGAAGTACTGCAAGACGGCACTACGTTATACCACAGGACTGTATGATGTACACTTTTAAAGGTGCAATGTGTAACTTTTGGGTGTGTCAGAGAAGTGAACATTTTCTAAGGTATATTCTCATAATTGCATTTTTTTTAAAAACCTAACTGCATTGTTTGATACTGAAATAAAGACTTACTGTCCTATCCAGGTATATAATGTACAAAAACAGTAAGAAGAAGATATAAGACAGACGGACAGACAGACAGACAGACAGACAGATAGACAGATAGAAAGACAGAGACAGACAGACAGACAGACAGACACAGAGAGAGACAGACAGACAGACAGACAGACAGACAGACAGACAGACAGACAGACAGACAGACAGACAGACAGACAGACAGACAGACAGACAGATAGATAGATAGATAGATAGATAGATAGATAGATAGATAGATAGATAGATAGATAGATAGATAGATAGATAGATAGACAGATAGACAGATAGACAGATAGATAGACAGATAGACAGATAGACAGATAGATAGATAGACAGACAGACAGATATAGATAGATAGCATCATATTAAATTGTCCTAACATGAGAGTGCAACTGATTTCCATGTAAATTTGTCAAGAAAAAGCAAATACACATTTCACCTACACTGAACTGGGGAAGACTGATAGTTAGATAATAGCCGGATGTGGACACATTAGTCTTTTTCGTTTCCAAGCATTTCGTTTGCAAAATGAGATCCAAATCCTCATTTCCGTGTATCTGCCCATTAAAAATGCATTATCCTGCGTGATCCCTGCTGTATGGGGGGCTGTGTGTGTGTGTGTGTGTGTGTGTGTGTGTACGGGGCGGAACAATTCCTTTGTGTAAAAAAATAAATAAAAATGGAAGTGTGTGTGTGTGTGTGTCTAAAAAAGATGCATGAAAAACCAGAAAAAATGCTATTGTGCAGTCAGCAGAAAACAGGCCTTTTGTTCACCAGCAGAGCATTACCACTGCTTTGTCTCTGCTTCACTCTGTGTGTGTGTGTGTGTGTGTGTGTGTGTGTGTGTGTGTGTGTGTGTGTGTGTGTGTGTGTGTGGTTATGTTGCTACGTGCGATGGCTGCGTCTCTGTTTATGCTTATTTAGCGCTCTTTTTTTCCTCGACAATTCGCTTATGTAAGAAATTAGAGCAAGCTTTGGTGAGCACTGTCTTTTTATGAATACAACTCTCTGTACTGTACAACACGCGCACACACACACACACACACACACACACACACACACACACACACACACACACACACACACACACACACACACACACACACACACACACACACACACACACACACACACACACACACACACACACACACACACACACAAACCTATTATCTAATCACTCACTGTGAACTCAGACTGGAGTCTAAACTGGGAAGGACACATTTGCCATTCAAAAAAAATTGGACTCAATTTGTCAGTTAATGGAAAGTGAACAGTTTGGCCCTTGGCTTGGCCCTCACAATGAATGACTGTCCAGTTCATGCAGGTAAAACAATTAGTGTTGTTTCTGATTCACTGTGGTGGCTTGTAGGTCTGAGTAAAGGGTAAAACTGACTTCCACATCAAACATCCTTTTCCTCATGGTTTTATGGATTGTACATGTGAGAATGTTGAAATGAGTTTTGTTGGAAGACATCCATGGACGAAATAAATATATATCAAATCATATGTAACAAAAAATAAAATCTTCCTTAACCGGCAACGTGAGCAGATCGTCGGCTTAAAATAACAACGAGAAAGTGATCAAAGTAGGAAAACTGGACCTGGGAAAGAGTTGGTGCCTTGCTCAAGGGCACATATGAAGGGCAGCGACTTGACACAAACAAAATGAACCCTCAGCCTTTGAAATGAGCCAATGCACTAACATGGCCCTAAGAGTATTCAACAAATGACGTCCAAAACGGTAACATTTTTTGATGAGGCATATCAATGCCAAAGTTGGAAACATTAAAAAAAGCTAAGAAAACAGTCTCTGTGATCAGATGTGCTGTAGGAAACTAAGCAGCAATGCACTATAACACACAGTAGATAGTGTTAACTTAAGTTAGTAGATGCAACTTCTTCCTAAATCTTGCCTTACAACTGTCATGGCTTGACTAGCTGACACTAATAATCATAGTATGAAAATCTATCTAGCTGTTCCTTTTTGGCTAATAATATTTTTTTAACCTTTATTCATACAGGTATATCCCATTGAGACCGAAGACTCTTTTGCAAGGGAGACCTGTTTTCCTTTTCCACGTTACCATTCACACACACATTCATACACCGATAGCAGGCTAACTATCGACATTCACACGAGGCAAGGTGGGTGAAGTGTCTCGCCCAAGGACACAACAACCATGACAGAGGTGGCAGGGCGAGGGATCGAACCTCCAACCCTTTGATCATCAGCCGACCCGCTCTACCAACTGAGCCACAGTCGCCCCAATTCATTATATGGTAAATAACATTTGCTAATACCTCACACCAAGAGAGTATTAACCATTTCTGGTCTGAAAGATCAAACATACAGATACACATGGCCTATGTGATGTCATGATGACAACCATGCCATTGTCGTAACATAATGTACAGTACGAAGGTGTGTTATAATCTCCACAAATCCCCCCCTAGGTTACCGAGGTTACTTGGATACAGTTTTCAAACATGTCTCTTTACAACGGAGACAGACAGACAGACAGACAGACAGACAGACAGACACAGACAGACACACAGACACACAGACAGACACACAGGCGTCTCTTTAAAAGCTGAGGGACGTGGAATCAATTACGTTAGAGCCGCAGCAACTAGATAATCACACGCTCAACAAGCTGGTTATGTAGTCAGGGAAATACAAGGCAGTATCTATCTATCTATCTATCTATCTATCTATCTATCTATCTATTTACATCTATAGGCCTATATTTAAGAGCACATTTGAAGGTATTTCTTATGCAGTCTAGTTGTGCAAAACATAAAATGACCTACAGAAAATCCTAACAGCTTGCAATTTGATGTATTCACTTTGTTTTTACTATATACTTGATGTATGTTATGCGCCCTGTAAAGGCCTTCAAATGGCCTTGTGTGTGAATTGTGCTATAGAAATAAACTTGCCTTGCCCAACATAAAGGAGCATTCTAATACATGTGCAACTAGTGCGAATAGGCCTACTACATTGAAAAAAGCAATTTAATATGTAATTCAAAGACACATTTCTGCACTGAACTCCATGTGAAAAACGTGGAATTTAAGCAGTGAGTGCCACCAGGCAGACAGATTTAATCCTCCTCTGCACACCTCCCTCCCTCATTTAAGCCCTACTCTGCTGCTCGCTTTAGCCGACACACAGCTACAGGCTCGTGTCACTGCCAAGCGCGATGACACATGCGACCAAACGACCAACTGGTGACATTTTGTAACAGGCGAAAAGAGAAAGAGAGAGAGAGAGAGAGAGAGAGAGAGAGAGAGAGAGAGAGAGAGAGAGAGAGAGAGAGAGAGAGAGACACACACACACGACACACACACACACACACACACACACACACACACACACACACACCTTGACCGGTGCGTTTAGGCGAAAAAACGATGGTCACTCACCATCAAAGAAAATTGGGAAAATAAATAATATAAAAATAAAGGCTATATGTGGTGGTAGTGTGCTAGCAAGATAAACTAGCTCTAGTCTAGCTCTAGTCTAGTTAATAAGCATGCAACACTCAACCCCTCTCGCCTCTGAAGCCTGTAGCCTGTACGTGCGTGCGTGCGCTTTGTGTGTGTGTGTGTGTGTGTGTGTGTGTGTATGTGCGCTCGTGATGCAACAACAATAACAAACCCTCCATGTTACGTGCACACATGAGAGGCTGCTGTTAAATGCATTAAAAAAAAAAAAAAAAAAAAAAAAAAAAAAAAAAAAAAAAAAAAAAAAAAAACACACAATTAAAAATCTGGTCACATTTACCTGGTTGCAGTTATCCCTTATTCAAATGGTTCGCTGCGTTCATTCTCTCCCGCACGGCGTTTCATTGCAAACCGTCCATGTTTGCAGCACAGAGGATGGATGGATAGATAAATAGATAGATGGAGGGATAGAAGAGAGAGATAGTGTTGGAGGAGAAAGAGGATCGGCTTTTGAAGTGTGAAAATCTGGGTCCCTGCCTTGCCTTGCCTTGCCTGCTCGCGAGCCAGCTGCGTGGACTGGGATTTATGTCGTTTCCAAGGCAGCGAGAGACCGTCGAGGAGATGACAGCAGCCGTCAAGCAGAAAGCCTGTGGTGAAAGACGCACAGTATCCGGTGTACATTTCAAAATAAAATGTCTAGAATTAAAGCTTACTAAGCAGAGATTTTACACTTGACAAATAAAAGGACACATATGGCAAAGCATAGGCTACACCCACAGACATATATACGTATATTATGTATATTATATCTATGGGCTACACCAAGCATGTATAGATGATAGTGAAACCGCCATATTAAAAAAAAACAACAACAACAGCAGCGCATTGGGACCATTGTATTCTGCACTTTTGAAAACCACTGCTCTACGGGGCATGTTCGTGCAATGGGTCATTTCAAAGGGTGTAGGGTTAATTTTGTTGTGTCAAGTCGCTGCCCTTCATATGTGCCCTTGAGCAAGGCAACCAACTCTTTCACAGGTCCAGTTTTCCTACTTTGATCACCACGTTCAATGAAGATTGATTGATTGCAGCCACACCGTTTAGGCCTGTGTTGTTTGAGTTGTATACATTCACCAGGGCCATTATTATTATACACCACTTGTAGTTTAATTTAAAAATTTTTTTTTTATATTTACAAATGCATTGCTTTCGGTTACATAATACACGCATACAATGTATCCTTCTTTGTGGTCCAGGTTTTATGTTTTTTATAGGCCTAATTGGGAAGACTTAGCCTAATAGCTACCCGTAGCCTTCCAAATTAACTGGAAACTTCGTGATATTATATAAATGATGTAAGGAGTGCACGATAGCAGGGAGTGGTTTATCTCTCTTTTACGATAAGTTCACTACAGTTAACAAAGAACGTTTTTATATACACCTCAATGTATTGGGCCACTCACCTGTCGTTTGTAGACCGACATGTTTGTGGACAGACAGACTTCTAACAAAACCACAACAATTTAGCCTAGCTAGGGCGAGCAATACACATAATACAACGAGGCCCCTCTTCAAATTGTAGGCTACTGTCATTGTGTAGCTTAATTAATACTTTAGTACAATTGTCCAAGAGTGAAATAATGTTTTACGTGACTTTATGTTGGGCGTCAAAAGCCTAAACTGCCGGTATTTCTGTTGGTATCTCGCTCTAGCTTGACACAGCCCAGCCATCAACTGAAGCGAACCATGGAGATGCAGTAAACTGGTGTAACTGCGCATGCGTGCCCGAATTCTGCCGGAGATAGCCGAGTGCACCACCCACTCCTTCGGGCATCATCGACAGGCCTCTTGGGAATATCACACTGCCATGTAATGTAAACACTCATTCCGCCTTATTTAATGAAGTGGAAGCGTGAAGGTAATCAGCACAACATTGTTTTCATTGCAGCCACACCAGCTACTCTCCCGGCGCCATTCCACATACAAATCAAATCAAATCAGTTTTATTTGTATTGCCCAAAATCACACAAATTTGCCTCAGTGGTCTTTACATTCCATACAGTATGATGCAATATGATACACTATGACACCCTGCCCTTACACCCTTAGCTCGGCTGAGAAAAAACTCCCAGTAAAAAACCCTTTACCGGGATTAAAAAATTTGAAGAAATTAGTAAGGGATCCCTCTCCCATACATGATTACACAACTAATAGAGATGGACATTATAATAATAATAAAAATAAAACAAAATCTATATGGATACATTTATACAATTATTATTATTATTATTATTATTATTATTATTATTATTATTATTATTATTATTATTATTATTATTATTATTATTATTATTATTATTATTATTATTATTATTATTATTATTATTATTATTATTATTATTATTATTATTATTTTACAGTAGTTGTTGAATTGGATCAAACCCTACTAAATAGATTAAAGTCATATTTTACATTCTAACGTCTTTTCTTTACTTGATGTATTTCATGCCCCTGTAATGCACTTTGAGTGGCCTTGTGTCTGAATTGTGCTATAGAAATAAACTTGCCTTGCCTTACTGACACATGAACAACGTGTAAGACTTAACAGGTATTTTAACATCTCAGTAAAACAGCTAATAAAACTGTCCTTTTGTGCCGTGTATAGTCTCGCAAAGCCAGACCAAACTACAGCAAGTAGTATGGTCTGGAAGCACTCCGTTTAGAGCCGTCTATTCGGGGGGGAAACTGGGCTGGCCTGTTTTTATTTATATAAACCAATCACAATCATCTACGGCGGGGCTAACCCCGGGAAGCAGCCAATGGAGGCGTAGCGTTGTTTGCCGACGCCAGCGCTTAATAGACGCTGGCGGGAGTAGTCAAGCCAGACTATGCCGTGTATAATAGCCACCATTTGTTAACCACATATCCCTGCAGTTCCCAGCTCCGCCGCACGGGGGCAATGTTGCCTAGGTTACTAATCTCCTCACAGTCTGTCGCTGTCCGTGGTGCTGGATCTAAATCAAGCCGTAAACAAACACTTGTAGACGTAAAACCTAGCGGTGATTGATACTGTAAATTTACACCCTCCACCAATAATCCTCCTATCCTATATTACTGCGCAGCCCCTATATGTAACCCATGGTGACTTATAGGCCAGACACTGCAGGTGAACAGGGTTATTTTTTTAACGTATAGATATCGTCATGACACTTTGTCTGTTGGTTACTGACATTAAAACAATATTTTATTTTAATATAATTTTTTTTCAGATATATTTGCATAAATATAAAATGTGGCAACATCTAACTAATTATGATGCTAACATCTTCTCAACATGTTAGTGACCAGAGTTTGTATTCAACAGATTTTATTCACACCATTTTTCTATTTTATAAATCAAAGTATAGGCTACTACGTACAGCAGTAGCCGAGCACTTTCTGATAGTTTTTTGTAGTTAAATGTGATGGTAAGCTTTGGGTTGCTGTGGCGCCATCTTGTGTATCAATGTGGTAATCACAGCTGGTTTAAAAGCTGCGTTAGGATCTCTTCTTATTTAAAGGGACACTGTGTAACATTTTAAGTCATTTATTAGCTAAAATCAATATCCTCATTCACAAATATGTCCTCATTGGTGTAAAATCCCCTCTGCCAATAATCTGAATTATCCTCCTGAGCGGAGAATTACAAATATTAATGTTACATTTTGTCCATCCGGGCAAGTTTTATGGAGGAATCCATGTTTTTGGAATGTCATCAGGTGCATTGTTTAGAATTTAAGGCCTTCAAAGACAAGAACAATTCTAAGTTTTAAACAATGCACCTGGTGACATTCCAACTATGACACTTTCAAGATGGCTGCACTAGGCCTTTGTCCAAGATATGGATAAATACGGACATATATGAAACCCTTTCTAAGAAAAAAAAAATCAGCTATTATGCACTAAATTAAATGTACTTATGGATATTATAATTACTTTCTACAAAATCTGCTAGGAAATAAAACAAAAAATTCTACACAAGTTTCATTAGAGTTTTCCGAGGCCTGTTGATGAACATTCACGTTTTCGCTCCGCGCTGGATGTAAACAATAACAGAATTATAAAAAAAGAGTAAAGAAAATGGCCGTGTGAAGATTTAGATTTAGAAGTTTTTTTACAGAAACAGAAAAGTTATTGTAATATGATTCTGTTCAATGAAACTCAAGCTTTCTTGCTCAGAACCCCGTTTACCAATCAAGTGTTCTAAACGCTTACACATTTACTACATACACCTCATCACATTAGTACAGTACATCTTGAAGTGTTGAAGTGACACTAAAATGATTAAAGGTGCTGTAAGCGGAATGGGTCTTTTAGCTAACTTCCTGTCAGTTACTGCAGTTAGCAGTCCCCTCCCTCGTCCCTACGTCACCACGTTAATGCACTGCGGTCTTCAAGCAGCAAGTTATCTAGCATTATCTCAGATCCATAAGTGTGATTAAAACCATCAAAACAGACATTGGGAAGGATTTTTACCTGCTCCGCCATTGTAGGCACACACACATTCACCCATTTGTTGCTCTGGCGTGCACCGGCAGTGAGACCATGGAGTGTATATATATATATATATATATATATGTGAGTGAGACGAGTGACGGTTTGCAGCGTTCTCTCTTCTGATTGGATAAAAATTTCGGGATACTCCAATAAGTTTATTTGCCGATTACATGCAGAGCAGCTGACTGAGAGATCGGCTTTATGAAAAGCGCACACTATGTAAGTGATCACTGTATGAATAAAGAGCGATTTAACACTTATATTAACATAAATAAACCACTGCGAATAGTTGTTAAAATATCTTCTGTTAACATTTTAGTCAGATAACCTCTTAAAAGAGTAAAACAATAAAAAATATCGGTGTGAAAGTTTGAGTTTGTGATGAAATGAAGAAGGTTGGGTTGGTCTATCTAGATTCATTTCAGACTTGATGTTGCCTCTTGCTTTTATATGCGTCGCATCCCCGGTTGTTTCCATACAGAGGCTCAGTCGATGATGTGACGTCACTGGGTTGTGGGTCAGAACTGCCCAAATAGCATGCTGATTTCAACACTAAACATCTCAGCAAGATCTAGTAGACATCCGGGTATTCTTAAGCATACTAAATCTGACCACGAGAATTGGGACATCCTAAAATCTTTTTTCTACCATACTAAATAGCAGAAAGTATGAGGATTGGAAGGCAGGGCAGATATACTAGCTAGTTGTGTAGCCGGAGACATTCAATGAGCGAGGCAAAGATGGGGTTAAAGGTGCAGTGTGTAATATGACATCATCAAGAAAGTTATAGAAAGTTCTAGAATGCA
>CM049417.1:4932500-4937500 GCA_026929865.2 Hyperoplus lanceolatus | reverse complement strand
TGTTTGAGAAGAATGAACATTTTGATTTTATAATATAAACTACTGACAACATTTTTACCAAATTAGCAATAAAAATATTGTCATTTAGAGCATTTTCAATAAGTAATGTAGTGATAAATATATATATATATATAAAAAAAATCCAGACTGGTCACTTTATTTTTTTTTCCAGAGCTGTATATAGCTGTTTGTTAAGCCAACCCTTGTTTAAGTCAAGGCAAGAAGTCACTCCTAAAATACCATGCAACCACCACCAGATGGCAGTGTGTGTCCGTCAGATACCAGTCAACATTACATTCCTTCATCTGGGTCCCACTCACACACTGCAGCAGCCTTGAAGAACAGTTCCCGTTGTAGAAAAAAAAAATCCATGTATGTCGGCCGAAAGGGGTTTGATTGTAATTGTACAGTCCGGGGGAAAAAAAAAACTGTCCATTCAGATATTATTTTTAGGACTGTTATTGTCGTGTTTTTGACCAGCCACAGAAAAATAGATTTGGTTTGGTTTGCTGCTCTCTATCTCTCTCCGTAAACCCAAGAGAGAGACTGCAGACTGCATTTAGACTGGTGAAGAAGAGGAAGGCTTTTAAAAGTCGTTAGCTTAGCTTTAGCTTGACCGCCTCGTTGACCTCAAGCTTGTCCATTCTTGCTTCTGTGTAACCTGTAAGTGTGGGGCGCCATTTTGGGGCCACTTGACTTCACACAAGGTTAACAGTGAGATGGAGGGGGCACTCCGGTGGTGTAGTGGATAGAGCGTGTACCATATTGGCTCCGGCCTTCGTTGCAGTGGTCGCGGGTTCAAATCCGACCCAAATCCAACGACCTTTACTGCAGGTCATCCCCCCCACCACCCCCCCCCTCTCTCTCTCTCTCTCTCTCTCCCCATTTCAACTCTGTACTGTCTAATAAAGCTTGAAAATGCCAAAAAATAACCTTAAAAAAAAAAAATAAAAAAAATAGATGGAGCTCTTCATTCACTGACTGTCTGTTTACCATGTCCACTTCTCCGTCCCCTTTGTCTGCATCACAGCTGGTGCCACCGAAATCCCCCATGAAGTACAGCGCCATTGTGTGCCTGTTAAACACTTCCCTAGAAGAACCAATGCTATTTTTTTTCTCCAATCTCTCATTTATGGTACGAAAACCAACATTCAAAAAATTAACGAAAACACAGTCTGAAATATTGTCTTTCATTCCAAAACTGTAGTGGAAAAAAAAATCACACTAGTCTAGAGTTCAAATGCTCTCTCTCACATTCTCTCTGATTTCTCACATTGTCATCAGCGGTGCACCTCAGTTGTTGGGGTGGATATAACAATGCTCCTCAAACCGCAAACCCCCTTTTAACAAGCCAATAGAATCTCAGGCTGTAGGTTCCAGAAAAAAAAACAAAAAAAAAACGCTGCTGTTCTGCCTGGCAACTGCTTAGGTTTTTACTAAGAAAGACAACCAATCAGAACCAACAACCAAAAAAATGGCGCCAATCACACGCTGCTTGTGTGTTCTCTGTTGAGGAGGGTGGGGCTGTAGCTTATGAGTGACAGCTCATGCCCCACTTCCGTCTCCGTCTCCGAAAGCATTCCGACGTTCTGGCATTCCGAGAGGCTCCGCGAAACGCATATTCCGACAACTTGCGTCATTTCGTCATCGGTAAAGTCTTCCGGGTCGACCGTGAGCCTGCCGTTATCCCCCCCGCTGCTAATACGGCCGCCGTTTCGACAGTTGCTATTGCGGTCCATCATGCTAGCTTTGTTAGCATGGTGGCTGGCGGTTAAAAGAGGGGTAACCGAGTGCGAGGGGGGCTGGACCGAGATGTTTTTGCAGCTCTGTCCGGTAGCATCAGGCACTACTTTATACTGGCAGCGGATGTAGCTAGAGAAAGCCCTGCGGTACGTCCTGTTGAATAAGGTGTAGACCAGAGGGTTGACCCCCGAAGAGATGTACCCCACCCACACGAACACGTTGAGCATTTCATTGAGCAGAGACTCGTTGCAGGCGCCGCGGCAGAGAACGAAGGTCACGTTGGTTATGAAGAACGGACACCACATGACCAGGAAGAGGAAGAAGACAATGCCCAAGACCTGCAGATAAGGAGACAGAGGGGAAGGGTTGATTAAAGGTGCAGTGTGTAATATCAAATCATCAAGAAAGTTCTAGAAAGTTCTAGAATGCAACGCTCCCTGGGTAACCCCACCCCTTTAGAATAATAACAGGAGCTACAGTGGCCTTCAAGGACAAGAACAATTCTGAATTTTAAACAATGCACCTGATGACATTCCAACTATGACACTTTCAAGATGGCGGCACTAGGTCTTGGTCCAAAATATGGAGAAATATGGACATATATGAGACCCTTTCTAAAGGAAAAAAAACAATTGCAATTTTTTGTTTAGCTATTATGCACTAAATTAAATGAACTTATGGATATTATAATTACTTTCTACAAAATCTGCTAGGAAATAAAACCCAAAATTCTACACACTGCAGGTTTAAAGGTGCAGTGTGTAACATCAAATCATCTAATCAACAGTTCGTCTCTATGGCTCCCGTTCAGAGAAGCAACAGAAATTCTTCAAGAACATTCCAGCTGGTGGTTCTGATGGACACCCACCCGTGAGAACATTTGACCTGTTTATTCTTATAGCATTCACTCAACTCCACCATTAAATCGGATGGAGTTGGTAGTGCTGTCGACCCACAACTACAGGGTTGGTGGTTCGATCCCCCGTCTCCCCGCCACAATATCGAATGGTCCCTGAGCAAAGAGACACTGAACCCTAAATAGCTCCCGATAGTTAGCCTGCTATCTGTGTGTGAATGGTAACGTGGGAATGGGAACAGGTCTCCCTTGAACAAAAAAAAGTAGTCTCCGGTCTCAATGAGTGTGTGAGTGAGTGAGTGAGTGAGTGAGTGAGTGAGTGAGTGAGTGAGTGAGTGTGTGAGTGAGTGAGTGAGTGAGTGAGTGAACATAAGAACATGGGATTTTACCTGTATGAACAAAGGTTTAAAAAAAATAAAAAAATAAAAATTCATTGTCACCTTGGAGGCGCGTCTCTCGTTCTTGATGGCCTGCATCATGCCCCGTCGCCCGTGGCAACCCGAGGCGTCTCTGTTGCCCCCGGCGGCCGGCGAGCTGAGCTGTGATTGGGCCTCGGAGATGGGCAGGACGCCGATGCTGTCGCTCTTGGTTACGCTCAGCAGAATGCTCGTCTCCGGCCCTTTAAGACAGCCCAGCGTATTCCTCCTGCCCTGGGGAGCAGGGGGCTTCAACTCTGGGGTAGAGGGGGGGGGGGGGGGGGGGGGGGGGGGGGGGGGGGGAGAGAGGAAGAAAGGGTTAATGTGGTGGTGGGGTTAATTAACCTACCTATGGACGTACACACACACACACACACACACACACACACACACACACACACACACACACACACACACACACACACACACACACACACACACACACACACACACACACACACACACACACACACACACACACACACACACACACACACACACACACACACACGCACTCACTCACACACACACACACACACACACACACACACTTTAACTCTGATAGGTAGATGGTTACAGAAAGCAATTTTGTGTTAGCCAGGCGGCTGACATTTTGTAAGGGGGGAAAAGCATATGAAAAGGTTGCACATGAGGAGACTTGCTTCCTTCACACTTTTCTCTGTATTGGTAAGGCAGAGGATACGGGGGAGAACTGATGGAGGGTATCTGGACTGTAGACTGTAGACTGCCGCACCGTGCAATTTTATATCTATTAGCCTGGAAAAAGGAACCAGCCAACTGTGCCCAAACTGATTGGACAGACAGCTGCCGTTTTATAGTAGCGACTGCGCTAGTGAGTGAGCTCATAGAGGAGTCTGTTTCCTGCTTTTTCTTGTTGCCACATCCACAACTTTTCAAACTGGCTTTTTGCCCTTCAATATCCCCTTGAAGGTGAAGTAAGCGGTTTATTTATGTTAATATAAGTGTTAAATCGCTCTTTATTCATACAGTGATCACTTACATAATGTGCACGGTTCATAAAGCCGATCTCTCAGTCAGCTGCTCTGCATGTAATCGGCAAATAAACTTTTTGGAGGATCCCGAAATGAATATCCAATCACAAGAGAGAACGCTACAAACCGACACCCGTCTCACTCATGGTCTCACTGCCGGTGCACGCCAGAGCAACAGATGGGTGAATGTGTATGCGCCAACAATGGCGGAGCAGGTAAAAATCCTTCCCAATGTCTGTTTTGATGGGTTTTATCATGTTTTATCACACTTATAGATCTGAGATGATGCTAGATATGATGCACGTTTTATTATTGCGTAATGGAGGATGAAGGCTTCAGTTGTTTTATAGCCCTTCAGTTCCAAAGAGCCTTATGTTGGTGTTTTGTCTTGTTAGCCAGATTTTAATCACTCAACAAGGCTGAGAAAAATCCCCAAATGAAACCAAGTGTGTGTGTGTGTGTGTGTGTGTGTGTGTGTGTGTGTGTGTGTGTGTGTGTGTGTGAGTGTGTGTGTGTGTGTGTGTGTGTGTGAGAGAGAGAGAGAGCGGAAGCAGCGAACAGATTGATGGATTTTCTGTTTTAGACTCTTGAGGTTGTTGAGTTAACCCCTCGCTGTGATTTTTATTTGCATTGTAATAATGAAAGAACACACACACTCACTCACTCACTCACTCACTCACTCACTCACTCACTCACTCACTCACTCACTCACTCACTCACACACTCACTCACTCACACACACACACACACACACACACACACACACACACACACACACACACACACACACACACACACACACACACACACACACCCTTTACCTTGTGAATTTGAAGGAGAGAGTGTGTTGATCTGTGGGAGGCGGAAGGTGCTGGGTGGGAGCTGTAAGGTAAGGCAAGTTTATTGATAGCTATAGCACAATTCAGACACAAATCTCTGTGTCTTTGGCTTAATTATGGAAGCATATTTTGT
>CM049417.1:4925000-4930000 GCA_026929865.2 Hyperoplus lanceolatus | reverse complement strand
TTCTTTTCATTCGCAAGAAGCAGCTGGTTGTGTAGAAAGACTGAGTTGCAGCCTTAGAAAAAGACTTGGTCCTAAATTGCAAAGAAAATCGATATTTTGATATATCACAGTTGGGTGTTTCAATAAGCTTTTAACAAAACACCTGATTGAAATTAAATGCTCAGGACTATTGTAAAACTTTGTCCAGATATATATATATATATATTTTTTGGGCATTTTTATGCTTTATTGATAGTGTAGAGACAGAGTTGAAATGGGGCAGAGAGGGGAGTGACATGCAGAGAACGACCGCAGGCTGGAATCGAACCCGGGTCCGCTGCTGGCTGAGGCCATAAAGGGGGGGGGGACAGGCCCTCACCAACAGTGTTTGAGCTAAGGGGTGCCCCCTCTATGCGTTCAGATATCTTTAAGGAGAATGTTACTAAAACAGGAACGTTGCAGCTTTTACTGTTGACGTTTAAAAGACAATGGGCCGGGTCAGTGGAGAAACAGCTCCAAGATGGTGGCTAAGATTAAAGTGTGAAAAATCAGTGCTATATGATGTCAGTAGGCTTATCATTAGTGTATGAAAAGCTCCGCTGCCTACTTAGGTATGGAGACGTCAGTGTAAAACTGTCCTAGGCTGTTTCCGCCTCAATATTATCAGAATTAATTCCACAACATGCAGATAGGTCCATTCTAACCCCAGAGTTTAACGCTATTTTGTTTTTATTTGCACTCATAGCCTATCTCCGTTTGTAGGCTATCTAAGATCCTAATTCGTTTTGTTTTTGTTGGTATCACTCCATGGAATAATCCGTGGAGGCATTTGTTCATTAGTTGTAAGAATGGCTTCATCCGTTTTGCAAAGGAACTCCCAATATATGATAGACCTTCATGGCTTATAATAGGCCTATCTGGGTTTTACACAAACACATTCGTTCTGCACTTCATACATGTGCCGAGGGGTCGTTTCTCCTTGCTCCACTTTCTGTGGCGTACGCATGGGGTGTTAGCGTGGAGCGTCTCCCCGTCAAGTTTGGTTTTTATAAATCCCAATATTTGCTAGAGGGTGGCGTGCGCCCTCTTCTGGCCTAGGGGTGTTATAATGAGGCCCCTGGTCCTAAATTGTAAGGAAAATGATATTTTGATATATCACAGTTGGGTGTTTCAATACGCTTTTAACAAAACATCTGATTGAAATTAAATGCTCAGGACTATTGTAAAACTTTGTCCAGATATATATATATTTTTTTTTTGGCATTTTTATGCTTTATTGATAGTGTAGAGACAGAGTTGAAATGGGGCAGAGAGGGGGTGACATCGTGGCTTGGCCGAGGGGTGTTATCGAACGGGTCGGCTCTGGCCGAGGCCCATGGGGGAGGGGGGGGACGCCCTACCAACTGAGCTAAGGGCGCCCCCTCTATCGTTCAGATATCTTTAAGCAAAATGTTATTAAAACAGGAACGTTGCATCTTTTACTGTTGATGTTTAGACAGACAATGGGCCGGGTCAGTGGAGAAACAGCTCCAAGATGGTGGCTAAGATTAAAGTGGTCGTATGTTATTATGTTGGCCTTTTTAGAGGCACGTAGCAGGTTTATCCGTCTGTCTGTCTATCTATCTGTCTATCTGTCTGTCTGTCTGTCTGTCTGTCTGTCTGTCTGTCTGTGTGTATGTGTGTCTGTCTGTGTATGTGTCAGTATGTCTGTCTGTCTGTCCGTGTGAGTGTCTGTCTGTCTGTCTGTCTATCTATCCGTCTATCCGTCTATCTGTCTGTCTGTCTATTTATCTATCCATCCAGCCATCCAAAAAACCTGCCATCACCAAGCAGAGTGTGTTTACGGACACATTACAACGTTTGCTTACAGATGTCGTCAGATTACTAAACATGTCTGCGGGGTGTTATCGTGGCTTGGCCGAGGGGTGTTATCGTGGCTTGGCCTAGGGGTGTTATCGTGGCATGGCCGAGGGGTGTTATCGTGGCTTGGCCGAGGGGTGTTATCGTGGCTTGGCCGAGGGGTGTTATCGTGGCTTGGCCTAGGGGTGTTATCGTGGCTTGGCCGAGGGGTGTTATCGTGGCTTGGCCGAGGGGTGTTATCGTGGCTTGGCCGAGGGGTGTTATCGTGGCTTGGCCGAGGGGTGTTATCGTGGCATGGCCGAGGGGTGTTATCGTGGCTTGGCCGAGGGGTGTTATCGTGGCTTGGCCTAGGGGTGTTATCGTGGCTTGGCCGAGGGGTGTTATCGTGGCATGGCCGAGGGGTGTTATCGTGGCTTGGCCTAGGGGTGTTATCGTGGCTTGGCCGAGGGGTGTTATCGTGGCTTGGCCGAGGGGTGTTATCGTGGCTTGGCCGAGGGGTGTTATCGTGGCTTGGCCGAGGGGTGTTATCGTGGCTTGGCCTAGGGGTGTTATCGTGGCTTGGCCGAGGGGTGTTATCGTGGCTTGGCCGAGGGGTGTTATCGTGGCTTGGCCGAGGGGTGTTATCGTGGCTTGGCCGAGGGGTGTTATCGTGGCTTGGCCGAGGGGTGTTATCGTGGCATGGCCGAGGGGTGTTATCGTGGCTTGGCCGAGGGGTGTTATCGTGGCTTGGCCGAGGGGTGTTATCGTGGCATGGCCGAGGGGTGTTATCGTGGCATGGCCGAGGGGTGCAGAGAGTTATTATAAACTATTCAAATACAAAGATAGATAAATAATTCCAACCACCTGCTGTTTTCCCTGATTGAGACCAGCCAGGTGGATCTACAGGCAGACAGGCTACGATGCACCTCGTTGATTTAATCTGCTTAAAAATTGTTGGTCATGAAGGAGAGGTGTAAAGAAATAAGTGGAAATATATGATCTTAGCAGCCCCCGATTCAGAGGCACAGTCCTCAGAGATGTGTGTGCGTGTGTGTGTGTGCGTGTGTGTGTGTGTGTGTGTGTGTGTGTGTTTGCGCATGCATGTGTGCGTGTGTCCCTTTAAAACTTACTCCTGTACAAAAAAACAAGTACAATATATGGTCACATCTGCATGACCCATACTGTAACTGTTTGTACTGACCTATAGAAATGGTCCAGACTGCGGCTATCTTCATCATGATTATTCATCTGTATAACACTCATACACACGCAGAACACACACACACACACACACACACACACACACACACACACACACACACACACACACACACACGACACACACACACACAGTCTCACTCACATACACTGCCTGGATCTATACTTGCAGTGGCACTTGACTGCATTGATCCCCACTACTGGCTGAGTGATCCAGAAAAACTCTCTCACTCACACTCACACACACACACACACACACACACACACACACACACACACACACACACACACACACACACACACACACACACACACACCCCCACACACCCCCACACACAAACTTGTCCTGACCTATAGAGATGGTCCACACGGCAGCTATCTTCATCATGGCCTTGGTCCTGGAGTTAAAGCGGCTGTGCTCTATGGGGTTGCGTATGGCCACGTAGCGGTCCAGGGAGATGGCGCACAGGTGCATGATGGAGGCGGTCGAGAACAGGACGTCCAGGTAGATCCAGATGGGACACAACGCGCTGGGGAGGGGCCACGAGTAGTCTGGGGAGAGAGAGGGGGGGGGGGGGTTAGAATGAATACAACTGTGTGTGTGTGTGTGTGTGTCTGTTTGTCTGTTTGTCTGTCTGTCTGTCTATCCGTCTATCTGTCCGTCCGTCCATCCACCCACCCATCCGTCCATCCATCCACCCGTCCGTCCATTCATCCATCCATCCATCCATCCATCCATCCATCCATCAACCACCCATCCATCCACCCATCCATCCACCCATCCATCCATCCACCCATCCATCCATCCATCCATCCATCCATCCAAGGACAGAGGTAGAAGAGACACATGTTAGCAGCTAAAGCACGCGACCATGAATGCACATCATACAGTAAACAGTAGGCCTACATCTGTATCGAGAGGCATTTCAGGGCCTTTGCACTCTTCACTCTGACTCAAACGCATACTGTATACTATGGGACTGGATGTTTTTACTTTCAGCTGTGTCAGCGTTCTGAAGTCTGTCTCTCTGTGTCACACACACACACACACACACACACACACACACACACACACACACACACACACACACACACACACACACACACACACACACACACACACACACACACACACCGATTTCCTCTCAATTGGTAGCATGGCATGTAGCACGTACTGTATGTGATGATGTGACGCAAGTTGAGTGAATCACAGGCTGGTTTGCTTGTACTGTGTGTGTGTGTGTGTGTGTGTGTGTGTGCATACGTGCGTGCGTGTGTGTGTGTGTGTGCGTGTGTGTGTGCGCGTGTGTGTGTGTGTGTGTGTGTGTGTTGAGTGGGGGCAGCTTGCATAACTTTTCAAAGGGTCAAACACTTATTGGGGGCACGGCATGACACACACGCTCTCTCACACACACACACACACACACACACACACACACACACACACACACACACACACTCACACACACACACACACACACACACACACACACACACACACACACACACACACACGCTCACACACACACAAAGTGTTACTCAGTCGACTGGCGGCTCCACTGGATCGTTCTGGTTAATACAGTGAGACAGTCAAGTCCACTGCACCTACAGTAAAGCTGCTAATAATAATACACACGTCATCATTTACTGACTGTTTTGAATACTTTTGCAGATGTGTTTAGACGACTAGAGAAGAAATGGACAAGGCCACATCACTATCTGCATTGTCACAGGAGACAGGAAAATGTCTGTTGTACACTGGCAATGAATAAGGAGACCTAAAACTGTCTGTGTGTTGGAATGCATCTTCTTAAAAAAAAAAAAATGTTTTATCAGTATCAGTAGCTGTGTATCTGTGTATCTGAATCTTATGGCAGTGGGGGCGGGACTCGATAAGTCTTTGGCTTCTCCTGCTTCCCTTTGGACGATAACAGAAAGTAATATGTGTGAATATGCAAAGAGAA
>CM049417.1:4895000-4900000 GCA_026929865.2 Hyperoplus lanceolatus | reverse complement strand
GGCACTAGGCCTTGGTCCAAAATATGCAGAAATATGGACATATATGAGACCCTTTCTAAGGGAAAGAAATAATAATAATAAAAAAAATTCAGCTATTATGCACTAAATTAAATGTACTTATGGATATTATAATTACTTTCTACAAAATCTGCTAGGAAATAAAACCCAAAATTCTACACACTGCAGCTTTAAAACCGCGCCGCCTCAGTGCATGAGGAATTTTTTTTTTTCTGGCAAATTTGTCTGCCTGTATTTCTTCGTACTATCTTTTAAATGCAATGTCTAATGTCTTATTTTGCTGTATTTCATGCACCCTGTAAAGCCCTTTGAATGGCCTTGTGTATGAATGGTGCCATAGAAATAAACTTGCCTTGCCTTACAGTGTGTGTGTATATGTGAGGTTTTATTGTGAATACAATTTGACCAAAGCCGAAACCAAGGCTTTCCAAAGCTCTGACTCTTAATACTTTTCTTAAGACTGCCATGTGTGTGTGTGTGTGTGTGTGTGTGTGTGTGTGTGTGTGTGTGTGTGTGTGCGTGTCTGTGTGTGTGTGTGTGTGTGTGTGTGTGTGTGTGGATTGGCTCATGTTATTTTAATGCAAAATAATCTTCTTTCCGTTTCCTCCCGTATAAACTGTGGGATTAAAGAGAGACAGAGAGAGAGAGAGAGAGAAAGAGAGAGAGAGGGAGAGAGATAGAGAGAGAGAGACAGAGAGAGAGTGATAGAGAGAGAGAGAGCCTCAAGTGAAATCAAAAGAGTGAAGAAGAGGCAGCAGACATAACTACTTATTTGCGCTATGGGAGAGAGAGAAAGAGAAAGAGAAAGAGAGAGAGAGAGGGAGAGAGAGATAGAGAGAGAGAGACAGAGTGATAGAGAGAGAGAGGGAGAGAAATAGAGAGAGAGGGAGAGAGATAGAGAGAGAGAGACAGAGAGTGATAGAGAGAGGGGAGGGAAAGAGATAGAGAGAGAGACAGAGTGATAGAGAGAGAGAGGGAGAGAAATAGAGAGAGAGAGGGAGAGAGATAGAGAGAGAGAGACAGAGAGAGAGAGTGATAGAGAGAGAGAGAGCCTCAAGTGAAATCAAAAGAGTGAAGAAGAGGCAGCAGACATAACTACTTATTTGCGCTATGGGAGAGAGAGAAAGAGAAAGAGAAAGAGAGAGAGAGAGGGAGAGAGATAGAGAGAGAGACAGAGTGATAGAGAGAGAGAGAAATAGAGAGAGAGAGGGAGAGAGATAGAGAGAGAGAGACAGAGAGTGATAGAGAGAGAGAGGGAAAGAGATACAGAGAGAGACAGAGTGATAGAGAGAGAGAGGGAGAGAAATAGAGAGAGAGAGGGAGAGAGATAGAGAGAGAGAGACAGAGAGTGATAGAGAGAGAGAGAGGGAAAGAGATAGAGAGAGAGAGAAAGAGAGAGCCTCCCAGTAAATCCCTAAGTGGAGGAGAAGGGACTGAGCGCTGAGCGGAAGGCACTTGGGGTGGAGTGACACATATTGCTCTAAATATTAATATCGCCAACAGCCCCGTGCACACACACACACACACACACACACACACACACACACACACACACACACACACACACACACACACACACACTTTATTTCTTTCTCCGACCTCCCTCAAAAAACAAAAACTCGGGAGATTTCGAAAATCCGGTCCAGGTTAAAGTTTTGAACCAATACAGGTTCATGCAGGTTTCTCAGAATGTGCTTCTGCAGTTTAATGAAGGTGCTCCGAAGAACTTTCAGTTTGTGTTCATTCTTGCACCTCCTTTGGACAAAAGCGGTAGTGTTTTTACTACGCCAGCTGTTGTTCCTGGGTGAGCGTATACCCCATGACAAAGGCATTAAGAAAAACTATAAAAAAATAGCATTCTTTGCCCTGATGGTCTCGTTTGCTGTTACATGTCATCTATGATCATCAGAGGAAAAATGAGACTGTTTCAGGAATATTATTATTATATAAAAGTTCCTCGTAGCTCCTTTAAAGATGGCATCATCCACCACTGCCTCAAGGGATGAGGTGAAGATGTATTTAGTTATTTATTATTAGGACTTACTCTATGAAAGAGAGAAACTGAAGGACGGACCGTTTATCAAAAGAACATGCTGTCTTGTAAAAGGAGCGTGATCGATTTATTATGGCGACAACCCGCACGCACGCACGCACACACACACACACACACACACACACACACACCCACCCACCCACCCACACACACACACACACACACACACACACACACACACACACACACACACACACACACACACACACCCACCCACCCACGCACACACACACACACACACACACACACACACACACACACACACACACACACACACACACACACACACACACACACACACCCACACACACACCCACACACACACACACACACACACACACACACACACACACACACACACACACACACACACACACACACACACACACACACACACACACACACACATAGTACAGGCACTTTGTATCTCTGAACACATTAGTGTCAGGGCTGAAGGATCCTGACAGGTGATCGGTGAGGGAAACGGTGATAGCTGCACATACTTAGATTTAGCCTCCATAAAGCCATATCTCTCTCTCTCTCTCCCCCTCCCTCTCACTCTCTCCCCCCTCTCTCTCTCTCTCTCTCTCTTTCTATCCCCCCTCCCTCTCACTCTCTCCTCTCTCTCTCTCTCTCTCCTCCCTCTCTCTCTATCCCCCTCTCTCTCTCTCTCTCTCTCTCCCTCTCACTCTCTCCCCCTCTCTTTCAACCCCCCCTCTCTCTCTCCATATATCCATCCTTTATCCAACTTGTCTGAAACCCATTGCTTCCATTCCATCCATCTCTCTCTCCATCTCTCTCTGTCTCCCCATCTCACTCTCTATCCCCTCTCTCTCTCTCCCCCTCTCTCTCTATATATATCCCTCTCTCTTCCTCTCTATCCCTCTCTCTCTCCCCATATCACTCTCTCCCCCCCTCTCTCTCTATGTCTCCACATCTCACTCTCTCTCTCTCTCTCGCTCTCTCTCTATCGCCCCCTCTCTCCCTCCATCCATCCATCCTTTAGCTGACTTGTCTGTACTGAATCTCCTCTTCATTGACTGCACTTTATTCCAAGGCCGATTCGATACTGGTCGTCATTATTCATTTTTTGTACCAGCTAAAGTTTATAGGGAAAAATCGACCAAAACAGCACTGGAAAAAATGAAGAGACCACTCCAAATGTTCAGTGTCTCTCGTTTGACTATTTATAGGCATATGTTTGAGTAGAATGAACATTTTGGTTTTATTCTATAAACGTCTGACAACATTTCTACCAAATTCACAATAAGAATATTGTCATTAAGAGCATTTCCATTAAAGGCGCAGTGTGTAATATGACATCATCAAGAAAGTTCTACAAAGTTCTAGAATGCAACGCTCCCTGGGTAACCCCGACCCTTTCGAATAATAACAGAAGCTACAGTGGCCTTCAAGGACAAGAACAATTCTACATTTTAAACAATGCACCTGATGACATTCCAAAAACATGGATTCCTCCATAAGACTTGCCTGCTCAATGTACAAAATGTAATATTAATATTTGTAATTCTCCGCTCATTTCAATTCTGCCAATAATTCAGATTATTGGCAGAGGTGATTTTACACCAATGAGGACATATTTATGAATGAGGATATTGATTTTAGTTAATAAATTACTTAAAATGTTACACAGTGTCCCTTTAACCATTCCTTGAAAAAAAAAAAAAATATATTTTCACTCCAATTTCATGACATTCCAACTATGACACTTTCAAGATGGCGGCACTAGGCCTTGGTCCAAAATATGCAGAAATATGGACATATTTGATATGAGACCCTTTCTAAGGTAAAAAAATTATTCAATTATTCAAACATTTTTCTCAGCTATAATGCACTAAATTAAATGTACTTATGGATATTATAATTACTTTCTACAAAATCTGCTAGGAAATAAAACCCAACATTCTACACACTGCAGGTGTAATTAATGTCAATCAAAATCAAATCAAATCACACGGCCTACAAAATAACAAAGTGATTGGTTATTGTGGAGCTGAAGAACAGTGGGACCTTGTGCTACCCTTCAAGTGAAAGACTGACCCTTCAAAATAAAGGCGCACACACTACGTATATGCCTATCCGTCTCTTTGGACTGAATTCATCTTATTTGTTAGGGAAATAAATCGTTTCAATTTAATTGTATATTATTTTCGTCAGACTGAAATGTCACATACTTTCACATCCTCTGATGCTCCTTCATGCTTGATATTTTCAAGTGTGTGTGTGTGTGTGTGTGTGTGTGTGTGTTGCATCTCATTGCATCATAAAAACTTCCGATTCCAAGTGCTGCTTTGCCAGAAAAGGTTAGTTAGGCAAACAATTCTGAATGAGTTTTAGGGGGCGCCTTTAGCTCAGCTGGTAGGGCGTCCCCCCCATGGGCCTCGGCCAGCAGCGGACCCGGGTTCGATTCCAGCCCGCGGTCGTTCTCTGCATGTCACTCCCCTCTCTGCCCCATTTCAACTCTATCTCCACACTATCAATAAAGCATAAAAATGCCAAAAAAAAGTGAATAAGTTTTTTGCTTTTATTTTACAAACACTCTGAAACACTATCCCTAAATCCATTTTAACAAGAGAGAGAGCGAGAGAGGGAGGGAGAGAGGGGGAGAGAGAGAGAGAGAGAGGGAGGGAGGGGAGAGAGAGAGAGAGGGAGAGAGAAGAAGAAAGAGGGAGAGAGGGGAGAGAGGGGAGAGAGGGAGAGAGAGAGAGATGGAATGGAAGCAACACTGTCTGTGTCTGTGGCAGATTCATTTGCCTATATTTACACACACACACACACACACACACACACACACACACACACACACACACACACACACACACACACACACACACACACACACACACACACACACACACACACACACACACACACACACACACACAATCCATTCTGCAAAACGTGGAGA
>CM049417.1:4885000-4887500 GCA_026929865.2 Hyperoplus lanceolatus | reverse complement strand
GTGCCACTCTGGATCTGCCAACCAATCGCATAACGTTTGGTCGTGACTTATGTCATGTGCCGGCTTCTGCAACTAAGACTGGCGCATGTCATTGTTCTCAGCCACTCCCTCTGTTCGCTGATTGGACCGGTAAGAAAATCTGCAGGAGAAAACCCGCGAATATACGGCGGACCCAGACTGATTACTGAAGGGAAATGAAAATTGAGGGAAGTAGGAAGGCGGGCGGAGCCAGGCTACTTTGCAGATGCATCGAGAATCGTTATGTAATCGTTTGTTGACGTGGTGAAACATTATCGAATATAAGCGTGAGGCCAGTGAAAGTAACCACCTCTAGTTAAAGGTGCAGTGTGTAATATGACATCATCAAGAAAGTTCTACAAAGTTCTAGAATGCAACGCTCCCTGGGTAACCCCAACCCTTTAGAATAATAACAGAAGCTACACTGGCCTTCAAGGACAAGAACAATTCTAAACTTTAAACAATGCACCTGATGACATTCCAACTATGACACTTTCAAGATGGCGGCACTAGGCCTTGGTCCAAAATATGCAGAAATATGGACATATATGAGACCCTTTCTAAGGGAAAAAATAATAATTAAAAAAAAAAATTCCAGCTATTATGCACTAAATTAAATGTACTTATGGATATTATAATTACTTTCTACAAAATCTGCTAGGAAATAAAACCCAAAATTCTACACACTGCAGCTTTAAAGAGTGTGCAGTGCTAAAGAGTTAGAGGAAATGTATGTTCATAACAACTATACATAATTGATTGACTTAAAAAGCAGCATATAAAATGTGACACCTTATCAAGCGATGGCCTAGTCCCGCCCCCTCCTTTAAATAATGCATTTATTTTTAAAACTTTTCGATGCACTCAGAGTTTATTTATTGAAAGGACGGAGCTCGAACTTGAACACTCTATAATCCATTTAGTTTGCAGAGGAGGTTTGTCCCAGACATATGTCGGTAGACTGAGTGAGTGAGTGAGTGAGTGAGTGAGTGAGTGAGTGAGTGAGTGAGTGAGTGAGTGTGAGAGAGAGAGAGAGAGAGAGAGAGAGAGAGAGAGAGAGAGAGAGAGAGAGAGAGTGAGTGCAGATCTGAAATGAGGAAGGTCAAGTACATGTCAGAGCCCGTAAGCTATCGACTAGACGGCGACTTGATTTTTATGTAATGTTGTTTTCACTGCTATACGAGCACTTAGAAAACTCTTATGTGTCACTTTGGCAGTGTTTGAAAAAGCCCTGCTAACGTCCTCCCTCCTACATACTCAACATGTATATACTACATACTGTCTACTTAACCATAAAGCCCTACTAACGTCCTCCCTCCTACATACTCAACATGTATATACTCCATACTGTCTACTTAACCATAAAGCCCTGCTAACGTCCTCCCTCCTACATACTCAACATGTATATACTACATACTGTCTACTTAACCATAAAGCCCTACTAAAGTCCTCCCTCCTACATACTCAACATGTATATACTACATACTAAAAGCCCTACTAACGTCCTCCCTCCTACATACTCAACATGTATATACTACATACTAAAAGCCCTACTAACGTCCTCCCTCCTACATACTCAACATGTATATACTACATACTAAAAGCCCTACTAACGTCCTCCCTCCTACATACTCAACATGTATATACTACATACTAAAAGCCCTACTAACGTCCCCCCTCCTACATACTCAACATGTATATACTACATACTGTCTACTTAACCATAAAGCCCTGCTAACGTCCTCCCTCCTACATACTCAACATGTATATACTACATACTGTCTACTTAACCATAAAGCCCTACTAACGTCCTCCCTCCTACATACTCAACATGTATATACTACATACTAAAAGCCCTACTAACGTCCTCCCTCCTACATACTCAACATGTATATACTACATACTAAAAGCCCTACTAACGTCCTCCCTCCTACATACTCAACATGTATATACTACATACTAAAAGCCCTACTAACGTCCTCCCTCCTACATACTCAACATGTATATACTACATACTGTCTACTTAACCATTGATTGTGTATGCGAGGTTCGTCGGACCGTTTACACTGAAGTATACAAGAGCAATAAGAATTTATAAAAAAAAATTCTGTGTCTTTTGAAAAAATGCAATGCATTGTGGGGAGGTTGAGTAGGAGAAGTAACCTATCGATCCATACACAAAATCTTCCCGGAAGTTAGTACTCACCGTTGCATACTCAAATTGACGTCAATATGAGTATGAGTAGGTGGGTGAGTGAGTGAGTGAGTGAGTGAGTGAGTGAGTGAGTGAGTGAGTGAGTGAGTGAGTGAGTGAGTGAGTGAGTGAGTCTGTGAGTGAGTGAGTGAGTGAGTGCGTGTGTGCCTACGTGAGTGTGTGCATGCGTGCGTGTGTGTGTGTGCGTGTGTGTATTCATGTGCGTGTGCGTGCGTGTGTGATTTGGTGTGAGATTGCGTCCTTGTCCATGTCCAAGCAAGTTTTCAG
>CM049417.1:4872500-4880000 GCA_026929865.2 Hyperoplus lanceolatus | reverse complement strand
ACACACACACACACACACACACACACACACACACACACACACACACACACACACACACACAAGCAACGGTTGTATGCGGGTCTCAAGCAACAAACAATATATTGACGTATTGTGAGGGGTCTCTGTGACTGTTGTGAGTTTTGTCATCATCGAACAAACACCTTCCAAATGTTTTCTGCGGGGCGCTCCGGTGGCGTAGTGGATAGAGCGTGTACCATATTGGCTCCAGCCTTCGTTGCAGTGGTCGCGGGTTCGAATCTGACCCGTGGACCTTTACTGCAGGTCATCCCCCCCCCCTCTCTCTCTCTCTCTCTCTCTCTCTGTCTCCCCCTTTCAACTCTGTACTGTCTAATAAAGCTTGAAAATGCCAAAAAAAAAAATCTAAAAAAATAATTAAAATGTGTTCCAGCATTTGCTTTTGTGCGCTAGCTCCGTTTGAATGAGACAGCATGTGCTTAGAGGCAGTTCAGATCGGATGGCTTTTTCATGTGGGTGGCAGGAGGGTCGGTAGATTTGATAGAACAGCAACATCAGGGGTTCTCAAATCATTTTTCGAACAGGGCGGGCCAACTTGGTCAGTCAAGGTATTCTCTATGTAGTTTGATTGTGTTTTTCTTGTATGAATTGTCCATAATGATCAACAGTTTGGCGGATATATGATCAGATGGATTTCTGGCTTGTCACAAATGTTTCAGTCAGATGTAGAATTGGAGCAGTTTGAGCACAATTTGAATTCCTACGCAGGCAGCTGTCGAAGAATCTGTGACAAACAGTAGTGAGCTTGTTTTAATATCACTGGAGTGTATTGAAGCCTGTAGCGCTTTACTTTAGTGTTATGTAAACATCTGGTCAATGATCAAATTCCTTCGTGATTTTTCTCTACTTATGACATCTATTGCAGTATGTCCGTCCTGGGAGAGGGATCCCTTACTTTGTCAACTCTCCCTGAGATTTCTTTAAAAAAAAAATGTAATCCCGGTAAAGGGTTTTTTACTGGGAGTTTTTTCTCAGCCGAGCTAAGGGTGTAAGGGCAGGGTGTCATAGTGTATCATATTGTGTGGACTGTATAGACCACTGAGGCAAATGTCAATTTGTGATATTGGGCTGTCCAAATAAAACTGATTTGATTTGATTTTGAACCCAAAGTACACGATTAAAGCAATCTTACAAATGTCTTCTTCGATCAATACTGAATATGATTGTATATAGGAACAAGCAAGAAATATACCACCTGCCAAAAGTTTTAGAACACCTCCATTTACCAGCTCCTATATTGCAATTTATTGTCACCGTTTATCATCTGTGTGTGTGTGTGTGTGTGTGTGTGTGTGTGTGTGTGTGTGTGTGTGTGTGTGTGTGTGTGTGTGTGTGTGTGTGTGTGTGTGTGTGTGTGAGTGAGTGTGTGTGTGAGTGTGTGTGAATGTGTGTGTGTGTGTGTGTGTGTGTGTGAGTGTGAGTGTGTGTGTGTGTGTGTGTGTGTTATTTTGTTTGTTTTGTTGTGTTTTTTCTACCCTTTACACAAACTCCATTTGCCAGCTTTATTGTTATCTACTTATTATCCCAATGTTCTAAGAAATTAAAGCAATCCATCTAATACAACAACATTAGCAGTACACTTCTCATTCAGGTCAATATTAGTCTCGCAAAGCCAGACCAAACTACAGCAAGTAGTATGGTCTGGAAGCACTCCGTTTAGAGCCGTCTATTCGGGGGGAAACTGGGCTGGCCTGTTTTTATTTATTTAAACCAATCACAATCATCTACGGCGGGGCTAACCCCGGGAAGCAGCCAATGGAGGCGTAGCGTTGTTTGCCGACGCCAGCGCTTAATAGACGCTGGCGGGAGTGGTCAAGCCAGACTAGGTCAATATAGACCAAATTATGCTTCAGAGGGTGTAATAGTAACAAAGTCTGATCCAACACTGCTTTTATACTGTATAGGTTTGTCAAGTCATCAACTTAAAGGAATACTTCACCCATACCAGCGTTCTGTCATTATAAAATATCTATTATAATATAATGAATTTTGGTTTTTCTTCCCTCAGTCTTCCCTCAGTCTTCCCTTGGCCCAGCTGTCCTGTTAATCCTAACCCTACATTTTTACTGAAGTGATGTCACACTAGTAAAATGTAGGGTTAGACAGTGAGACCATAAAACACTCTTTCTGCCTTTTCTCAGGCTAGGATGAAATGATTTCTAAAATGTCTGCACATTTATACTACAAAGGACCTCAGAGTTCAATACACCTTCATATTTCCCACCGGTGAAGTAGGCCTTTAAGTTGGGTCACGTCACACCTGTATCAATTTTGCATCAACTTTCAGGGCTTCACTCACTTCCATTGCTTTGCATAAGGTGCAATGGTGCGGGAGGAATTAGAGCTAGAAAATAGGCGCCCTTTGCTCATTTGGTAGGGCGTCCCCCCCCATGGGCCTCGGCCAGCAGCGGACCCGGGTTCGATTCCCGCCCACGGTCGTTCTCTGCATGTCACTCCCCTCTCTGCCCCATTTCACCTCTGTCTCTCTGCACTATCAATAAAGCATAAAAATGCCCAAAAAATATCTTTGAAAAAATAAATAATAATAATTCCAAAAGAACAGGTATGGGGGATAACAATAATTGGTGCATCTGTGTATGAATGTGTGTGGGATTGGGTGAATGCATACACAACAATGTAAAGCGCTTTGGGTCTGTGAAAAACAGAGAAAACAGCTATATAAGTGGAGTCCATTTACCGACAAACTTAGTTCATTGATTCAAGAGATAAGTTTTGGGACACAAACTCTCCCAAGTGTGAAGGAAGAGTTAGTAGGCTGAAGAAAAAGGCAAATCTTCCTGGAGGCAACACACTGCATATTAGCTGTGAATAAAAGAGCAGGAGGGTTTGGATTGAGAGAACTGCAATCCAATTAAACTTTAACGATGCGTTTGGGGCCAATGCTCCACCGACTGCAGCAACAATTGGTAAGAGGATACGGTGATCCAGCATAGGATATAAAACCCTTCAAAGAGGCCTCCTTCATCTTGTCTTTTTTCTATCGTTTTTCTATGTTTTTTTTTATCATCACCACCCTTTTGTGCGCCGTATCTAATGATGCAAAATTGAAAAAGAGAGAGGGAAGGGCAGAGAGAGCGAAAGAGACCACGAGCAAAAATATATTAAAGAAAAAGGTCATGCAGGGAATAGATATATATATATAAGACTCGGACCACTAGATCATTCAACCCCATTTTTTGAGTTTGTCCTTTTGGTTTTTATCCATTTCTATTACTCTTGTGTTCTGCTACAGCATTAAGTAGATTTTTTTTTCTTTTTCTCGTCTTGTGTTCACATCGTTTTTTTTTTTTTCCCTCTAGGGTTGCCCGGGGGGAAATGTATTCTCTAGCTCTGCTTTTTTTAATTAGATACTACAGAGTTGAAATGGGGAGACAGAGAGAGAGAGAGGGGGGGGGGGGTTGACCTGCAGTAAAGGTCCACGGGTTGGATTTGAATCCGCGACCACTGCAACGAAGGCCAGAGCCAATATGGTACGCGCTCTATCCACTACGCCACCGGAGCGCCCGGTCGTTTATCTTTTACCGGACCCTCCGCACTTACTGTCAATCTATGGAAGGTTCTTGTAGCCGATGACCTCACAATAGGTCAATAAATGGCTGTTCTCATGAGGTTATACTGTAGATTGACGATTACATGAATCAATCAGAAGCTGCCTTACTCCTCCAGCATGAATTATATACAGGTGATACTCGTATTATTAGAATATCATGGGAAATGAATTGGAATTGAGGCAAGAATTCATTCAAAAAGGGACCCAAACCAAGTACTGAGTACATATGGGTGATTATACTTTATAGAGGGCCGACATTTCTGTATTTAAAATCCCTTTTTTATTGATTTCATGTAATATTCAAATTTTCTGAGATTTTGAATGTGGGGTTTTCATAAACTGTTAGCTAAAATAATCAAAATTATAACAAATAAAGGCTTGAAATATCTCACTTTGCATGTAATGAGTCTATATAATATATTGGTTTCACCTTTTAAGTTGAATTACTGAAATAAATGAACTTTTGCATGATATTCCAATTTTTCGAGTTTCACCTGTAGGTCATAACGCAGTCACTCCCAACGGTGATTGGAGAAAGTCTAGACGGAAGTACTGGAGAGAAACTAATGTGAAGCTTTTTTTTTTTTTATTATTATTATTATTATTATTTGTTTTCATGCTTTATTGATAGTGTAGAGACAGAGTTGAACTGGAGCAGAGAGGGGAGTGACATGCAGAGAACGACCGCGGGCTGGAATCGAACCCGGGACCGCTGCTGGCCGAGGCCCATGGGGGGGGGGACGCCCTACCAACTGAGCTAAGGGCGCCCCAACTAATGTGAAGCTGCCAGGTCAACACTGTTACTCTTCGCTTCATCCCTCTTTTTTCTAAGTTGAGTTCCTTTATTAGTCAATTTACACAAGGTACATCGAAATTTGTTCTTCACATCTCCCCCTCTCAAGTTACCACACTCCAGAGGGGGTCAGAGCGCAGGGTCAGCCATAGTACAGCGCCCCTGGAGCATTTCAAGGTATAAGTGTCTTGCTAGCTTGGTTTAAGTTGGGTTTTGTGTCTATCTGGTATTTTATGTATTTTAATGTGTGACAGAATGTGTTATGTTTTATATCAAAATGGTCAAATAAAATCATTCATTCATTCATTCATTCATTCACTCAAGGACACAATGGTAGAGATGGTGGGCATAGTAGATGTAATAGCAGCCACCACTAGTTTTACTACTAACACCCTCCTGTCCGGTGCCGGGGATCCAACCAGAGACCTCATGGTTACTGGGAGGAGGAACCAGAGACCTCATGGTTACTGGGAGGAGGAACCAGAGACCTCATGGTTACTGGGAGGAGGAACCAGAGACCTCATGGTTACTGGGAGGAGGAACCAGAGACCTCATGGTTACTGGGAGGAGGAACCAGAGACCTCATGGTTACTGGGAGGAGGAACCAGAGACCTCGTGGTTACTGGGTGCAGGGCCCTCATGGTTATGGGTGGAGGAACCAGAGACCGGGTATGGGAGGAGGAACAGAGACTAGGTTACTGGTCGGCCCCTCTTTCCTCTAGGACATCCTACCACAATATGAAATCAGGTTGGTCTTGCTGTCTATACCTTTCCTCTTCACTGACTTCATCCCTCTTTTTCCGTAGAGTTTGTTCACAACAGGGCAATCGGTCTAAGGGAAAGCATGTTTAAATCACTCCTTTTCCCACCTACGTCTTCCCTCCATCTTTCACAGCCCTCCACTCCCCATCTCCGTCCATGAATCCCCCTTTCATTATTTAACCGTCACTTTCTCTTAACGCTTGACGGCACTAAATCTCTCCATCCCCTCCCCTCCGCCTCATATGGTGTGTGTGTGTGTGTGTGTGTGTGTGTGTGTGTGTGTGTGTGTGTGTGTGTGTGTGTGTGTGTGTGTGTGTGTGTGTGTGTGTGTGAGTCCGCCCATTTCTAATTTCTGGCACTCCACTCTTCCGCCGTTAATCTCTCGGCCATGTCCTTAAATCTTCATCAGTGACTCTAGGCTTGGTCCATTCGCTCCGTTTCCCTCTCTTTCTTCCTGTCTTTATAGTCTAGAGATCCACCCCCCCCCCCCCCACACACACACACCTCCCTCCCACCCCCCACCTCATCCGACAAATTGCCCTGTCATTTCTGCACCGCATAGCCTGGGCCCTTATGCGTATATCACCGCATAGCCTGGGCCCTCATGTGTATATCACAGCATCTTCACCTTGTTTTCACTTTCCCATTGTGAGCGAGCGAACAAACAAGCCGTAGTTCATCTCTTGTGTCCTAGCAGATACGGGGTCTTATAAACAAAAGCAGTAAATAACACAGGTAAAAGCGTCCGGTGCTTATTGCTATGATATGTCTCTTGTTTTTTTTTATGTACTGCCTTGCACCCCGCTCCCTCATCTTATCACCGGTGCTCCAGCCCTCACTGAATGAATCTCACATCACATCATTTCGGCTTTCAACTTCTCCGCAGCCGCATTTTTCCTCTGTGACGCATTTAAAAAAAAAAAAGGGTACACACACGCAGCAAGACGACACGTCAAACAAATAAGCAGTCATTGATTTTGCAATCTGCCGCGCATCACCTCTTAACTCGTCCCGTTAAAATGGTAGCGGCAGTGGGGCTTGCCAAGAGGTTGTCAAACTGAATTCCCTCTCTCTCTCTCTCTCTCTCTCTCTCTCTCTCTCCGCACCAAAATATCCCCTGTGTCCTCACAAATAGAAAGGTCCCCCCCCAGCCTCAATGTTAAGAGTCAAACTGATTCTAAGCAGTTCTGAGAGTAGTAGTGTGAGTAATGCCGTGGCCATCTGCCATCCGCTAAAACGTATGCTGGCACGCACGGAGCAAGGGGTTCACTCTTTGCACTCAAGGAGCTAATTGTGTTAGCGGTTTTGATGCTGGGGCATTTTGTGATGATTAAAAATGGTTGAAAAACTGTCTAGGAAAGATTTATTTGATATGACTGATGCATTTGACTTTTCCCTGGACTGACGTAATCTCGTAGTCTTTACCTGAAATGCTTCGACGGAGCCGAAAGCTAAAACATTTATCGAGGACACAGACACAAAGAGTTGTCCGCATGAGACCAAACGGAGCTTACTGTAGTGTGGCTTAATTAAAGCAAGACTTAGCATATAAATTGGAGGGTTTGACCGATTAGAAAATAGCATACATCAATTTTTATAATTACTAAACACACGCCAAAGCTCTGGGCAGTTTTTCTTTAGTGCAGGACAATTGGTAGGGCAAGGCATTAGGGCAGAGCTCAGTACACATTGCAGGGGCTGACTGCATAACGAGCTGTGGCTGCCTCACTACTATCAGCCACTGAATACACACAGATTGCATTGATTTACAATGCTGTCACGTTGATGTTTAGACCAAGCGTTTATCATTCATGTACTACTAGCTAGACATGCTTTCTATTTTGTGAAACATCATTATTCAGTTCTGTATGATAATTTCTGTCTTCGGACCAGATACAAGTTAATAGATAGGCCTATAGTGTGAAAAGGGAACTGGCATTTTTCAGAACACACCTGGTAAACATGTGTAGAATAGTGTATAGTAGCTTGAAATGCCGTTGGAAAAATACTGTAAAGTAGTGCAGAAATAACTAAATACACCTTCACCTCATCACTTGATATTGTGGAAAGACTTGAGGCAGTGGTGGATGATGCCATCTTTAGTAACTATAGCTTCTTGTCCTTGAAGGCCACCGTAGCTTCTGTAAATTATGTAGAGTGTGTAGTGTACCATAGGCTCAGTCCTTTTTACAGTGGTCGTGGGTTCGAGTCCGACCCGTGGACCTTTACTGCATGTCATCCCCCCCCCCCCTCTCTCTCTGTCTACCCATTTCAACCCTGTTATATCTACTTCGAACTGTAAAATAAAAGGTTAAAATATAAAAATAATTTAAAGAAA
>CM049417.1:4860000-4862500 GCA_026929865.2 Hyperoplus lanceolatus | reverse complement strand
TTAAGAATTGTATTGCCAATGACTACTGCTGCTGCGCACACACACACACACACACACACACACACACACACACACACACACACACACACACACACACACACACACACACACACACACACGCACACACACACACGGCTACTGTATTTGTTGAGCATATGACAAATAAACCATCTTGAATCTAGTATCTAGTAGCGTCACACTTTTCCCCTCCCTTTCCAATCATCCATATATCCTGTGCTGGCCAATGCGTCAGACAATCTAACTGTATTCAGATGGGACCGAGTCATTTGGACCGGATCGATCTTTCAACTACGAAAAGAATGTCTGGGAAAAGACACGGAAAGTAGACTCTTGGGAAGTCCGTCTTCTTACTGAAAATGACGTCAGTATACTGGGAAACTAAGTGAATGCCAAAATGTAACAAAAAAAAAAAAAAAATCTTGTTTATTTTCTTGTTTCATCGTGCTAAAACAAATGCTAATCGTTTACAGTGTGCTCTGCCAAATGTGCTTTAATGTGATTTGATCTACTACACAATTTTAATTTGTATCGTGAGAGCTATTGCCAGAGTGTGTTGGATTTGATGTGACCATCGCAAGCCAACTGTATGACCAACCAATATAAAAAATACACTTAGTAACAATCAATGGGTTGCTTAACGGGACAGTTTCAGTGATGTGAATGTTACATTCCATTTCCACAAGGTCTGGTTCTGAAAAATAAATAAATAAATAAATATACACACTGCAGCTTTAACTTGCCAGTTTCAGTGATGACTAACTGTTGCATATACTCTACTTGAAAGAAAAAAATACACTTAGCAACAATCAATGGGTTGCTTAATGCTTATAGATATAAAAGGCTAATTCTAAGAAAATAAATGAAAAAATTACTTTTATGAATATTATATTCCATTTCTAGAAGGTCTGGTTCTGAAAAAAAAGAAAACAAATCTACACACTGCAGCTTTAACTTGCCAGTTTCAGTGCTATCTGTCCAACTGTAGCCTCCAACGCAAACAGCAAAACACCCACCAGAGACAAACAGCTGTCTGCTACTGACTGTGCATATATTCGGGACTTGATTTCATGTTATTTTATTTACTACACAATTTTACTTTGTATCATGAGAGCTACGCCAGAGTGTGTTGGATTTGATGTGACCATGGCAAGCCAACTGTATGACCAACCAATATAGAAATACACTTAACAACAACTGAAAAGAAAAACAAAAAAAAAACTACACACTGCAGGTTTAACTTGCCAGTTTCAGTGATGTCTAACTGTTGCCTCCTGTTGCATATATTCTACTTGACATCAACGCAAACAGCAAAACACCCACCAGAGACAAGCAACTGTCTGGAAACCGACTGTCGGTCTCCACTCTCCATTACTATGCCTATTAGCGCACCGCTAATTACCCAGTGGCACTTCCCCTGGGATTGGCTAGCCTCCGCGCTAAGCTAATTAGCCCTGGAAGCGTGCACCTTGATTGAGCGGACAGGGGCTGGCGGGCTGGCCGACTGGCGGGCTGGCTGGCTGGCTGGCTGGCTGGCTGGCTGACTGGCTAAGCAAGTGGAACTGAGTATGAACAGACTTTGAAATCACATCAGAGGCAAAATGAGGAAAATAAATGTGGAATTTAGAAAGAAAGAATGAATGACAGCCGGTGGGTGGTGCGGTGAAACATTCACAATGAGCTAGTTAGCCATTTGAGCTAATTGGGAGAAGTAAGTAATTGTGTAGGATGGTTGGAAATCTCTTTTTAAAATGTGGCATCAAGCAAAAAGGCTTCTAGATTAGGGGACAGATTCTGGTGGCAGTTGTCATTAACAACCCAAGGGGCCAGGTTCCAGAATGGTCACATAATTCCGGTTTATGCTTTATAATTAGAGTGTTTTTGTGGGTTTTGAGCCAGTAGCCTAGGACAGCTTGTCATCTGTGTGGCACTAAATGGGATTTTTTTTACACACAGGCCATTATGGGGCCGGGGCTCCATGGTGCCACTGCAATGCGGGGAGAAATGCAGTAGTTATAATAGGCACTTTACCAATGAAACTCTCTGCCAAATGCTATCACAATCACACAGACCAAAGGCCTAACTACTTTTAGATCACTTCTTAAAAGGTGCTAGGAGGAACTTTTGAATATTTCAGGAACAGTCTAATTTTTTCCTCTGATGATCATAAATGACATGTAACAGCAAACGAGACCATCAGTGCAAATAATGCTATTTTTATATAGTTTTTCTTAATGCCTTTGTGATGGGTATACGCTCACCCAGGAACAACAGCTGGCGTAGTAAAAACACTAATGCTTTTTAACGTCCTATTTTATCTCTGATCTCATTTTATATCTGTTTTATACCTATTGTATTTCTGTTTTCTTTCTTGTGATATTCTAATGTATCCGCGCTTTGGTCTGTCTGTCTGTCTGTCTGTCTGTCTGTCTGTCTGTCTGTCTGCCTGCCGCCTGTCTGTCTGTCTGTCTGTCTGTCTGTC
>CM049417.1:4815000-4855000 GCA_026929865.2 Hyperoplus lanceolatus | reverse complement strand
GCAACAAATGAGTCAGAGGTGATGGGAGAATTTGAATTAAAAAAAAAATCACATTCTTAAAGGTCCTCCGAGGAACTTTCAGTTTGTGTTAATTGTTGCACCCCCTTTTGGACAAAAGCGGTAGTGTTTTTACTACACCAGCTGTAGTTCCTGGGTGAGTGTATACCCATGAAAAAGGCATAAAAAAAAAATATATAAATAGCATTCTTTGCACTGATGGTCTCGTTTGCTGTTACATATTATTAATGATCATCAGAGGAAAAATGGGTTTGATAGAGCTTCACTGTCAGACTATGGAGATACTATAGTGGCCACAATCGCACTCACACACACATCTTCATACTTTGACTCACCCCCCCAAGATGTGTATACTATTTTTCCCAGGTCTGCAAAAAACCATATAAAAATAGCATTCTTTGCACTGATGGTCTCGTTTGCTGTTACATGTCATTTATGATCATCAGAGGAAAAAATGAGACTGTTTCAGAAATATTTAAAAGTTCCTCGTAGCACCTTTAAAAGCAAAAACTCACCCCCTTAAGATGTGCATAATATTTTGCCCAAGTCTGCACATCTACAAAGGACATTTTTTAAAGATCTTTCAAGTACATTTATGGCGATCTGCTGTTCACAGAGGTGTGGGCTTCATCTGGGCTGAGTCAGCGAGTCTACAAGTTTGTGAGATTTCAGCAAAAGTGGTGTCAGTATTTTAATGATGTGCGTGTTAGTGTGTGTGTGTATTTCTGTGTGTGTGTGTGTGTGTTTCTGTGTGTGTGTTTCTGTGTGTGTGTGTGTGTGTGTGTTTCTGTGTGTGTGTGTGTGTGTGTGTGTGTGTGTGTTTCTGTGTGTGTGTGTTTGTGTGTGTGTTTCTGTGTGTGTGTGTGTCCGTGTGTGTGTGTGTGTGTGTGTGTGTGTGTGTGTGTGTGTGTGTGTGTGTGTGTGTGTGTGTGTGTGTGTTTGTTTGTGTGTGTGTGCGTGTGTATGTGGGTGGAGGTTGAGGAGGTGGAGTGCTCTCAGTACACAGTGTGTGTGTGGGAGCCTGAAGAAGAAAACTCTCCAGTGTTTTGCGTCAAAAAACATCAAAGGCTTGAATTCTCTTTGCTGAACCTGAGGTGTGAACGTTCAAGAATCCCTAATGGACCCAGTTACCTTCAGGAGAACATCACACATGTCTCACACACACACACACATACACACACATGTCTCACACACACACACACACACACACACACACACACACACACACACACACACACACACACACACACACACTCACACACACATCTCACACACACACACACACACACACACACACACACACACACACACACACACACACACACACAGCTATTGCCAATGCCTTTGATCACAGAGGCTACTTCTTTTCAGACAAGTTGCCCTATTGATGGACAAAAAAATGTAACACTCAGATCCAAAGGAGAGATAACCTGTGGTCGACCAGTAACCATGAGGTCTCTGGTTCCTCCTCCCAGTAACCATGAGGTCTCTGGTTCCTCCTCCCAGTAACCACGAGGTCTCTGGCTCCTCCTCCCAGTAACCACGAGGTCTCTGGTTCCTCCTCCCAGTAACCATGAGGTCTCTGGTTCCTCCTCCCAGTAACCATGAGGTCTCTGGTTCCTCCTCCCAGTAACCATGAGGTATCTGGTTCCTCCTCCCAGTAACCATGAGGTCTCTGGTTCCTCCCAATAACCATGAGGTCTCTGGTTTCTCCTCCCAGTTACCATGAGGTCTCTGTTTGGATCCCCGGCACCGGACAGGAGGGTGTTAGTAGTAAAACTAGTGGTGGCTGCTAGTACATCTACGGTGCCCACCATCTCTACCATTGTGTCCTTGAGCAAGAACTGCTCCAGGGGCGCTGTACTATGGCTGACCCTGTGCTCTGCCCTCCCCCGAAGTGTGGTAACTTGAGAGGGGGATATGAGAAATGACGAATTTCAATGTGTACATTGACTTGAATTTAATTAACGTATTAAAGGCAGCTGAGGAAGCGGCCATTTTTTAGATTTCCCAGCCTAACACTGCTCCTCTAAAGAAAAAAAAATCTTCTTTGTGGTCAGTTTAATTGAATGTGTCACAGTTTTCGTTCCACACAATGGTAACAAGAGCAACAACAACAGTGCCATGTCCTGTAATTGCTCATATATTTTGGAAACTGGTTCTGGCCTCCTTTTGCGCCGGCTAATTGAAATTAATGACATAATAGTTACTGAAAGGAGCCAAGGAGGTTGGAGCTGGTGTAAAAGGGTAGGAGTGTGAAAGACGTAAAAACACACACACACACACACACACACACACACACACACACACACACACACACACACACACACACACACACACACACACAGACATAATTGTGGGTCAGTGTTTCTGATGCACAAACAGGAGCAAAACAGAAAAAGAAAAACAAAGTCGCACAAAAAGCGAGCACTAGCATAATGCACCAATGGGTGTGTGCAGATGTCAATACCCATTATGTTGCATTTGTGTGTGTGTGTATGTATGTGTGTGTGTGTGCGTATGTGTGTGTCTTGTGTGTGTGTGTGTGTGTGTGTGTGTGTGTGTTTTTTTCTGTGTGTGTGTGTGTGTGCGTATGTGTGTGTCTGTCTGTGTGTGTGTGTTTTTTTCTGTGTGTGTGTGTGTGTGTGTGTGTGTGTTGCATTGTGTTCGGTCTGTATGAGGCTATTGGGAGATGACATATTGGATTCCATTTACAGAAGCTGGACCTAATCACACAAAATAATCTCCATATTTCCATGCTTCTTTGTCCGTCTGCCAGGCCGTCTGTCTTTGTCTTGCCCCGTCTCTCTCTCAAGCCCTTTTGTGTGGATGTATTAAATAGCCCTTATCACTCACTCACTCACACACACACACACACACACACACACACACTGTAATAAATAGCTCTTATCAAGCACACACTCTCAGTTCGTCATCATCAAAACCCTTTTAATCAGCGATCGTATTTACTCGCTGGGTGATGGGTTGAAATCAATGCGGGCGTTCGCACCAAACTGGAAACAGTGATAGAACTACTGAATGAATAGTATTTTCATAATGCTGCATTGATACCACAATGACAGGAGCAAAAAAACAGACACATTTTCTTGTTTCAAATCGTTGCCATTGCAACTCAGAGTCAGATAGCTGCTGTATATAAAACATATATATGTTCTGGAAGGATGTCTTAGAGAAAAGAGGGGCTGACCAGTAACCATGAGGTCTCTGGTTCCTCCTCCCAGTAACCATGAGGTCTCTAGTTCCTCCCAGTAACCATGAGGTCTCTGGTTCCTACTAGTAACCATGAGGTCTCTGGTTCCTCCTCCCAGTAACCATGAGGTCTCTGGTTCCTACCAGTAACCATGAGGTCTCTGGTTCCTCCTCCCAGTAACCATGAGGTCTCTGGTTCCTCCTCCCAGTTACCATGAGGTCTCTGGTTCCTCCTCCCAGTAACCATGAGGTCTCTGGTTCCTCCTCCCAGTAACCATGAGGTCTCTGGCTCCTCCTCCCAGTAACCATGAGGTCTCTGGTTCCTCCTCCCAGTAACCATGAGGTCTCTGGTTTGATCCCCAGCACCAGATAGGAGGGTGTTGGTAGTAAAACTAGTGGTGGCTGGTATTACATCTACGGTCCCCACCATCTCTACTATTGTGTCCTTGAGCAAGACACTTAACTCCAAACTGCTACGGAGGCGCTGTACTATGGCTGACCCTGCGCTCTGACCCCCTCTGGAGTGTGGGAACTTGAGAGGGGAGATGAGAAAAGACAAATTTCAATGTGCCTTGTGTAAGTTATCTAAAAAAAGATAACTTAACCTAACTTTATAAAACATAATTTTTTTTTAAATGTACAGATTGTGGAATAAAAAAAATGCTTGGTAACTAATGTACAGTAGACCAACCAAACTGCTTACTGTACCTCTATCAGTCTCATCCATATATAAACAAACACAAATCAGGCTAATTCAAACAAATCCGTGCAAAATATTACAGTATTATGCAAATAAATGCCCACACTCAGCATTGCGTGATTGATTGCAGTGGCTAAACAAACAAGCTGCCATTCGCATGACTAAAAATATCTGAGGGCAAACCCGCTATGTTAGCATCTGCCTAGTATATGTCACTCATGCATGCACGCAGGTCCTATTCACACACACACACACACACAGGATCTCGCAGTCAACAAGACCGGTGTGTGGACGTTATAAATAAAAAGGTTTAAGAAAAAGGAATTTCTTGGCCGTACTGAACATTTTTATTTTTGAAAATGTGTATTTTTGCTCGTCACCATTTTCTGTTCTGTAAGAGATAGAGAAATGAAAGCAAAGCAAATTGGACATAAAGCATTGGGAGGCCTGAGCTCCACCAGTCTGCTGCAGCACAATAGGCTTTGAATGAGAGAGAGAGAGAGAGAGAGGGGGAGAGAGAGAGGGGGGGGGGAGAGAGAGAGGGAGAGGGAGGGAGAGGGAGAGGGAGAGGGAGGGAGAGAGGGAGAGGAAGAGTGAGAGAGAGAGGGAGAGGGGGGGAGAGAGGGAGGGGAGAGAGAGAGAGAGAGAGGGAGAAAGAGAGAGGGGGGAGAGAGAGGGAGGGGTAGAGAGAGAGAGAGGGAGAAAGAGAGGGGTAGAGAGAGGGGTGAGAGAGAGAGAGGAGGGAGAAAGGGAGGGAGAGAGAGAGAGAGAGAGAGAGAGGGAGAGAGACAAAGAGGGAAGGAGAGGGAGGGAGAGAGTGAGGGGGAGAAAGAGGGGGGGAGAGAGGCGGGGGGAGAGAGAGAGGGAAAGACAGGGGGGAGAGGGATGTAAGCAGTCAGAGAGAGATGGAGAAAGCGCTGTAATCTGCAAAAGCACGCACACACATACACACACACGCACAGGGACTGATGACTATATGCACTGTCTGCCCGAGAGGCTGCAGCCATCTCCGCAGTGACACTCAGAGGTCGGGGGGTCAAACTAGTTCCACTCTGATGGTTCTCTAACAGGAGAACTCATCCCTAACATCAGTCTGCGGTGAACAACACAGCTGGGCCAACGCAGAGGGAGGGAGAGAGACGGAGGGAGGAGAGAGAGAGGGAGGGAGGGAGGAGAGAGACGGGAGAGAGAGGGAGAGAGAGAAAGAGAGCTGGGCCAACGCAGCATGAAAGATAAAGAGAGGGAGGGAGGGAGAGAGAGAGGGAGAGGGAGAGGGAGAGAGGAAGAGAGAGAAAGAGAGAGAGAGAGAGAGAGAGAGAAGAGAGAGAGAGAGAGAGAGAGAGAGAGAGAGAGAGAGAGAGAGAGCTGGGCCAACGCAGCATAAAGGATAAACTCAGGAGGACATGAGTCAGAGAGTATCTAAGCATCAAAGCAGCTAGCAGGATGTTTGGGGTCTTGAAAAGTAACTTTTTTCTGTACTATAAAAAAGGAAAAAGTTAAGAAAACAGGAATTCCTAACTGCAATTCTCTTCCATACTCCCCCATGCGCTCATACTTCCTTTAGTGTGAGGCTGTGTCCCTTTAGTGTGGGGCTGTGTCCCTTTAGTGTGAGGCTGTGTCCCTTTAGTGTGAGGCTGTGTCCCTTTAGTGTGAGGCTGTGTCCCTTTAGTGTGAGGCTGTGTCCCTTTAGTGTGAGGCTGTGTCCCTTTAGTGTGGAGCTGTGTCCCTTTAGTGTGGGGCTGTGTCCCTTTAGTGTGAGGCTGTGTCCCTTTAGTGTGGGGCTGTGTCCCTTTAGTGTGAGGCTGTGTCCCTTTAGTGTGAGGCTGTGTCCCTTTAGTGTGAGGCTGTGTCCCTTTAGTGTGAGGCTGTGTCCCTTTAGTGTGAGGCTGTGTCCCTTTAGTGTGAGGCTGTGTCCCTTTAGTGTGAGGCTGTGTGGGGCTGTGTCCCTTTAGTGTGGGGCTGTGTCCCTTTAGTGTGAGGCTGTGTCCCTTTAGTGTGAGGCTGTGTCCCTTTAGTGTGAGGCTGTGTCCCTTTAGAGGTGTACCCTTGTGTGGGGCTGTGTCCCTTTAGTGTGAGGCTGTGTCCCTTTAGTGTGAGGCTGTGTCCCTTTAGTGTGAGGCTGTGTCCCTTTAGTGTGAGGCTGTGTCCCTTTAGTGTGGAGCTGTTTCCCTTTAGTGTGAGGCTGTGTCCCTTTAGTGTGGCGCTGTGTCCCTTTAGTGTGGGGCTGTGTCCCTTTAGTGTGCGGCTGTGTCCCTTTAGTGTGGCGCTGTGTCCCTTTAGTGTGGAGCTGTGTCCCTTTAGTGTGCGGCTGTGTGGGGCTGTGTCCCTTTAGTGTGAGGCTGTGTCCCTTTAGTGTGAGGCTGTGTCCCTTTAGTGTGAGGCTGTGTCCCTTTAGTGTGAGGCTGTGTGCCTTTAGTGTGAGGCTGTCTCCCTTTAGTGTGGGGCTGTGTCCCTTTAGTGTGAGGCTGTGTCCCTTTAGTGTGAGGCTGTGTCCCTTTAGTGTGAGGCTGTGTCCCTTTAGTGTGAGGCTGTGTCCCTTTAGTGTGAGGCTGTGTCCCTTTAGTGTGAGGCTGTGTCCCTTTAGTGTGAGGCTGTGTCCCTTTAGTGTGAGGCTGTGTCCCTTTAGTGTGAGGCTGTGTGAGGCTGTGTCCCTTTAGTGTGAGGCTGTGTCCCTTTAGTGTGAGGCTGTGTGGGGCTGTGTCCCTTTAGTGTGGGGCTGTGTCCCTTTAGTGTGGGGCTGTGTCCCTTTAGTGTGGGGCTGTGTCCCTTTAGTGTGAGGCTGTGTCCCTTTAGTGTGAGGCTGTGTCCCTTTAGTGTGGGGCTGTGTCCCTTTAGTGTGAGGCTGTGTCCCTTTAGTGTGAGGCTGTGTCCCTTTAGTGTGAGGCTGTGTCCCTTTAGTGTGAGGCTGTGTCCCTTTAGTGTGGGGAGTGTCCCTGTGTGGGGCTGTGTCCCTTTAGTGTGAGGCTGTGTGGGGCTGTGTCCCTTTAGTGTGAGGCTGTGTCCCTTTAGTGTGGGGCTGTGTCCCTTTAGTGTGAGGCTGTGTCCCTTTAGTGTGAGGCTGTGTCCCTTTAGTGTGGGGCTGTGTCCCTTTAGTGTGGAGCTGTGTCCCGTTAGTGTGGGGCTGTGTCCCTTTAGTGTGAGGCTGTGTCCCTTTAGTGTGAGGCTGTGTCCCTTTAGTGTGGGGCTGTGTCCCTTTAGTGTGGGGCTGTGTGTGGGTCATTTGTTGTTTTCATTTCAAATTGATGTGAAAGTTTAGTTTTTTTTAACCTTTATTTATACAGGTAAATCCCATTGAGTCCGAAGACTCTTTTGCGAGGGGAGACCTGTTCCCATTTACACGTTACCATTCACACACACATTCATACACCGATAGCAGACTAACTATAGTTTTCACTTCTCAATTAAAGGTATGCTAATAGGTCTATAGAACAGCTTTGGTTTGAGTGTGAAGAAATCAGAACAGATTTTTATTTTAAACCTGCAGTGTTTAGAATTTTGGGTTTTATTTCCAAGCAGATTTTGTAGAAAATAATCATAATATCCATAAGTACATTTAATTTAGTGCATAATAGCTGACTTTTTTTTTTAGAATTATTATTTTTTTCCTTAGAAAGGGTCTCATATATGTCCATATTTCTCCATACTTTGGACCAAGGCCTAGTGCCGCCATCTTGAAAGTGTCATAGTTGGAATGTCATCAGGTGCATTGTTTAAAATTTAGAATTGTTCTTGTCCTTGAAAGCCACTGTAGCTTCTGTTATTATTCTAAAGGGGTGGGGTTACCCAGGGAGCGTTGCATTCTAGAACTTTGTAGAACTTTCTTGATGATGTCATATTACACACTGCACCTTTAACTAGAATTAAGACCTTCAAAAATGTAATTCAGATCAGTCTGTTTTCATCTTGTTGTTTAGAGTTCAAGCGAATAAGATTTCTTTGAATATCTTTGTTACTTCGGCAACACCCGGTATATCAATGGCTTAACAACAAGTGGTGTAATACTACATGTCCCACAATGCACAGGGGGCAGTGAACACTTTAAACAGTTAGTTTGTGTGTAATACACCAGAGGACAAGCCAGTGTTTATGTTTACAATGCAGGATAACAATCTCCCGCTGTTTAAAATCAAGAAGGCCGTCAATAATAAGTGTGTGTGTGTGTGTGTGTGTGTGTGTGTGTCTGTCTGTCTCTGTGTGTGTGTCTGTCTCTGTGTGTGTGTGTGTGTGTGTGTGTGTGTGTGTGTGTGTGTGTGTGTGTGTGTGTGTGTGTGTGCTGTGTGTGTGTGTGTGTGTGTGTGTGTGTGTGTCTGTGTCTGTGTGTCTGTCTCTGTGTGTGTGTGTTTGTGTGTGTCTGTGTTTATCAATAATAAGCAGTTTCTTTTCCGCACCGCGGGCAATGAAGGATCTGACTTCACACTTTGCATAGCGTGAGTCTTCTCTCTCACACACACACACACACACACACACACACACACACACACACACACACACACACACACACACACACACACACACACACACACACACACACACACGCACACACGCACAGTTAAAGGAGTTGGTTACATTCATCTATACAACCCCTTGTTCCATTACTCTCTGTGCTATATTTACACTGAGACAATTCATGCAGAAAACTGTCTCTAGTACAATAAGAGCCACCCGCTGTTTTTAACAATGCATTGAAGATAAAGGTGCTATGAGGAACTTTTAAATATTCCTGAAACGGTCTAAATTTTTCCTCTGATGATCATGAATTACATTTAACAGCAAACGAGACCATCAGTGCAAAGAATTCTATTTTTGTATATAGTTTTTCTTAATGGCTTTGTCATGGGTATGCGCTCACCCAGGAACAACAGCTGGCGTAGTAAAAACACTACCGCTTTTGTCCAAAGGGGGGCGCTAGAATGAACACAAACTGAAAGTTCCTCGGAGCACCTTTAAAACAAAGCAGCAGCAACAGTTAGAAATGTGTGATTTGCATTTGCAGCGATTTCTTAAACAGCTCTTTTTTTAACCTTTATTTCTACAGGTAAATCCTATTGAGACCGGAGACTCTTTTTCAAGGGAGACCTGTTCCCATTCACACACACATCCATTCACCGATAGCAGGCTAACTATCGACATTCACACGAGGCAAGGTGGGTGAAGTGTCTTGCCCAAGGACACAACAACTTTAACACAGGTGGCAGGGCGGGAATCGAACCTTCAACCCTTTGATCATCAGCCGACCCGCTCTACCAACTGAGCCACAGTCTGACACATCCGTAGGAGAGGGGAACGCAAATATAGCGAGACTGATATTAATTAGATTTAAATGAACAGTAATGTTGCGTAACATGTTGCCTGTTTACTGGGAGTCCTTCGTGTGTGTGTGTGTGTGTGTGTGTGTGTGTGTGTGTGTGTGTGTGTGTGTGTGTGTGTGTGTGTGTGTGTGTGTGTGTGTGTGTGTGTGTGTGTGTGTGTGTGTGTGTGTGTGTGTATGTGTTTGAAGGGCATTTTGAAACTTTAATGGAAATGCGGAATTTTCAGACCACCCCTCATAATGAAATCCATTACAGGAAGTAAAGGAGTTTTAGTACATTGAATGACTGCTGCAACAAAAAAAAATTGCAGCCCAAGAATTGCTTCAAAAACTAGATTTGATGTAAAGATTTTTAAGGAGTTAAAAACTCTCTCTCGCTCTCTCTCTCCCTCTCTCTCTCTCACTCCCTCTCTCCTCTGTACTATCCAATAAAGCTTTGAAAATACCAAAAAAAAATATCTCAAAGAAAAAAAAATTTTGAGTCAGTTATTTTCATGAATGCTATTCTTCATGGACTTTGAGGCCAACAAGAGCAAATCCAACCACACCACACTCTTATGTGGAAAACTGTTAATGAACTCAACAATTCCCACAATACTCATGGCCAAACATTGTGGAACCCTGAGTCAATACATTGGTCAGAACAGTCTTTTTGGCTAAATGTAGCGCATCAGTTCAACTAGAAAAACCACAATTTAGTGTTAAATTCCAACACTAAGTTTGGGGATCCAATTGAAAGACTCCAGTTAATAAGAACTGGATTTTTTTTTGATGAACTCAATAACTCTGAGACTCTCAGTTCGTGCCCCAAAAATGTTAAAACTGAAGTCAATAAATTGGTCTGAAGAGTATTTGTGGCTATATTAAGTATTTAAGTGCATTATTCAACTAGAAAAAAACCCACAATCTAGTGCAACTTTTTTTTTTATGATTTAAAAAAAAATTAAGGTATTTTAACCTTTTATTGGCAGTTGAGAGGAGAGAGAGAGAGAGAGAGAGAGAGAGAGAGAGAGAGAGAGAGGGAGAGGGAGGGGGGGACAACGACACGCAGTAAAGGTCCATGGATCGGATTTGAACCCACAACCACTGCGAAAAGGACTGAATGTAGTATATTGTGTACGTTCTAACCACTATTGACTTCCTACCAGTTGGTGACAGCAGCTGTCAAAAGCCGCCATGAGTCACCAGCAGACCTCTAACCTCTTTTTAATACTTCACAGCACAACGGGTTTCACCAGATCAGCATTTTCTATGTTTCGCAATCAATCATTGTGACAAAGTGAAGGCAGGAGGAATCATCAGGTGTGTGTGTGTGTGTGTGTGTGTGTGTGTGTGTGTGTGTGTGTGTGTGTGTGTGTGTGTGTGTGTGTGTGTGTGTGTGTGTGTGTGTGTGTGTGTGTGTGTGTGTGTGTGTGTGTGTGTGTGTGTGTGTGCAGAGTCCTGGACGAATCAGATGCATGAATGCTTTACCTGGCTTTAAATTCATTTTTCCTCGGGTCAGTGCACACACATAGTCTCGGCTCGCTCTTTGTTGAAGCCTGCAGTGAAAATACATGGACAAAATATGCCCAGTCATGTGCCATAGGCCCCAAAAGACAGTTTACCAGCTATGCTTCATCTCAAGTGGCAGCCGTGTGTGTGTGTGTGCGTGCGTGCGTGCGTGCGTGCGTGCGTGTGTGTGTGTGTGTGTGTGTGTGTGTGTGTGCGTTTTAGCGACACATGGGCTCATGAAAGCCATTCATTGAGAAAGCTGTGCTACTCACCTGTATTCTCCCATCAAGTAAATGAGTCTGTATTCGAACCCACATCTTTTTATACTTCCTGATTGTGGCATACTTATTAAACCAAGGGCGGAGTAGTATGTTGAGACTGTTGAGTACTGTGTGCTTGAGATAGTTACATGAATCAATATTTTCTAACTCCCCTACACTGCACCAGCTGCTTTAATGGCCACACACGGGCTGATGAAATCTCCATGTGAGTCCCCTTACTGATGCACATTTAAAGGCCAACTTCACACCAGCTGTGTTTACTATCAGGCACAGGAGCGCACACACACACACACACACACACACACACACACACACACACACACACACACACACACACACACACACACACACACACACACACACACACACACACACACACACACACACACACACACACACACACACACACACGGCAGCTCTCCAGGGAAGCCAGCCGGTCTCATAGTCACTAGTACTGCACTCTTCACATGCAATGGGAACTTCTGGTCTCTTTTGCGTCAACAACTACCTACAGAATATTTGGGTCAAAATGTCCCGTCTGCATGAGAATACTTTTTCAAATAGACAATTTCTGAAGGTCATGTGATTTTCGTCCACTGCCAACATTCACTGCAAGTGCAGAAAGCAATGTGCGGTCGTCCACTGGGTTACAGGGTCGGTGGTTCGATCCCCCGTCTCCCCGCCACATGTCCAAGTGTCCCTGGGCAAGACACTGAACCCTAAATTGCTCCTGATAGTTAGCTTGCACCCTTCGTGGTAGCTGCTACCTCTATTGGTGTATGAATGTGTGTGTGATTGGGGTGAATGTGTACAAAACAATGTAAAGCGCTTTAGGTCTGTTAAAAACCAGGGAAAAGCGCTATGTAAGTGGAGTCCATTTACCATTTATATTTACAGTGTAATGAAACCATCAGTCGTCTAACTGAATGTTTCAGTAGCTTGCTTTTATATTCATATTTGCTCAGTTATCAAGCAGTAAAATTCTAATAAACATAATAAACCCGCCCATTGAAGCATTGAAGAGCCCTGTCCCATATTTTCTTTAGTGTGCCTTCTGTGAATGAATGCCCAGGGTGTGTGTGTGAGTGTGTGTGTGAGTGTGTGTGTGTCTGTGTCTGTGTCTGTGTGTGTGTGTGTGTGTGTGTGTGTGTGTGTGTGTGTGTGTGTGTCTGTGTCTGTGTCTGTGTGTGTGTGTGTGTGTGTGTGTGTGTGTGTGTGTGTACAATTATGTCTTGCTATAAAAGCCTTTGCACTGGTCCTGGATTGCCAAAAATTGCATAAAAAAAATGAAATTCCTTCTCAGAGTCCTAAATTGAATTTGTATTACATTGAAAATGGAAAGCATATTTTTCTTAGATTCAGCAGGAATACACTAGCCTGGTCCTACGAGACCGTTGTACTTCATTTCATTTGTACAGAAGGTCTGGAATTGCTCAATTGACAAACGTTCACTCACTTGAAGGCAGGCGGGTGTCTGTTGAAGTTTAAAAACTATTGGATCTGCCCAGTGCCCCTCTGGATCTGCCAACCAATCATATAACGTTTGGTCATGCGCCGGCTTCTGACTACAACTGCAACTGAAACTGGCGCACGTCATTGTTCTCAGCCACTCCCTCTGTTCGCTGATTGGACAGGTAAAAATCTGCTGGAGAAAACTCGCGAATATACCGCGGCCCCCAGACTGACTACTGAAGGGAAATGAAAATTGAGCGGAAGTACGTAGGCGGGCGGTGCCAGGCTGGAAATACACTATCCCCGTATATTATTTCTAAGTTCTATCGTGAGTAAATGTTGACAAACCACATTTAGAAATGCATCATATAACTCCAGAACTAGCTTAAGAATGATCATCTTTTTAAGCTTTATTCGGAATCAAAGTCATGAGAGTGATATTTTTTTTAATTCTTTTTTTTTTGGCATTTTCAAGCTTTATTAGACAGTACAGAGTTGAAATAGGGACACAGAGAGAGATGGGGGATGACCTGCAGTAAAGGTTCACGGGTCAGACTCGAACCCGCGACCACTGCAACGAAGGCCAAAGCCGATATGGTACGCGCTCTATCCACTACGCCACCGGAGCGCCCCATAAGAGTGATATTTGTCTATACATTCATAGGTACAAAAAAATATATATATATTTAATATCTCATGTTTCAATTTTGTCAGTGTGACACTTCCATAGCCGAAATATAACCAAGCCGATTTAGATCTGTTAACTTACTCTAGTGTTGTTGCAATTCACAGATGTTACAGAAAATGTGTCACTGAACCTAATCTGAAGTGTACTATGTCAAGAAATGTGTGGTAAGTGTATGAGAGGCAATTTAGATAGGAGGTTGAGACTCTATTGCAGACACCTGTACCAACATTGGGTTCAGAGAGGGTTCGGTCAAGGTAAGCCAAGCATAAGGTAGCTAGGTTAGGCAAACAATCCCTGCGTTCCAAATCACATACTTTTTCTTTTTACTACACTACATACTAAATTACAGAAGAGTTTTAGGGCCACAGGAGAGAAAAAAATAATCAGATAAGGAAGATTTTTTTTTTCATTATGTCGAGAAATGTCAAGAATAAAGACGAATACTCCAAAAATGCTATTGGAGTTAGTGGGGCATTTATATATTTTCAGCATACTACAATTGACGTGCATGTATTGGGACATTCTTAATCTTTTTCTGGCATACTAAATAGTAGGGAAGTATGGGTATTGGAACGCAGGGAATATATCAGTAGAGTTGGCAGGAGGAGTCGAAATAGTTGACTGGTTTTTCAGTCAAGCAACAGGTAACGGAACAAGCTAGAGGATTATAACTGACAGGTTATGCACAAAAACGTCCCTCGTTGTACGCAGACAGACAGACAGACAGACATACAGACAGACAGACAGACACACACACACACACACACACACACACACACACACACACACACACACACACACACACACACACACACACACACACAGGCAAACAAAAATGTAATTCAAGCACTGCTACATTTTGAGATTTTTGTCTATTTTTGCTTCCACACCATGTCTTCTTTCATACTAGTAAAAATAAAAAGGTCCAAAATTGACATTAAAGTGTTTATCTTGAATTCATTTTGTCTGTTTGCGTCTGTATATTCCTCCTATACAACTACGTTTAACAGCCACTATCATTAACATCATTCATTCATTTGAAACACAAGGTGAACAGTTTTTATCTTTTTTTTTTTGGCATTTTTTATGCTTTATTGACAGAGTAGAGACAGAGTTGAAATGGGGTAGAGAGGGGAGTGACATGCAGAGAACGACCGCGGGCTGAAATCGAACCCGGGTCTGCTGTTGGCCGAGGCCCATGGGGGGGGGGGGCCCTACCAACTGAGCTACGGGCGCCCCCTAGGTGAACAGTTTCTACTTGCAACGACTGCACGTTGCATGGGAGCATAACATGGCAGTTAAAAAAGTGTTCCAACTAATCTACTCCATTTTGCTGTGAAAATAAGGCAAACTAAAAACAATGTAATCACCTTCAAAACCCACCACACAGTTTTCTCCCCCTGGAAATGAGATCCTAGCATCAGTTTCTTAAGAAGTAATCAAATAAATTCTTATTATCCGGCTCATTATACAAACTTAATGTTGCTTCCTTGAGTTGATTACTCCCGAGAGAGAGAGAGAGAGAGAGAGAGAGAGAGAGAGAGAGAGAGAGAGAGAGAGAGAGAGAGAGAGAGTATTGATCAACACATCAACATACTTTTTAATGAATTCCAGAATAGTTCTATCAGTCCTGCAGTCGTTAGTTATCACCGGAGAAATACTTCTTTCCAGTAGTGATCCTGCTCTGATGGCACTTTTCTTTTTGCAGCTATAGCCAAAAAGAGCAAAAAGTAATTAAGAAAAACTACGCCATGCAAAGTGAGCTTCTTGATTTGCATTTGTCTAGAATGCAGCGTCAAATATACAAGGCAACTTAATTTCAATGCGGGGGGATCTCATACACAAACACACGCACAAACACACCACACACACACACACACACACACACACACACACACACACACACACACACACACACACACACACACACACACACACACACACACACACACACACACACACACACACACACACAGTCCTCCATTGATTGGTGGAAATTGCTGACTCAATTAAAGGTGGATCAGTGAATATCTCCTTATGATCCGCTACCTGTCCGTACAGTATGTGTGCACTGAAAAACCTGATGTCAGTACATAGCCTAGGCTCTGTAAATAAACGAGTATGCAAACAAAGGATGCGTAAACGAAGGGGGCCCAAACTGAGCTAGCAACAAGCCTGTTTACAGAGCCTAGGCTGTGTATTAACACTGGATTGTTTTTTCAGCGCACACACAGTACGTATAGTGGATCATGACGAGATATTAATTTTGACGCAAAGCCTTCTCCAGAAGTTCCCACAAAGAGAAGAGAATATCTTTTTATTACACGCTAAAGAGATAACACGTTTTGTGAATAGAACTCCGGAACATGTTTTCCTAAGGGGTGTATACTATATAGAAGAGGGGCAAAAGGCCACAGAATAATTGCAGCTGCCGAACTGATATATTTTCAATTTGATTTTTATTTATTTTATTTTGAAAGGTCAAGCTGACACATTGGACAGGCGGAGAGAGCCTGAGGCAAAGGGCAGACAGTGTGAGTGAAGAGACAGTAGTGCCTTCACGCTTCAGGGAACCAATTCTTGTGTAGGATTTATTGATGAAATTTGGCGGGGAAAAAAACTCAAAAAGTTTAATGCGATGCTGTGCTTCGAAACAAAGCTTAACAGCCTGCTTTTTATTGTGGAAAGACTTGAGGCAGTGGTGGATGATGCCATCTTTAGTAACTAGCTTATTGTCCTTGAAGGCCACGGTAGCTTCTGTAAATTATCCCCCAAATGGGACGGGTTAGCAAGGGACTAGGAGCCGCTAGATACTCTGATATTACACACTATTCACTTGTAAACTGACTTTCTGGAGAGATGGGAGAGACCGCCATTAAATAGGTACATAAACACACCATTAACACACACACACACACACACACACACACACACACACACACACACACACACACACACACACACACACACACACACACACACACACACACACACACACACACACACACACACACTGCCCACCATTGATTGGTACTTTCAGTATGTTCCAGACATTCATCCCTTTGCCAATAAATCACTAACTTACAAAGGAGCTTCAGAACTAAGAACGAGGCAACACACACACACACACACACACACACACACACACCCCCCACACACACACACACACACACACACACACACACACACACACACACACACACACACACACACACACACACTATACTAGGAGAGTTTGTAACAGAGCGAAGATTCTGTTCAAATGCCAGAAAGTGGATTAAGCTTCAGAAGTACTTTATAAAGTTTAACAGGCTGTGACATATTTGTTTTACACTGAAAACATTAAACTGTTTTTTTGAAGATTTTTTAGGCTTTAGTAGTACAGAGTTGAAATGGGGAGAAATAGAGACAGAGAGGGGGGATGACCTGCAGTGAAGGTCCACGGGTCGGATTTGAACCCGCGACCACTGCAACGAAGGCCGGAGCCAATATGGTACACGCTCTATCCACTACGCCACCACAGCACCCCAGCATAACACTGTTTTGTTCTGGACAATTATCATTCGGTTTGAAGATTCCAACTTAACCGTTTACATGGGCGTTAAACACAGTGAATCGATGAGATGTGTGTGTTTTTTTACATTGCGCCCATTGCACAAAGCATTCAGTCAAAATATCACAATTCCTTTGACATGAGCAAAGTGGTTCTGACAGCAATTTTCCAGATGGGTGCACATCATCGAATCCATGGAACGATAATTGCATATCTGTTGTTGACGCGATAACAGCAGGGAAGGTTTGTGGGGTCGGATCTATCACTCCTATTATTGTCAGACTTGGCTTTGAAGTGTGTACGCTGTCTTTGGATTTGTTTGATTCTACAGTCTATGGCAGCCTGAAAACTACTTTCCGTGTACCGTTTATAATGGGTTACACTGGTTGGAACTTTTCATCCGTTGAGTCGTCCAATGATATCAAAAGCAAATGGCTATTTACGATATTGGTCTATATAGATAAAAACTGATATAAACCCCTGCGTTCCAATCCCTCATACTTCAATGGTTTTTAGTATGCCAGAAAAAGATTTAGGATGTCCCAATACATGCACGTCAATTGTAGTATGCTGAAAATACATAAATGCCCCACTAACTCCAATAGCATTTTGGAGTATTCGTCTTTATTCTTGACATTTCTCGACATAATGAAAAAAAATCTTGCTCATCTGATTTGTTTTCTCTCCTGTGGTCCTAAAACTCTTCTGTGCTTTAGTATGTGGTGTAGTAAAAATAATCCTTTCTTTTCATCTCAGTTCTTCTCTCCATCCGTCCATACCTAACTCCATTCATTTGCTCTCTCACTCTTCCACCAGAGTCAGGACTAAAGAAGGAGAAGCAGCTTTTAGTTTGTATGCACCAAAACTCTGGAACAAACTCCGAGAGAACTTGAGGTCTGCTGCAACGCTCAGTTCTTTTATAAATCGAGTCTGAAGACTTTTCTGTTTCCATTTTAACCTGTAATTTTATTTTATCTAAATGTTCTACTTGTATTCATTCACTTTTAAATTGTTTATTTCTATTCACTCGCTTTTCTAAAGTGTTTTATGTATTGAAATCTTGCCCCTGTGAAGCCCTTTGAATGGCCTTGTGTCTGAATTGTGCTATAGAAATAAACTTGCCTTGCCTTCTCTGATCCACTGTATCATTATAATAAACCTTCCCGTACACTCATCCCAAATGTCTCTCCTAAATCACTCGTTCCTCTGCAACAGTGTCGTTACTCACTCCATTCATGAGGTGTATACGCCCTCTCACTCTCTCACTCTGATCACAACCTAAACGAGAGTCACTTTGCTTTTATAGTGGAAAACAAACCAACAGGGAATACATCTTGCCCTGCGTTCCCATCCTCATACTTTCTGCTATTTAGTATGGTAGATAAAAAAAAAATATTTAGGATGTCCCAATTCTTGTGGTCAGATTTAGTATGCTTGATAAAAATACCCATGTGTCTACATACAACATCCAGAATAGATTTTTGAGTGTTGAAATCAGGATGCTATTTGGGGCGATTCTGACCCACAATCCAGTGCGCACGTGAAGTGACGTCACATCGACGGAGCCTCCGTATGAAAATAAACGGGGATGCGCCGGATATAAAAGCAAGAGGCAAGATCAAGGCGCGGTGTTGTGATGAAATAAATAAGTGAAAGTATGTCCCAATTGTATGTCTACTACATGCTAACTAGATTATTGTCACGGTCAGATGTAGTATGTAGAATAGAAAAAAGAAAGAGTATGCGATTTGGAATGCAGCTTTAGAGTCTAAACGTATGGTGAAACACGCAATGTATTCAGTGGTGAATTGATACTATGGCACACAGGTTGTTTCTTTCCATCACTTATTCCTACCATCTATCTCTCTGCCTGTCGTCCTCTGTCCATTCTCTACACACCTCCTCCCTCTATCTCTTTACCTCTCATGCATTGCCTCCCTTTCTTTATTTTGTCTTTAAAGCCATAGTGCGCGACCCCCCCCCCCCCCCCCCCTGACACTAGCGCTGGAGCTCAGAAAAATCACTAGGAGTTGCCAAAGAAATGTGTCAGTTGTTGATTCTACCACTAAGAAAAAAAACCTGGATGTACAGCAGAAGGTATAACATCTCTAGGCGATCGCAACAGGGGGCAACAGAAGTTACTTACTATAGCTTTAACACTTTTTAACAATGTTCTTTTCAAATTCCCGTGTTCTTTTTTTCCCTTTACAGCCCCAGTTTAATCCTTACTCAGGCCAATATACTCTCTCTTGTTATATAGTGGCTTAATCAGGAGAATTGTTCAGTGTAAAATGATTATAAACGATTGTAATTATGCCACAGATTTAGCTTTGGGAGATTATCATAGATCGGCTTATGTGGATGGCCGCGGCTACAGTGGCATGGACATTGATTATAAATCCATCATCCCTATTAGCAGATGAAGCTATGTGGTGGTGGGGGAGAGGGAGAGGGAGGGGGGGGGGTGAAATAAGGAGCAGAACTCTTGTGACCGCACTGAAATAATCACAGCAGAGGCCAAATACAATCATGGGCTGTGTTCAAAAAGCCCTACTAATGTCCTACTCATACTAAAAGCCCTACTAACGTCTTACTCATACTAAAAGCCCTACTAACGTCCTACTCATACTAAAAGCCCTACTAACGTCCTACTTATACTAATTTTGACGTCAATTTGAGTATGTTGAGGTTGTGTATGTGAGTTTGTGTAGGCGAGAAATGCACCGGATGAGTACTCACTTCCGGGAAGATTTTGTGTATGGATCGATACTTTTTCCTACTCAACCGCCCCACAATGCATTGCGTGTTTTCAAACGACACATAATTATTCTTTATTGCTTCTATATACTTCAGCGTAAACGGTCCGACGAACCTCGCATAAACAATCGATGGTTAAGTAGACAGTATGTAGTATATACATGTTGAGTATGGAGGAGGGAGGACGTTAGTAGGGCTTTTACAGCAACACGCTTATACACAGCCCTCTTTGTTGCAGTGATAACAAATTTGTCACCATAGTAACGCCTAATCAAAACCAACCTTCTTGCCATGGTGATTGGAACACTTGAAATCTCTCTTTTTTTAAATCAACTGTCACATTGTCCTCTGTGATGCTCGATGAATTCCTGAAGGGCTCTTAAAACAATGCGCTTTTCGTCTTTCTACAGCTCGCTTCAACTAGATTTCTTTGTGTCGAAGGCAAATGTGAAAAGCCGGGATCCAATTACCCGATTAAAAAAATAAAAAAATAATAATAATAATAATAATTAAGTTACTTCCGGCCCTATAGTGTGAAGGTGGGTGGTGCAGGCATGACAGGACAAACACAATGGATAACACTAATCCGACCAAAACTAACCGGTGAGTCCCACGGTGAAACTAATGTGGCTATGAGCATCGGCTGTTCCTGATAAGAGGAGGACATTGGAGGGGACATTTAAATCCACTTATTTGCCGCTCAACATTTCCGATTCGTCTTAATATTTAAGACTCTTTCAATTTTGTTCAGGTATGGACAACATTGCTAGAAACAAGCCAAGGGTGTCCTTGTACCAAATAAGAGTTTGTGAGTGTGTGTGTGTGTGTGTGTGTGTGTGTGTGTGTGCGCACTAACCAACAGAGTTCTACAGATCTAACAGTTGACATTTTTTGAAATGACCATAAATGGAAGTCCACACTTGGTCGATGAAGGCACACAGTCCACTGTTGGTCTTGTTCGCGTGTATAGGTGTGTGGTGTGTGTGTGTGTGTGTGTGTGTGTGTACCTCTCTATGTACCAAAGTGCATCAAAGACGTCTTTGAACCATAATTCAAGTTGGAGAAAAACATTTGGAGCGAGATATAGAAGGCACCTCGAAACAACTCCGCCAATCGACCGAGCGTCTGTCCACTCCACCCTCCGCCTCTGTGTGTGTGTGTGTGTGTGTGTGTGTGTGTGTGTGTGTGTGTACATGTGAGAGCGAGCATATGTCCACTCCGCCCTGCCTCTCTCAGATGAAAGGCTTGTGGAAGAGAATCTCAAATGAAATAGGAATCACACCACAGCTTTGAAGTGAGGGCCGAACTGTCCAGAGCAATGTAATGTGTATGCGCTTATTATCGCCGTGTTTCGCTTTTATCATCATTTTTTTGGCCACAATTTCTTCTCCTGACAGTATCAAGGTGTTTCACCCAGCGGTGTGCAAAAAAAAAAAAAAAAAACGGACGGACGGATAGATGAAAGGATTACAGGTGAAAGTGAAGGATGAAAACCCATCTCTAAAAAGGCTTTGACTTGACTGAATTACCCCTATTTTATCACAGCGGGACACTGCAAATTCCAGCAAAAAAATACACCCAGTGCAATGCCGTGGAAGACCATAATTGAGATGTCTTTTCCACAGAAGTTGTTGACAGACAGCAAGATAAAATATAGAATTTCACCCGGACCTATGTGCTTTAAAATACAGACTTTTGACACCCCATATGGCACATGTCACGACCACTTGCTAAAACATACATATGAGACTTTTTTTCTTCTTTTTTTTTGACAGGCAGAAAGCAACATATTTTAACTGTCTTGATACAGGCCAGCGATAAGAAAATCAGACAAAACGCTTTCTTATCTTTTGTTTGAGTATCTCTCTAAGCGTATTTCCGATCTACTTCATTTTTGGCGAGTGGGTTGCTAAGGATCCAAGGGTAATCAGTGCCAAATATGACCTTGTTTGGATCAGGGGTTATGCAGGAAACTGGCAAAAAGGCTGCCAATGCATCCACTATTATTGAATAGCAAAAATATCTAAATAAGAAAAAATTGGGCAGCAATTGGTTTATAGGACAAACTATTTCAAATCCTTCTACACTGAAAAATTTAAATTATTGACCTGACAACTGTCAAAACTAACGGGCCCAAAGTATAACAGATTTAATCCTGTCACTCGTCAAGCTTATCATAAACTCAACAATCCTAATAGGTGTCCCCTGCCTTTAGTAAATACATCTGACATCTGTTTGCGTGTGTGTGTGTGTGTGTGTGTGTGTGAAAGAGAAGGAGAATAAAATGTATTTGGAAGGAAACCAAGAAGGTTGTTGCACAGCACACACTGGCGACTTAATTCTTCTGTGACCAAGTGTGCAGCAGCATATTGTGTCTGTGTGTGTGTGTGTGTGTGTGTGTGTGTGTGTGTGTGTGTGTGTGTGTGTGTGTGTGTGTGTGTGTGTGTGTGTGTGTGTGTGTGTGTGTGTTTGAGCGATGCAAACACGTTCCTAAATTTCTCAGATTAGAGCGGGAGAGTGGATTTGACAGTGCTTATCAACGGCGGTGTTCCTCACATACACAGATGGAAAACACACACACACACACACACACACACACACACACACACACACACACACACACACACACACACAGAAGGTGACAGACTGCTTCACCGCAGGGTCTTGGTGGAAAGTGTTTGACGATATTGAACCATGTGTGTAGACAAAACAAGTAACTACTATTGTTGGCAACACTGCTAGAGTAGTTCTAGTATGTTTGGCATGAGTTTTATTGTTTTATTTTCTTGGCATTTGAAAGTCATTACCTCTAATCTACCTGTCAGTTTGCCACCAGTGATGTTGGCCTCTTTGTTGTAGCTGTTGTGGCAAAACCTTCCCTGCGTTCCAATCCCCATACTTCCATACTATTTAGTATGCCAGAAAAAGATTTAGGATGTCCCAATACATGCACATCAATTATAGTATACTGAAAATATGTAAATGCCCCACTAACTCCAATTACATTTTTTAGTATCCGTCTTTAGTCTTGACATTACCCGACATAATAAAAAAAAATCTTCCTTATCTGATATTTTTTTCTCTCCTGTCTGTGGCCCTAAAACTCTTCTGTGCTTTAGTATGTAGTGTAGTGAAAAGAAAGAGTATGTGATTTGGAACGCAGGCCTTGATTGCCAGTCGCTTGTAATGACTGCCAGACCTTTTTCACGGCAAACAAAAAGCTGCTAATTGACATTCAAGCCGAGATGGCTACGGCTAATTGTGATTAAGTTAGGCGCCACCATCTGTATTTTTGGCACGCAGAGGAAAACATTGGAGGGAGCAAAATTAGAAGGGGATAACAAGACTTTAAAAAAGAGTGAAAAACTTGCTCTTTTGTTGTTGTGACTATAGGCATTTAAAAGTTGCAGTGTGTAACTTTGGGTGTGTCAGAGAAGTGAACATTTTTCTAAGGTATATTCTCATTCCTGAATAAACAAACTTTCCTCACAGAAAAATGTGCTCCCTGGAACACTGTTTGAAGTTAGAAAGCTTCCTGAAAAGTTACTGTTTCACTGTTGTTGTTGTTTACAGCAGCATGCCCACACAGTTTGGTTTACATACATATTCTAGTCTTAACGTTTGGTTCCAGGTTCCCTCAAAATAATTTAGTTTGGATTTATGATGATAGAATGAATCAATATTAAGAATTACATGTGGATGAAATATGTTTTGGAAACTAACTGCAGGCTCTGTGAATGTAAACAAATCCCCCTCCTCTGAAACTGCGTACTGCACCTTTAAGACATTGAGTCACCGTCTTGCTGGAATATCGTTAATAAAGAAAAAATGGACGCTCTATTTGACTCCTTTATCTAGTGAAATACATTGGTTTAGCTGTGAAATTCTGCTGTTTTAAATGTTGTTGTGACTAGGCCATCAAGCTTAAAAATGCTCAGCAGAAATCCATTTCCTGATGAATGTAGCACTACTATCAACAGATCTGCAATGCTGGAAAACACACAGACCACCCAGAATGTCTGCACACCAACGGCAAGTCCGTCCAACTTTTCTGTTCTTCTCTCCGTCTAAAAAATGAGTGTCCCCATATGGCCATATATACCTGTATACCTGTATTTGCTTTCATCAACACCACATACTATATAGCCTATGCACCAGAAACAGCAAGTTTGTGTTCACACAGACAACCTGCGCTCTCTCTCACACACACACACACACACACACACACACACACACACACACACACACACACACACACACACTGAGCGGGGCAGACGGATTCTGTAGACTCGCTTGTGTCTTTTCCAGAACACATTGAAGTCATTTTCAATACTTAAAGGGACACTGTGTAACATTTTAAGTAATTTATTAGCTAAAATAAATATCCTCATTCTTAAATATGTCCTCATTAGTGTAACATCACCTCTGCCAATAATCTGAATTATCCTCCTGAGCGGAGAATTACAAATATTAATATTACATTTTGTGCATTGAGCGGGCAAGTCTTATGGAGTAATCCATTATCTTTAAACTAATAAATAAATAACAGAGAATACAGGAGGAATTTGAAGTACCATTCTTATGTTTATACAATTATTGGTATGATGAAACAGCCCTGGGTCTTACAGGATCGCAAGTAAAGCTCTTTGTCGGTTCAATCGTGATGGTATAAATTGGTGCTCGGGAGTAGAGGAATAAAGATTTATAGATTTTAAAATCGAAACCTTCAAGCCTTTACTCTGTCTTTTTCTGCCACTGATTTTTTTTCTCTCTCAATATCTCATCTCAGCTGAAACCTGCAGTGTGTAGAATTTTGTGATTTTTTTCCTAGCAGACTTAGTAGAAAATAATTATAATATCCTTAAATACGTTTAATTTAGTGTATAATAGCTGACATTGTTTTTAAGAATTATAATTTTTTCCCTTAGAAAGGGTCTCATATATGTCCATATTTCTCCATACCTTGGACCAAGGCCTGGGCGCCGACATGTTGGAAGCGTCATAGTTGGAATGTCATCAGGTGCATTGTTTAGAATTTAGAAATGTTCTTGTCCTTGAAGGCCACTGTAGCTTCTGTTATTATTCAAAAAGGGGTGGGGTTACCCAGGGAGCATTGCATTCTAGAACTTTCTCCCCTTTAAAAAAAAAGAGAGATTTTAGTTTTTTCCTGAACGGTTATGATTTACTAACCAATTTCACTCGCACACACTTGGAATGAATAGGTCTTTTTAAATGATTTATTAGTCTTGTTGCAACTACAACAGAACTATGTATGCTTGAATTTGCCCGTGAAGCAGTGGCAGAGGAGATGTCCTGTTTTATTTTGGCATGGGAGCCATAGCCTACCGAGCCCTTGCAGGAGCTGAGAAATCTTTTGAGTATTTGTAAAAAAATATATATATTTCAACCATTCCATCAACAAAAGGCTTTGCAGTTATCTGTCAGCTCAGACCACCTGCTGCACTGCTGGATCACTTGGTCCCTGAGCCCTGAGTCTCTCATTCATTTTGAGAGGAAAGAGCAGAGAGCTTTTTTCAATATGGCTACTAGCTACGAGACCACAAATCCTCTCCTTACTCAGTTACATTCACCCAATATATTAAAGGAATATTTCACCCATACAGAACCGGTGTTCTATCATTATAAAATCGCTGTTATAATATAATGAAGGAGGTTTTTCTTCCCTCAGTCTTCCCTTGGCCCAGCTGTCCTGTTAATCCTAACCCTACATTTTGTGACGTCACACATGGGAAAATGTAGGTTTAGACAGTGAGACCATAACACACTCTTTCTGCCTTTTCTCAGGCTAGGATGAACCGATTTCTAAAATGTTTGCAGATTTACACTACATAGGCTCTCAGAGTTCAATACACCTTCATATTTCCACCGGTGAAGTAGGTCTTTAATTATCTACACTGATTTAAAACCAAAATGTCAACGCACAATGATAATAAATTCTGTGCGGGCAATATTGAATAGAGTCACTTTCTATCAGCCAATAATGTGTTGTTACCCAGTGTAATACAGGGAGACATAGGCAGCAGTGGGGATAGGGTGCTAATCTGATAGTATCTGATTGGATTAGACACATCATTTTGTTAGCGGAAGAGAAACGAGTGCGAATAAGAAACTGACAATAGAGTCGAGCTATTTTTTTTACCCGGAGCTCTTCGTCGTGCCTGCTGCTGGCTAAGTCCGAAGAATCCCAGAGAGACAGAAAATGAAAAGAATGATTTCAGCCCGCCGGCTTTTCAACACCTGGTCTCCGTTAACTTCACAGACACCAGGTTAGGACTTATACCCTGCGTTCCGAATCGCATACTCTTTCTTTTTTCTATTCTACATACTACATCAGACGATAAAAATAATCTAGTTAGGATGCAGTAGGCATACTATTGGGAGATACTTTTACTCTTTTATTTCATCATAACATTGCGCCTTGATCTTGCCTCTTGCTTTTATATCCGTCGCATCCCCGTTTGTTTTCACATGAACACCGGATAGTGGGTCAGAATCGCCCAAATAGGATGCACTTTTCAACACTAACAATCTTGGCCGGATGAAGTAGGACATCCGGGTACTTCTAACCAACCAATATCTGGCCACAAGAATCGGGACATCCTAAATCTTTTTTCTACATACTATATAGTAGAAAGTATACGATTCGGAACGCAGGGATAGAGTGGCAAGGACAAGGGAAGAAAGGGTGAGACAGAGAGGGACAATCAGGGAATATAGGCTGCGTTCCAAATCGCATACCCTCTTTTTTCTATACATACTACATCTGACCATATACATAATCTAGTTAGTATGCAGTAGGCATACTATTGGGACATACTTTTATTTATTTTAATTCAACATAACATTGCGCCTTGATCTTGCCTCTTGCTTTTATATTCGTCTCATCCCCGGTTGTTTTCATTCTTTGATGTGACGTCACTTCTGGAGCAAACTGGATTATGGGTTAGAATCACCTCAAATAGCATGCTGATTTCAACACTAAAAATCTCAGCCGAGTGTTGCAGACACCCCAATATTTTTAAGCATACTAAATCTGACCAGAAAATTTGGGACATCCTAAATCTTATTTCTACCATACTAAATAGTAGATAGTTTGGGGATTGGAACGCAGGGCTGGTTTCCATAGTGCAAAATGCAATGGGATGTACAAGGGCATCCTGCTATTTTTCGGCATACTTCATTTGACATGCATGTATTGGGACATCCTAAATCTTTTTCGAGGCATACTAAATAGCAGAAAGTACGGGGATTGGAACACACTGCATAGACTAAGGAAGCCGGAGGAGTTGACAGTGAGGAGTTGGATTAAAGGTGCAGTGTGTAATATGACATCATCAAGAAAGTTCTACAAAGTTCTAGAATGTGACACTCCCTGGGTAATCCCAACCCTTTAGAATAATAACAGAAGCTACAGTGGCCTTCAAGGACAAGAAGAATTCTAAATTCTAAACAATGCACCTGATGACATTCCAACTATGACGCTTCCAACATGGCGGCGCCCAGGCCTTGGTCCAAGGTATGGAGAAATATGGACATATATGAGACCCTTTCTAAGGGAAAAAATTATAATTCTTAAAAAAAAATGTCAGCTATTATACACTAAATTAAACGTATTTAAGGATATTATAATTATTTTCTACCAAGTCTGCTAGGAAAAAAATCACAAAATTCTACACACTGCAGGTTTAAGCTGAGATGAGATATTGAGAGAGAAAAAATCAGTGGCAGAAAAAGACAGAGTAAAGGCTTGAAGGTTTCGATTTTAAAATCTATAAATCTTTATTCCTCTACTCCCGAGCACCAATTTATACCATCACGATTGAACCGACAAAAAGCTTTACTTGCGATCCTGTAAGACCCAGGGCTGTTTCATCATACCAATAATTGTATAAACATAAGAATGGTACTTCAAATTCCTCCTGTATTCTCTGTTATTTATTTATTAGTTTAAAGATCTTTTTTTTTGGCATTTTCAAGCTTTATTAGACAGAGTTGAAATGGGGAGACAGAGAGAGAGAGAGAGAGGGGGGATGACCTGCAGTAAAGGTCCACGGGTCGGATTTGAACCCGCGACCACTGCAACGAAGGCCGGAGCCAATATGGTAGACGCTCTATCCACTACGCCACCGGAGCGCCGTAGTGTTCTGTTATTTATTGTCTGATTATTTGATTTATTGCCCTCGGCGTTCGCTCACAGTCATTATCTCGTCCTCCCCTCGAGCTGTTGTTTTCTCGTTCTGCCCACTGTTTGCCCTTCTTCCTTGTGTGTGTGTGTGTGTGTGTGTGTGTGTGTGTGTGTGTGTGTGTGTGTGTGTGTGTGTCTTTTTGCGATTCTAAAAAAATAAGAATGGTATGACACTTTGATTTGCAGCTGCAGAACAAATTGCAAAATAGTTTTCTTTGTATGTCATTTTATTGTCTTATTTTCTCCTCGCAATTTTCTTGTTCTCTAGCTCTCTTTTTTGTCACATTCTATCTATCTATCTATCTATCTATCTATCTATCTATCTATCTATCTATCTATCTATCTATCTATCTATCTATCTATCTATCTATCTGTCTGTCTGTCTGTCTGTCTATCTATCTATCTGTCTATCTATCTGTCTGTCTGTCTGTCTATCTATCTATCTTGGAGTTTCTCCAATCAAAAACCTGGATTCTTGGGGCGCTCCTGTGGCGTAGTGGATAGAGCACGTACCGTATTTGGCTCCGGCCTTCGTTGCAGTGGTCACGGGTTCAAATCCAACACTTCGACCTTCACTGCAGGTCATCCCCCCCCCCCTCTCTCTCTCTGTCTCCCCATTTCAACTGTGTACTATCAAATAAAGCTGGAAAAAGAAAAAGAAATAATCTTTGAAAAAAAAAACTGGATTATTGGCATCACAACTGCTACTTCCCTCCATTAACTCTCACTTCCTATACTAAACCTGCCAAGCATTACTTCACAATCACATCTGCTTAAATCTCCCAGCAACAAAATACACAAACAGCAACAGCACAACATGATTCTCTTTCTGTTGTAGAAACACAGTAAACTCGACTGGGACAGGACAATCAATGCAACAGGCTAATTAGATTGCGCGACTTAACAAGGGCCTCGACCAATAAATCTACGAGCCGAGAATGTAAGTGTGTGACCTCTTCTCCCTCTTATGTTAATGATGCTACCCAAGAGACCTGTGAGGAGTTTTTACAGTTTTTTAAAGACAAAGTCGATTTTATTAGGCGTCAGATCAGCAACATTTGTATATATTTTACCCATTTTCAACCTGTTTCACTGTCCTTTTTATCCGAAATCTTAACCGACATGAAACCAACCACGTGCAGCCTTGATTTTATTCCAACCAAGTTTCTTAAAGAGGTTTTAAATACAGTCGGACCCAGCCTTTTATCTATTATTAATAGTTCTTTATTTCCATGGTGTTTTTCCATCTGCTTTTAAGCATGCTGTGGTCCAACCTCTTTTAAAGAAACCCAACCTAGACCCCTCCGATCTTAATCATTTTAGACCTTTTTCTAAACTTCCATTTTTATCAAAAGTTTTAGAAAAAGTTGTGTCCTCCCAACTTTTATCTTTTATGTCACAAAATAATTTTTTGAAAAATGTCAGTCTGGTTTTAGAGCATTGCACAGCACAGAAACTGCCCTCCTCAAGGTAACCAACGACCAGCTTTTAACTACTGACAGAGGAGAGAGTACAATTTTTATTCTTTTAGATCTAAGTGCCGCTTTCGACACTATAGATCACGTAAGGGTTAATGCCCGACGAGGTGTCCATGTATCATGTATTAATGGACACCGTGGAGGCGAGAACAGTTGCCGTCACAAAGTCCATTAATACATGATACATGGACACCTCAAAGGGCATTAACCCGCTTATACCATAGTCTCCTACTAATAAAAATAATAATTAGACCAATCACTTATATTTTCATGCCTTTTTGTGATCAAATTAGATATTTTTTTAAAAGAAACTAGATTTGTTTCGAACGAATAACAACTTGTTTCCACAGCAATGCCCGAGACCTCGTATAATAACTGGAATACCCATCGCAAACCCATAAGGTTCTTATGTAATGAAAACGTAGTTCAGTACTCCAGTCAATAGGAACAACCAAGGATACGACCTGGCAACGACAGAATTTGGCTTTAACGGTGCGTTCAAATTGTACTGGGAAGTCGGACCAGGGATAATACGAGCAACGGGAGACTGCGGCAGCTGTTAGTCACAGAGCTACTGTTATGCTAGCAAGATACAAAGTCAAAAAACATTGCGCACGCTGTACACACAGGAAATGTAATCGGCCAATATGTTTAACAACATCTCCACCGAGCTAACAATGCATTTCCCCCAAAATAAATAACGCATTTCACGGAGAATATGACTGGCGAACATGTGTATTACGGGCTACAGCCTGAAGTTACGTGAGGCAGTGACTGACAGCAGTAGCCTATGTCCAGATAGACAGTGAAGCCGGGCTTTGGTGGCTAAACACATGTAAACTCAGTTACAAACCTTTTCTCAAATTAAACAGGGGTCTTACTCACCTTTTTAACGAGATCACCATTGACGTTTAGCCAGAGGACATTAAGTTTAGCCACTTTATTGTACCTCTATCGTTACTACAGCTCTTGTGTTTCGAGCGCCATCCTGTGGTGTCCAGAGGCTATTGCACGGCAGGATATTTTAGGCTTTATAAATCCGTTATCAACACAGTTTAATCAGCGGCGAGCCGGCGGCGCATTAAAGTGGACAGAATGTAAACAGTTCCATCTAGGTGTCCATACATCAGGGGTTAATCCACACCTATGGAATGTTCTCCAGCCAATCAGAATAGAGTATTCACACAGACTATGGTATAAACAATGTTAATAAATCGTCTTAAATATCTTATTGGTATCAGGGACACTGCACTTGGTTGGTTCAATTCTTATCTTTTTAATATAACCTGTGCGGTCACCATCGGCAACAGCTCTTCCTCTACAACGCAAGTAGCCTATGGTGTACCACAGGGTTCAATTTTAGGTCCTATTTTATTTTCAATATATATGCTCCCACTCGGAATCATCCAGCGGCACAATGTTTCCTTTCATTGCTATGCTGACGACACACAGATCTGCCTACCGCTGAGACCCAACGATCCGAGAAGCCTGGCTGCTGTTTTAGACTGCCTCAAAGATGTGAACCGCTGGATGGCCCATAACTTCCCCCAACTTAACAACTCCAAATCCAAAAATAATACTGTTCAACCCGCCAAGCACCATCACCCGTCCCATCAGCCTCGGTCCATTATCCGATAATATTAAGCCCACTGCCAGAAACTTAGACTTCACTTTCATCCCTCACATTAACAAAGTTGTACAGTCATGTTTTCTTCACATCAGAACCATCTACAAAATTAAACATTTCCTATCACAAACCGACCTTGAAAAAGTCATCCAGCAACTAATATTCTCCCGTCTAGATTACTGCAACTCTCTGTTAACCGGCATCAACCACAAATCACTCTCCCGCCTCCAGTTGGTTTAGAACTCAGCAGCTAGGCTTCTCACTGGTTCTAACAGACGGCATCACATCACTCCTGTTTTAGCTGCTTTGCACTGGCTCCCTGTCGATTTTAAGATTTTATTGATCACTTTTAAGGCTCGTCGGGGTCTTGCCCCCGAGTACGTCACAGACATGCTGACCCCGTACGAGCCTGCTCGCAGCCTTAGCTCCGCGGGGCGAGGCGCTCCTTACTGTTCCAAAGGTCGAGGCTCAAGACTAGAGGTGATCGGGCCTTCTCCACCAGGGCGCCTCGGCTTTGGAACGACCCGCCCGCGGAGATAAGGCTGGTTGAATCGGTAACCTCTTTTAAATCACTTCTTAAAAACACATTTCTATAGACTTGCTTTTACGCGATGCCGTCTATTTATTCTTTGTATTCTCTTCCTCAATGTCTTTGTGTCCTAGCGCCTATTGATCTGGTTTGTTGTGATGTGTGTGTATACGAGTATGTGTATTTATCTTCTTGTATGTGTGTTTTTTTTTTTTTAATTAATATGTATTCATTTGATTGTACCTTCTCGTATGTATTTTGTTAAAGCACTTTGTAAACCAATGTTTTTAAAGGTGCTATATAAATAAAGATATTATTATTATTATTATTATTATCAAAGGTTAAGTACCTGTTGATTAACGGGCGCACCTGAGCTGATTTAATGACATTTTTTATATCATGGCAAAATGCATAATTTTCTGGTAGTTGCTTTCACTGGGAAATGAAAAAAAAAAAAAGTATATTATGTACAGGTCTTAAAAAAATGCATTTTCTGCATTGTTTGTAAAAAGAAGATATGTCATAAATCAGACAATTGTGGGTGTGTGTGTGTGTGTGTGTGTGTGTGTGTGTGTGTGTGTGTGTGTGTGTGTGTGTGTGTGAGAGAGAGAGAACAAATCATTTTGTGATAACCTTCAGAATATAGTAAGGATGATTATGAGCAGTTGAGTTGATGTACAGTAAGTGATTTAGAAGTTGATTGGTTGGTTTAAACGAATGTTGAGATAATGGCCGTTAAAGATGGTTGTATAGGAGAAATATACAGACGCCAACAGACAAGGTTTAGCAAAATACACACCTTAAAGTACATCTCGGATTTTTTTTTTGTTTTACTATTCTGCCAAAAATCTCAAAATTGACCAGTGCTTGAATATACAAGGTTTTTTGCCTGCCGTGTAATGCCTTAATGAGTGTGTGTACAGGTTTGTGTGTGTGTGTGTGTGTGTGTGTGTGTGTGTGTGTGTGTGTGTGTGTGTGTGTGTGTATACATGTGTGTGCGTCTGGTGTGTCAGTCTGGAACAGTGAGGGTGAAGGAGTGGTGCAGCTGACGAACTGACAAGCGACAGAGTATCTTAGCTGGTGAGCTGCGCTTAATAGCACACATGGTCGTCGGAGTGTGTGTGTGTTTGTGTAGCTGTGTGTGTGTGTGTGTGTGTGTGTTTGTATAGCTGTGTGTGTGTGTTTGTGTGTCAATCTGCCGAACAGCTTTGGAACAGAGAATTCCCTAAAGCACATTACCTTCAAAAGGAAAAGTCTCCAGAGGCAGTGTGTGAACGTGAGAAAAGGAAAGAGCAGTATAGCTTTGTGTGTGTGTGTGTGTGTGTGTGTGTGTGTGTGTGTGTGTGTGTGTGTGTGTGTGTGTGTGTGTGTGTGTGTGTGTGTTTGTGTGTGTGTGTGAGTCTGTTTGGCAGCTTACACCGGAGGACTGTTCTTAAGGAGGTGGGTACAGAATACAGAGCAAGGGAGGTGAAGTGAACGAAGACTCCGAAGGCAAAAAAAATATGTTTTCATGGTCTGTTGAAAATGCATTTTTTAAGACCTTTACATCTAGGTTGCGTTCCGAATCGCATACTTTCTACTATATAGTATGTAGAAAAAAGATTTAGGATGTCCCGATTCTTGTGGCCAGATTTAGGATGGTTAGAAGTACCCGGATGTCCTACTTCATCCGGCCAAGATTGTTAGTGTTGAAAACTGCATCCTATTTTTGGGCGATTCTGACCCACAATCCAGTGCGCACGAGAAGTGACGTCACATCGACGAAGCCTCCATATGAAAACAAACGGGGATGCGATGGATATAAAAGCAAGAGGCAAGATCAAGGCGCAATGTTAAGATGAAATAAGAGAGTAAAAGTATGTCCCAATGGTATGCAGTAAGTAAGTAAGTAGTAGAAAAAAGAAAGAGTATGCGATTCGGAACGCAACCATAGTATTTTTTGATTTAATGTAAGTAATCAACTGGTAACATTTCATGATGACTTCTGTATGTTATAATTGTACCCTGTTTAGCTACAGTGTCTTGGGTGGGTGAGAGAAAGGATGGACCAACGTATATAAGCAAGCAATGTCGCATGTTAATGTTTTCTCTGAGCGGGAAAAGTGAAGCAAGACATAGTGGTTTGGTGTCTGTCATGCTAATTTACATCGGAAAGGTTTTATTCAGGTATTTAAATTGAATTAATGCCGTGTGTGTGTGTGTGTGTGTGTGTGTGTGTGTGTGTGTGTGTGTGTGTGTGTACACTCATCCATATTTTAAGCTCATCCAAATGACATAAGGGAATTGCAGGGAGCTTTCGAAAGACACACACACAGACACACCACACACACACACACACACACACACACACACACACACACACACACACACACACACACACACTGACAGGTGTGAAGCAAATCTTATGATGGAAACTCCCCAGGAACCTTTGGGATGCACACAGGGAATGTGGCAAGGTGCAAAAATGTGTGTGTTTGACTATGTGTGTGTGTGTGTATGGGTATGTGTGTGTGTGTATGTGTGTGACTGCGTGTATGGGTATGTGTGTTTTTGTGTGTGTGTATGTGTGTGTATTGTGTGTGTGTGTGTGTGTATGTGTGTGGGTGTGTGTGTGTGTTTGTACGTACGTAAGTGCTACTGTCTGCATGTGCACAGGTGCGTGAATGTATCTGTCATGCCTGCCAAGTTAAAGGACAATCTTTCCAACTTTCTTTCGGAGCGTTAAGTGTTTTTGTGTGTAGAGACATCCATGCGTGTACCGGACGTTGCGTCTGCCAACCGTCGCTGAGAGTGTAAAAATAACATGGTTGTTATGGCTGCTGTTGTCTTGGTCACCGGACCGTAAACAAACATGATGCTCTCGGGTATATGCGAATAGATATCATCATGAAACTTTTTTCCAGTTGATAACTTATTCATTATTTTCTGTATAGAAAATTTAAAAAAATTCAATATTTAAATTAATATGCCAAGTTGGCCAAAATCTAACTAATTACGCAAACATTTGCATGTTTCTTTTTACAAACCTGCTGCCTTGACAACTGAGCGGGACATCCTATAATTTCTTTCAATTAAATTAGTATGATAGCAAGTTTTTTATGATTGTATCTGGCCCATAGAACACACACACACACACACACACACACACACACACACACACACACACACACACACACACACACACACACACACACACACTTAACTGAATTTGATCAGTTCTCAGGCTGTTCAAAATCATAAAGTAAACATGTAGATCATAACATTGCGCCTTGATCTTGCCTCTTACTTTTATATCGGTCGCATCCCCGGTTGTTTTGAATTGACGTCACTTCTGGTGCGCAATTGATTGTGGGTCAGAATCACCCTTAAATAGCACACTGATTTCAACACTAAAATTCTCGTACGGATGTAGCAGACATCCGGGTATTTTTTTAAGTATACTAAAATCTGACCACATGTATTGGGACATCCTAAATCTTTTTTTTCTACCATACTCAATAGCAGAAAGTATGGGGATTGGAACGCGGCCATTGTGTAACAGTGTTTTGCATCGTTGAGCATTAGGCTTTGTTTTGATCGCCTGGATTACATGAAGATTTATCAGGTAGAACCAAATCTATTCATCAGCTCTTTAAGTCCAATTTATTTGATTTGGTTGTAAGCTACTGTTGAGTTTTTTTCTCTTTAATTTAAGTCTTTAATCTCCTTTAGGCTGTATTCAAACTTGCCCAGTCATTTGGAGCACGCACACATTCATCATGAAATTGCAGGTCTTTAGCAGCTATAGCTTCTTGTCCTTGAAGGCCACCGTAGCTTCTGTAAATTAGTCCAAACGGGAGGGGATAAGCAAGGGAGCTTTGCAATCTAGAATCTCATCACCATACATGTTTATTACACACACTCTTACCCAACATAAGAAAGCAGTTGCGTTTAAGCTATTTATAGCCACTGCTTTCACACACACACACACACACACACACACACACACACACACACACACACACACACACACACACACACACACACACACACACACACACACACACATCATGAGTGGCCATTATGTCATCTGATTTATTCTCTCTCTCTCTCTCTCTCTCTCTCTCCCTCTCTCTCTCTCTCTCTCTCTCTCGTCAACTTTCCTAATCGCTCTAATGCATGTTTACTCAAATCCAGAGAACTTGTGTGAAGTCATTCAAGGACTCTGCGATTAAAAAACAAAAATCAAATGAGACTGTTTAAGTCCGTACCGGGCTCCAAAGCCTTTTATATGTGAAGAAGCCTTATTTGAATACATGATGAGATGTATGTCATCTATCATATGCTCTCTCTCTCTCTCTCTCTCTCTCTCTCTCTCTCTCTCTCTCTGTGTATCTCTTTCACTTTCTCTCTCTCTCTCTCTCTCTCTCTCTGTGTATCTCTTTCACTTTCTCTCTCTCTCTCTCTCTCTCTCTCTCTCGTCAACTTTCCTAATCGCTCTAATGCATGTTTACTCAAATCCAGATAAAACGTTCAAGAACTTGTGTGAAGAGTCATTCAAAGACTCTGCAATTAAAAACAAAAATCAAATGAGACTGTTTAAGTCCGTACCGGGCTCCAAAGCCTTTTATATGTGGCGTTTAATATCAAGTGATGAGGTGAAGATGTATTTAGTTATTTATTCTACAGTACTTCTTCTTCTTGGTCTTCCATCAGGTGCATTTCCCCAGGACACCCACTTTAAAAAAATGCATATGTCCGTTAAGTCTGTCCATTATGTAGATATTAAAGGCTCATTCAAAGGAAATTACAAAAAAAGTCTGTTCTGAAAAATGACAATAAATTCTACACACTGTACCTTTAAAACGCAAAACTTCTCATGCGTACTTGAGTATAAATAGATCAAACCAAGTTAAAACCAACGATGAACAAGTGTGTATTAATGCAGGATTTGGGAATATAAAAATGGACATCAATGCCTTTTGCAGTCAAACAGTAACAGATGGTTATCTCTTTCGCTGGAATAGTTTGAGGGTAATTGGAATCTTGGTTACGGAAGGTCCCTTTATCTTTGCTGCCCTTTTATATGGAGGCTTAAAGCTGGGGTATATGATTTCTGATTGGTCAAAATTAACATGAGCTGTACACTTCGACCAATCAGAGCGAGGCTCCGCTTCTCTGTTCTTATTGGCTGTTGGGACTGTCCGTTCACTTGTTGGCACGACTTTGTTGGTGTAGAGCGTGTCAGGGAGGGACCATAGGGGAGGGACCAAAGAGAACAAGTGGAGCGGTTGAGGTATATGGATTCGAATCTCTATCCCAACTGCTAGTTTCTCCCCAAATCCTCCACCCCAGCTTTAAATCTAACTTCTGGACCACTTACAACCACATAAATATTTTAAAAATGGCTGATACAACATCAGATTTTCAGCATAATAAATCCATAATTTATAATGCTATCTTTCCATAATTCCACCCCACCATTGATTTACAGTATTTCAATCATCCGAAAACCCAACCTGGACAAATGAAACCATGCAAATCCCTAACCCAATCCTAAATCCTCCCATCTGGATCCTGTAAATCTGCCTCCAATACCAGCAGTTTTTTTTAATGGCTTCGAAACAGCGGGGTACAGCCACTCTAGCACGCACGCACACACACACACACACACACACACACACACACACACACACACACACACACACACACACACACACACACAGCCCCGTATCCTCTCTTGACTAGTAATAGGTTTCATTATAAAAGAAACACCACAGGCAGTTTCCATTCCCCTTAAAAGAAAGAAGGAGAAAAAAATATACGATCCATCCCTCCTCTCAAACGCTCTCTGGTCAATATTAAAAAGACCTCGGAAGACTTTATCTCGTAAAATGCTGCTGCTGCTGCTTCTGTACGTTTAGAGCAAAATGGAACGGAGAGCTTTCACTGTTGAATTTAATTCAAAGTCAGCACCTTAGTAAAAGTGGGTAGTCTTATTCTTTTGAGAGGTTGATGTCTCATTTTGAAAGAAAAAAGTCTGTTGGTGGAGTGTGTGTCTCTCTGTGTGTGTGTCTGTGTGTGTGTGGCGGGGGGGGGATTTACAGGCAACAATGATATGTTAATGATAAATGTTTAAACCCCATGTATTGATTATTCTATCTTGTTTGAGGAGAAGTGGGGACACATTTGCCTTTTCAAATATTGATGAGGACATACAGCAACCCCCCCCCCCCACACACACACACACACACACGCACACACCCTCAAAATCTATGCCTTTTCCCCTTTTGATGGCAAGGAGGGAATCAAACCTTTAAGGAATAACCCCTAAGGTATGTGACAGCCATGATGCTTAACCAACAAAAGACTGAGAAAAAAATAGCAATGCAGGGACAGACAGACAGACAGACAGACAGACAGACAGACAGACAGACAGACAGACAGACAGAAAGACAGAAGCACAAACACCTTGACTATCTCAATCTTGACAGCTCTCGGTATATTCTTTCCCATTTTCATGCCAATAAAAGCATGTTGAATTGGAAACGTTATTTGAACTGAGCCCCTGAGACAGAGGACCCATGGAGGGGGGAGAAGTAGATTGATTTGAGAGAGGGGGAGAGAGACAGAGAAAGGGAGAGAGACAGAGAGACAGAGAGACAGAGAGAGAGAGAGACACAGAGAGAGAGACACAGAGAGAGAGAGAAAGAAAGTGAAAGAGATACACCGAGAGAGAGAGAGAGAGAGAGAGCATGTGATAGATGACATACATCTCATCATGCATTCAAATAAGGCTTCTTCAACATCTGTTTTCACCCAATAGACCTGAATACAGATGAGTTTCAATTTCTAAAATGGTCTCCAGTCCAAATCCATGTTACATTTAAAACGGATGTGTGAGTGTGACATCCCATCAACAGGGCCAACCAGGCTTTGGCTACAAAAAGACATTAGCACTCAAAAGGCACAACCAACCAAGCCAGGCCATGGCCATTTGGATAACCGCCTCCACCACATGTTGCACTAAATTGTGGCTCCGTCTCTCTAGGGGAATGACCGAAGGCCTCAAGGTTTTGTCTCGCAGATTAGAAAGGGAAGAGAGAGAGAGAGAGAGAGAGAGAGAAAAAAAGAGAGAGAGACAGAGATAGAGAGAGAGGGAGAAAGAGAGACAGAGAGAGAGACAGAGAGAGAGAGAGAGAGAGAGAAAGAGAGACAGAGAGACAGAGAGATAGATAGATAGATAGATAGATAGATAGCTAGATAGATAGATAGATAGATAGATAGATAGATAGATAGATAGATAGATAGATAGATAGATAGATAGATAGATAGATAGATAGATAGATAGATGGATAGATAGATAGATAGTACAGACAGACAGACAGAGAAATAGATTCCAAAAATGTCCCAAACGCTCTAATCCACCCTGGGGACAGGTGGATTAGCAGGGACGTTCATTGAATATTGACACACACACACACACACACACACACACACACACACACACACACACACACACACACACACACACACACACACACACACACACACACACACACACACACACACACACACACAGCTGGATGATTAAATGCCCAGCTTGCTGCTTGGTGCAGGTATTTGCAGCTGAATGTCCCCCGGGCTTGGATGAGGCGCAGAGCTAAAAGATGAATGGATGGACACACACACACACACACATACACGCACGCTACACGGAGAGCCACACCCTCTTTGAATCAAAACCAGCAGCAACGCACATACATAGACCTGAACACACCCTCGAAGAAGAAAAAAAACCTACAGCATCTTAACAAGTCACTGAGTCGAGTGTTAAGCCACGAAATCGTGTTATGTGTTCTCAAACAAAGAAGGCAACCATGAGAGATGAACAAATCCTACTTGCTTTTTAGCGTATATCAATCAGAGTCAGAATTATTTTTAATTTGTCTTAAAATTACGATACGAAATGTCCACCAGGATATATATACTTTTTTTTTTTAAATCAAATCTGGCAGTCCAGAAAATCAGAGCAAATCATAATGTGAAACTTATAATCAGACTATAAATCAGTTAATGAGAGAGAGTTTAAGTGGCGCATTTTGTTGATGTCATGTGCATTTCATTTCTCCTCATCCAAATGTCCAAATCAACTCAGCAGCTTCATATAAACACGATAAACAAAATGAAAGCGTCAATGTTTCCACACATGAAGAAACATTCTGTATTATTCTTCACTCATCTGCTTGTACAACTAACTAGGATGTCGCCCACATGCACATACCTCGCGTCTAAAACCTTCTCCCGTTTTACTGTCAAGTAGCCTACTCGTTTTTCTTAAAGTTTCATGCGATCAAAATGTGATCCGCTTTCATGCATTTTCTGAAGATACAGCCTTGATACTGTCACCAACTTTCACATTCGGGTTTTCCCCACAGATAACTAAATACGCTAGATAACTATAACACAACCGGACCTCAGCGCGCGCACAGCAGGCTATACGTGCCCAAAATACGCAGCATGTGCGCACCAGATATTCTCAAATTAGTCTTTCGAGTAAATTTGAACACAATGTATGATTTTTTTCCTGTATGAGACGGGAGCATTTTCACTCACCCTTTTGCAGACATCCGATTGTTCCTCCTCATACGTCCGTGCAGGTTGTCTGGTCCCCAGGTTGTCTGTTCATATCATATAGCTACATCCGTATTATCTTCCAGCGC
>CM049417.1:4787500-4810000 GCA_026929865.2 Hyperoplus lanceolatus | reverse complement strand
ATGCATCCCAGAAGATTTAAAGAACCTTCAGTGGAAAAAAAAAGTTAAAGTACTTAGGTTGCATCATAAGCCCTGAAAAAACACAATTATACAAAGATAACTTTATCTCTCTAATAAATGAATTAAAAATTAGTATTAAGAAATGGTCAGACCTGCCCATAAATATAATTGGAAGGATAAATCTTTTTAAAATGATGTGGTTACCAGAATTTCTCTTTATCTTCCAATCAATACCTTTAATTCCTCCAAGAAAATTCTTCACACAACTAAACTCTTTACTCACCTCGTTTGTCTGGTCCAATAAAGCACATCGACTGAGTAGAACTGTAGGGGCGACTGTGGCTCAGTTGGTAGAGCGGGTCGGCTGATGATCAAAGGGTTGGAGGTTCGATCCCCACCCTCCCACCATGTGCCATGGTTGTTGTGTCCTTGGGCAAGACACTTCACCCACCTTGCCTTGTGTGAATGTCGATAGTTAGCCTGCTATGTGTGTGTGAATGGTAACGTGGGAAAGGAAAACAGGTCTCCCTTGTAAAAGAGTCTTCGGTCTCAATGGGATTTACCTGTATAAATAAAGGTTAAAAAAAAAAAAAAAAAAAAAAACTCTTCTTCAAAATTTAAGAACAGAAGGTGGTCTTAAACTTCCAAATTTAGAACTGTACTTCTATGCATCACAGATGTTTTACATAGATCGGATAATCAATGATACAGCTGAAGAACCCTGGATTGATATAGAAAGTAACCATTTAAAACCCCAAAACCTGTTCACAGCTTTGTTTACAAAACACAATATAAAAGTATCAAACTTTGTTACAAATAGCACTTTAAAATCATGGAACAAAATTGGAAAAATACTTGGAGCGCAGATTAGTATCCCTGGGAACACAGAACTTTGGAATAATCCATCAATTAAAATCCAGAATGAAGAGCTCAATTGGAGTACTTGGAGTACAAGGGGAATTAATTAATTGTCAGATCTAATTTCGCACAATAGGGTTCAACCATTCACAGAACTTCAGAATAAATTCAAACTGTCAAACCAAGAATCGTTTAGATATTTACAGTTAAAAAACTGGATAATGGAAAACTTTAATTTACAATATGATTTGGTTCAAGGACCATTTGAGGAGGTTATGTTTAAAAAAGGAAAGAAGAAACAGTTAATTGGTAGCATATATAACATTCTCTTGAAGGAAGAATCTAAACACTGCTCAATGCATAAGCTCTATGAAAAATGGAATAAAGATCTCCAATTCAAAGAAGCAAATATAAAATGGAGGAAATGCTTGTATCTTACAAATAAAATGACCACAAATGAAAATCTTAGGTTAATACAATATAAACTGATGACAAGAATATATTATACTAGAGATAAATTACATAAGTTTTATGCTGACTCCTCTGACCAGTGTGTGAAGTGTGGCTCTCAAGACTCCCTCATTCACGCCTTTTGGCATTGTATGAAAGTGAACAAGGGTTGGAATGAAATCCAAGAATGGATATCAACCATTTGTAAAACAAAAATGCAGTTCTCAGCTCAGCTGTGCATTTTTCAGAATCCCGAGGGTGTAAGGTACCCCATGGGATGGCAAATTATGTTTTCTTCCCTTGTTCACAAGAAACTAATTTTAAAATACTGGAAAGATGCAGAGGCTCCTACAATAAAGAACTGGAAAGAACTTATGAAATATTATCTGACCATAGAAAATACATTATCCGAAGACAACAACAAAACAAATCAATTTAATGAAGTATGGAAACGCATCTAAGAGGCACTATGAGTAATAAAGCTTGTAGCATTGCTGAGAAGAGAGGGGGAACTACGGTGGAGATCACAGGACATGGATTTTTCTTTTTGTGTGTCTTTAATTGTTACGTGTGTGTGTGTGTGTGTGTGTGTGTGTGTGTGTGTGTGTGTGTGTGTGTGTGTGTGTGTGTGTGTGTGTGTGTGTGTGTGTGTGTGTGATCATGCAATAATGAACATACACATTTGTCCTTTTTCTCATTTTTACCTTTTTCTTATTTTTCTTAGTTTTATTTTTTTTCTCTCTTTTCTTAGTTTGTATGTATTGTCTGGTGTTGTTTGTTTGTTTGTTTGATTATTGTTACAAAAAAAATAATAATAAAAGACGCAATGCATTGTGGGGCGGAAAGTAACCTTACGATCCATACACAAAATCCACCCGGAAGTAAGTACTCATCCGGGCATGTCTCGCCTACACAAACTTGCATACACACAACGATGAGTAGGACGTTAGTAGGGCTTTTAGTATGAGTAAGATGTTAGTAGGGCTTTGAGTATGAGTAGAACGTTAGTAGGGCTTTGAGTATGAGTAGGACATTAGTAGAGCTTTTAGTATGAGTAGAACGTTAGTAGGGCTTTTCGGACACAGCCTTACTGTGCTTTATGGAGGAGAGTAGGGGCCCAGTTTTAAAGCCCACCCCGTTATGACACTTTATTGGGAGTTAATCTCTAGGCAGAGCAAGAGAACACATAGGGGTTAAGACCTGTCACACACACACACACACACACACACACACACACACACACACACACACACACACACAGAGGGGGAGAGGATGAGTCATCTCTTTAGCCCCGCAGAGTTGGAATCTAAAGCCTGAGTCATGTATTTGTCCAGCTCGCGGGATCAAGCCCATGAGGTCTGATGAGACAGAGCAGAGGGATTACCATCTTGTACCAGTCTTTATCTCTGTGCCTTTCAACTGGTGAGTCTTGACCTTTTTCTCACTTAAAGAAGCAGTGTGTAGTATTAATTTTTCAGAACAGACTTGGCAGAAATGGAGTATAATATGCACAAGAATGTTTTAATAAGTCTATATTAATTGCTTGAAAATAAAAGTAGTGTTTTTTTTATTTTATTTCCTTAGAATGAACATCTTATATCTACATAAGAGCACTGCCATGTTTCTACAGTAGCACAGAATGGACAAACTTAGCGGCCATATGCATTTTATAAAGTGGGCGTCCTGGGGGAAATGCACCTGTTGGAAGACCAAGAAGAAGAAAGACTATAGAATAAATAACTAAATACATCTTCACCTCATCACTTGGTATTGTGGAATGACTTGAGGCATTTCGGCGACTTGAATCGCATGAATGAATGTATGCATTTTTCTATATCTGTATCCTAAGTAATACTTCTATATCTCCATATCCAATCGAATATCATTTAAGCTGGTGAAAAGGACTCTATCTATCAATCTATCTATCTATCTATCTATCTATCTATCTATCTATCTATCTATCTATCTATCTATCTATCTATCTATCTATCTATCTATCTATCTATCTATCTATCTATCCATCCATCCATCCGTCCATCCATCCATCCAACCATCCATCCATCCATCCACCCACCCACCCACCCATCCATCCATCCACCCACTCTTTGTAAATGCACAACTGTGTATTGCATGGCAAAGCAGTGATTTAAATTTTTCTCTTGGCTTAAATAACTAAAGAAAAGCAATATCATCTCAATCCTCACTCCATCCGCGTGCTTTAATAAATGGTTTCACCTTGACTGTGAAGGGCTGGGAGGTGGCCTCACTGAACTGTTTTTGAGTCCAGCAAAAGTACATCTCATTACTTTTCTGTCACCCCTTTTTCTTTTTATAGGACACATTTCATTTGACAAAGCAGAAGGTGTCTGATTGGATCTCTGGATGATGGCCTTGATCTTGGAGATGTTACAGCAAATTCTGGATTCCATAAAGTCTACCTATGTCACTTAATGATGCGATATTCAGGGCGCTCCGGTGGTGTAGTGGATAGCGCGCGTACCATATCGGCTCCGGCCTTCGTTGCAGTGGTCGCGGGTTCAAATCCGACCAGTGGACCTTTACTGCAGGTCATCCTCTCTCTCTCTCTCTCTCTGTGTCTCCCCATTTCAACCATGTACTGTCCAATAAAGCTTTAAAATGCCCCCAAAAAAAAATTATAATGAACTAACCACTATAGTTTTTTATTTTTATTTTACAATCTTTAAGTAAATTTGACTTGACAAAGGAGACCGTGAATAAAAAGGGCTACAAACGCCCCCGGGGGTCAATGTGTGGTTCAGAGGCAGCTAATGTGATGGAAGAGGATGGTTTTGATAATTAAGAAGACACATGAAAGCGGTGAGGTAATAGGTAGGAGTCTCATAAAAATAAAAAGGGATGGAACATGGAATGAAAATGTGGCCCGTATCAAGGTGATACAGTTCTTTTCAGCCCGAGTTCACCTGTTTTATTTAAACACATTTTTTTTCAGTTGATGAAGAATGAGCCATAATAACCTTTGTTTGATTTACATACAGATTGAAAAGCAATTTTTTTTTTTTATTTCTTATAGTTATTATAAGCAGAACTTCTAGACAAAGAACTGGTTTTACTGGCCCTACCTCTAAAATACAGCAATGAGGTTAGGAGTTTACGATTGCCGTAATAAGATATTTTTTGGGCATTTTCAAGCTTTATTAGATAGTACAAAGTTGAAATGGGGAGACAGAGAGAGAGAGAGAGAGAGAGAGAGAGAGAGAGAGAGAGAGAGAGAGAGAGAGAGAGAGAGAGAGAGAGAGAGGGATGACCCGCAGTAAAGGTCCACGGGTCGGATTTGAAAGTTGTGACCACTGCAACGAAGGCCGGAGCCGATATGGTACACGCTCTATCCACTACACCACCGGAGCGCCCGTCATTTTAATCATATGTGCTCTTGTTATTGTGTGTAGGGGGAAAATCATCGTTAACATTTCGAGCAGCAGTGAAAGAAGTCGGGTAGGAGTAAACAGAAACCAATAAGCAGAAAATTAAAGCTTTTCAATTAGAAATCCTAAAAGGTCAAATATGTCAAAAGTTTTCCATGTGCGAAAATAAGCAAGTGGCTCAAAACAACATACAGCAGGAACAAATTAAAGCTGCAGTGTGTAGAGTTTTGGGTTTTATTTCCTCGCAGATTTTGTAGAATGTAATTATAAGTAGGCCTACATCTAATTTAGTGCATAATAGCTGAAAAAAATGTTTTTAATAATTTTTTTTCTCATATATGTCCATATATCTGCATATTTTGGACCAAGGCCTAGTGCCGCCATCTTGCAAGTGTCATAGTTGGAATGTCATCAGGTGCATTGTTTAACATTTAGAATTGTTCTTGTCCTTGAAGGCTACTGTAGCTTCTGTTATTATTCGAAATGGTTGGGGTTACCCAGGGAGTGTTGCATTCTAGAACTTTGTAGAACTTTCTTGATGATGTCATATTACACACTGCACCTTTAATGGAAATGCTCGTAAAACGAGAGACACTGAACATTTGGAGTGGTCTCTTAATTTCTTCCAGAGCTGTATTTCCGTCTCAAAGAGCTGTACCAATTTCAATTATCTTTCACATCACCAGACAGCTAAACACTTTTCACACTATACTTAAAGGCCTACTTCACCAGTGGGAATATGAATTTCTCAGGCTAGGATGAACCAATTTCAATTTTTTTGCACATTTATACAACATAGGATCTCAGAATTCAATACACCTTCATTTTCCCACCGGTGAAGTAGGCCTTTAAAGGCAGGATCAATAACGAAAGACCATAAAGGATGTTGTTGACATGCACTTGTACATCAATTTACTGAAGACAGGTGATCAAGTTGTTTGTAGCAGGATAAGAAGTGTGAAACTAAAAAATGAACCAATATGCAAATTTGTTCTAAAAATGTGTTAATAAAATTAGGAAATACAACAAAATATGAGCAAATATAATGACCTTAGAATAGCTACACCCCCGGGAAAAAATTAAGAGACCAGTCTGGAATTTTTTCTTAAATCTTCATCTCTACATTACTTCTTGCGTCTAATTGACAAAATGTTATTGTGAATTTGGTAGAAATGTATTCAGTAGTTTATATTATAAAATAAAAGTGTTCATTCTACTCAAACATATGCCTATACAAAGTTAAACAAGAGGAACTGAATATTTGGAGTGGTCTCTTCATTTTTTTCCAGAGCTGTATGTATGAATTAAGTTACTCACAAACAAAATGGCTGTCGCTATTTGACCCATCACATGACTAACATAATGTGACTCAAATCAGCCAATGAGATTGAACACACATTAATTAACTGCAAAAATAATGCATTCTTGTACTGGCCTGCAGGGGGCTTTAAAATGCTCAATGCAAACTCAAAACATGTAACATAACTGTCACATGAATACATACAATCAGTTAAGTTACTTTATAAATCAATGGTTACATTGAAATTTGTCTTTCCGCATCTCCCTTCTCAAGTTACCACACTCCAGAGGGGGTCAGAGCGCAGGGGTCAGCCATAGTACAGCGCCCCTGGAGCAGTTTGGGTTTAAGTGTCTTGCTCAAGGACACAATGGTAGAGATGGTGGGCACTGTAGATGTTATAGCAGCCACCACTAGTTTTACTACAAACACCCTCCTGTCCGGTGCCGGGGATCGAACCAGAGACCTCATGGTTACTGGTCAGCCCCTCTGTCCTCTAGGCCATCCTACCAGCCAAATAACAGTACAACAACAGTAATTTGGTTGGTTTTGGGAAGACCATTGGGAAGTTATTTGGTGTGATGCAGCAGAAACCATGAAAACAAAACGACTCTTGGGTCCGCTGTTGAAAGATTTGAAATATATATATTTTTTTTCAGAGCATTTTTCTGACACCAGAAAGAGGGCCTTGAACACACAATCAAACATGGCGCAGGTGCACAGTAGGTGAGGCGGCAAGAGGTCAGTGAATGCATCGTTTGACTGAATGACAAAAACAAAATGAGTTTGACCGTGTCAGAGCACAAGCTATAGATCCGTCAATGTCCCTTTATCACCTGTGACACCTTACAGCAGGTTCGCTTGAGGGTCCGTGCACTTTTTTTTTTTTACAATGATCGAAGTCACTTCACATCAAAATGCCTTAACATGTACATCCAGTTGACTGCATATTGCCCAGATTGTAAATAGTGTTCATCACATTGCACATTTAAAGTGACACTGTAACATTTTAAGTAATTTATTAGCTAAAATCAATATCCTCATTCATAAATATGTCCTCATTGGTGTAAAATCATCTCTGCCAATAATCTGAAGCGGAGAATTACAAATATTAATATTACATTTTGTACATTGAGCAGGCAATTCTTATGGAGGCATCCATGTTGGTTGGAATGTCATCAGGTGCATTGTTTAAAATTTTGAATTGTTCTTATCCTTGAAGGCCACTTTAGCTTCTGTAATTATTCAAAAGGGGTGGGGTTACTTAGCAGGAGGAAGGCGATGAAACATTTAAATGGACTCCCAAGATGTCACATTGTGTTTAGCTGATGTTAAACAAAATGTCGCCCTTAAAGTTTGCGACAGCAGAATGTGTGAGAGGCAGTAAATGGTAAATGGACTTGTATAGCGCTATATCTCCGTTTATCACAGACTCAAAGCGCTTTACATTGTTTTTTGTACACATTCACCCAGTCACACACACATTCATACACCGATAGCAGCAGCGACCACGCAGGGTAGGCTTAGCACTAGGGTGTTAAGCTAACTAAGCTTACTATCGGGAGCAATTCGGGGTTCAGTGTCTTGCCCAGGGACACTTCGACATGTGGCGGGGAGACGGGGGATCGAACCTCCGACCCTGCACACCAGAGGCGAACTTCCTACCCACTTCACCACTGCCGCCCCTCTAAAGGCAGCTTGCTTAAGGGCACATGCTTAAGGACACTTTCAGAGCTTATAAGTGAGATGGTTCATTAAGTTTATTCTATCTGGTATTGCATCTATCAAAGGAGACATAACAGCTATCAAAGGAGAAGTCGCTGAAATCGCTGACAGCAAAGGAGACATCGCTGACAGCAAAGGAGACATCGCTGATATCAAAGGAGACATCGTAAAAATGGCTACAGTGGAAAGAGAGGATAACGATGAGTTATTAAAATTCATTGGGAAAATGGAAAGCATGTCAGTTGAGCAAGGTCAATGAATAATGAGAATGAACATTGACTGGGTATTGGACTGCAGCTGCTTAACGGAAAAAATAGCAACATCATCAAAAACAAAAAAAACAACATACCTAGGGGGCAAAACCCCTTTTTTTTTAAAAACAGACATGGAGCGTTGTAAAAGGTTGTTCACCAGAAATGATATCCAGGACCTTCAAGGATCCCAACCTGGGTGGACAACCTGGTCAACAAGCTGCTGGAAAGCTACAGGGGGCCGACAAAGAGCATATCAGAACCACTGTTTAAGCGAATGGGGGTGGGCTAATAGGGAATTTTTTAAACTTATAGATATCATTATGAAACTTTGCAAGTTGATTACTGACATTAAAACAAACACTTTTTGTATTACAGTATTTTCCAAAAAGTTTGAATAAATATGACAAATCGTAAAGCGTAAATTTGTATATCTGCAAAGCCCCAAAATCTAGATGTTGGACAAAAGCAGAGTCAATTTGTTTTTAAATTTTGAAAACAAAACAAGTGTCCAACTGCCTGAAGCCTTTCCTAATCACAGTTCAAATTTGATCAATAACCCATAGAAAATGCATTTTTTACACAGTTTTTTCCAAGGGAATGTCTAGCCGTTTCCTAAAATCCCAGCTAGAGACTCCAAAAGGACACATTTGGTCCATGGCACATGAAATGTAACTGTGTAAAAAATATATTTTCTATGGGTTATTGATCAAATTTGAACTGTGATTAGGAAAGGCTTCAGGCAGTTGGACACTTGTTTTGTTTTCAAAATTTAAAAACAAATTGACTTTGTTTTCTTCCAACATCTAGATTTTGGGGCTTTGCAGATATGCAAATTTACGCATCATTAGTAAGATATTGATGATTTTTCATATTTATTTAAACATTTTGGAAAATACTGTAATACAAAAAGTGTTTGTTTCAATGTCAGTAATCAACTGGCAAAGTTTCATAATGATATCTATAATTTCAAAAAAATTCCCTATTAGCCCATCCCCATTCACCCCCATTCGCTTAAACAGTGGTTCTGATATGCTCTATGTCGGCCCGCTGTAGCTGTCCAGCAGCTTGTTGACAAGGTTGTCCACCCAGGTTGTGATCGTGGAAGGTCCTAGATGTCATTTTTGGTGAACAACCTTTTACAACGCTCCATGTCCATAAAATCACTTTGCCCCCTGGGTAACAACAAAATTGTGTTTTTTTTGTAACAGTAAATCTGTATCTGAATCTGAATCTGAATCTGATGAAAATGGGGGCGGGACCTGATAAGCCTTTGGCTTCTTCCGTCACCCTTCGGACAACACAAAGTAAGATGTATGATGTTTCATTTCATTTCATTTCATTTAACTTTTATTTATCCTCGAGAGACCAATTGAGGGAAAAGAAAGAGATAATTGTGTATTGTGTGGAATTGTCCGAAAGTATAATTAATAAATAAATAAATAAATAAAAGTTAAGTTATTTTTATGACTTTATTAGTCAATTTACACCAGGCACATTGAAATGAGTCTTTTTTGCCCACACTACTGCCTTTTTTTTTTTGCAATCCTAGCAACATGGCTTTACCAATGTCTAACTTTCTGTTGGTCGGTCAGTATGGGGCGGCAGTGGCGAAGTGGGTAGGAAGTTCGCCTCTGGTGTGCAGGGTCGGAGGTTCGATCCCCCGTCTCCCCGCCACATGTTGAAGTGTCCCTGGGCAAGACACTGAACCCCGAATTGCTCCCGATAGTTAGCTTAGTTAGCTTAGCACCCTAGTGCTAAGCCTACCCTGCGTGCTAGCTGCTGCTATCGGTGTATGAATGTGTGTGTGACTGGGTGAATGTGTACAAAAAACAATGTAAAGCGCTTTGAGTCTGTGATAAACGGAGATATAGCGCTATACAAGTCCATTTACCAGTACACACATTTTGGTGCAGACTGACATAGCTTAACACGTATGTTGATGGATTGCCCCTAAAAAAATTAAAAAATACATTTATTTTCATTTCATTTTTTTTTCATTTAACTTTTATTTATCCTCGAGAGACCAATTGAGCGGTGACCCTCATTTACAATGATGTCGAGTCAAAACAAATTCTAAACAACAATACATACAAAATATTCAATGCAAATACATCAAATACACAACAAGTGAAGAAACATTTACAAAGTGGTGAAGAGTGGCAGCAATTAAAAGGAATAAAGTACAATATAGCCTAATTAAAACAGTTACAAGTAGAATTTGGCAGATCCAAGATAGTCTGTTTAAATTGGCCAAAGGATATGAATGTATTTAGTTTAATTTGTTGCTGTAAGTTGTTCCAGGAGTCGGGGGCACTGAAGCTAAAGGCTGTCTTTCCCAGCTCAGACTGGGCTTGTGGGACATAAAGCATAAACATGTCAGTGGAGCGGGTTTGATAAAGCCCATCTGAAATGTGCAGCATTTCAGTTAAATAATGAGGAAGCTTCCCGGTCAAGGCTTTGTAAATAAAAATGTGCCAATGTGCGTCACGTCTCTCTTTAAGGGAGGACCACCCAACCTTTTCATATAAGATTGATTGATTGATTTAATTTTATTCCAGACACAGAGAAAAACGGTCCATAATACAATACAAAAACAGTAAAAAGACAAACAACAATAAAAAAGACTAAAAAAGACTCCAGCTGTCAGTTCCACACTACACAAAGAGTGTTCAGATATTAGCATATAGGCTAAAGCGCCAATGGTTCCATAATGTGGAAGTGAACCTAACCGCACTCATTGTAGGGTTCACTAGAGTTGTGATTATGCCATTACATGACTCCGATAGTCTACATATACATCTGTACATAAGATTCCTGAGCACAGCAGGACAGGTGGGCACATTAACGCTGACAAACATTTGGCTTGCACTGCTCCAACGTGGCATATGAAGCAGCAGCCTCATGCCATCATTATATGCTACATTGAGTTTCTGCATACTGCTTTTCTTATAGCGTCGCCACAAGTGGGCAGTATACATTGGGGTGCAAAAAGCTTTAAAAAGAGTGGTCTTCACAGACAATGAACACATACTAAACTTGCGCTTCAACATATTAGCTTGTGCATACATCATACAGTACTGTCTGCGGATGTCCCTGTCGTCAGACAGGTCAGCAGTTATAAAGTGCCCTAAGTATTTGACCTCCTCACATACTTTAAGGACAGCACCGGACAGAAGAAAATCAGGAACCAACAGTTTATTGTCCTCCCTGCTTCTAGCGATCATGATATTGCTCTTTTTGGAGTTGTACTTAATATCAAAGTCTGCACCATATTGGGAGCAGACCCTTAGCAGCTGTTGGAGGCCAGCACTGTATGGACAAAGAATCACCAGATCATCTGCGTACATCAGGTGATTGATAATGGTGTTCCCGATCACACAGCCTGTTCCACAGTTATTTAGCAGCTTTGAAAGATCATCCAAATAAATATTAAAAAGAAAGGGAGATAAAATGCTTCCCTGCCTAACTCCGTTACTTACATTGAATGGGGCAGACATAGAGTTACCCCATTTCACATACATAGACTGATGAGCATACCAAAAAGCCAAGATTCTAACTAAATATTTGGGAACCCCTCGGTTGTACAGTTTGAGGAATAGCTTCTCATGATTCACACGATCAAAGGCTTTTGAAGCATCAATAAAACACATAAAAATTGTGGAATTTTGCCTGTTATACACATCAAGTACCTCATTTAAGGCAAAAATACACATATCTGTGCCATGTTTAGGTTTAAAGCCGAACTGGTTGTCAGAGGTCAATAGAAAATGCTCCAACCTATTCAGTATAATCCTCTCCAAGACCTTGGATAAAACACTGGCCAGAGCTATAGGCGGGTAGTTATCCGAGCTGTTAATTTTTCCAGCTTTGTCTTTAATGATGGGCACTAATGTGACAGATAAAATAGAATCAGGTAGAATACCATGGGTTAAGAACCCAGTGAAAAAAATAGAAATTAAGGGGCATAGTTTTCTACTTGCATGTTTTAAGTGCTCTGCAGATATCTTATCCATACCACAAGCCTTATTATCTTTTAGCATTATAATAGCATCATATATCTCTTGAGGGAAAACCATCACGTCTTCATTGCTATCAATGTTACTCGCTGTGAAAGAGTTACTTTTAACACAGTTGAGGAGATCATAAAAATGTTTCTGCCACAACTGAGTAATTTTCTCTGAGCCGCTGACACCATCAATATTTGTTGGTAACGATGTTTTACAATTATTAATTCTTTTGATTTCTTTCCAGAAATCAACAGGACTATTGTATTGCAGTTTCTTTGCAAGAGAGTCAGACCTCATTGTATTTTCATTCCTCTTAATGAAACGTAGTGCATATTTAAATTTTGCATTTGCATGCTTCTTATATTCAAATAAGGGACCATGTTTATGTCTGCCTGACTCAACCCATGCTTTGAAGGCCTTTCTTGCCTCAGCATGAATCTCTTCCACATAGTCATTCCAGCCTGGCTTGACTTTGTACAGTCTGTGGGTCTTATACAGGGGCCTGCTTGACGCAAGGAGAGCCTTCACAATATTATCATACATGGAGCACAGCTCAATACCATGTTGAGGGTTCTTACAATTAATATCATGGCATGCAATGGAATATTTTGGTAATTCAATGTTGCTCAGCAAGATGTCAGTCCGAAAATAGTACTCCTTAAGATCATCCTCAGACAGGTTAGACCAATCTATTTTACCCTCACATACATTGTTATCTACAGACACAAGAGTAGGTATATTGCCTAGATTTACAGATAGAGAAATGGGCACATGATCAGTAGTGGCAAATTCACAAGTAATTCTCATGGACTCCAAGGAGTCATGTGCATCAGCTGTGCAGATACAGTGATCTAGCCACGAGGTTGTGTGCCATGCCTCGCTGATGTAAGTGTAGCTATTATTAGGCAAAAGCACTTTGCTAGAAAGGATCAGACCATTATCAGAGCAAAACTGCATTAAATATGTGGCAAATAAGGAGCTACCATCGGAAACATCTGCATTCATATCACCCACAATGAAGATGCACGTGGAAGCATTATCTTGAATGAAAGACATAACACAAGCCAATCTATTAAGATATTCATCTTCATTTTGAGGACACTCGTAAGGTGTATAAATGTTTAAAATAATGAAGTTTTTATCACCACTATTAAACTCAATTCCTATTGCCCAATCAACACCCAGTCTAACCACCTTAACCAGCTGGTCATATTTTTTGTGCCATAGCACGGCAACACCACCAGGTATTCTACCACGAACTATCCCGGTACTCAGGTCGGTGGTAGATTCACCTGCCCCATAAAAATCTTCATGCAGGGAATTTAGACCCTCTAAATCCTGCTTTGGTAAAAAGGTTTCTTGGACACATAGTATATCACAGGCCTCTAAGAGTTTATCCACTATAAGGCGGCGCGATTTGTCAGCGTCACTGTGTCCAACACGCAGTCCCCGAGCATTAAAAGACGCGATATTGATATCCATACAGTTTAAGAGACAAGAGACAATGGTGTGTATCATAAGCATCTCCTGTGATGAATCTTAAAGCAGAGTGAAAAACAGAGTCTAGGAGTTTAAGACATGAATGTGATGCATGCCGGTAGACAACATCACCGTAATCAAGGACAGACATGAAAACTGCCTCAATAATCATTTTCCTACTAAATAAAGGGAAGGTGGTTTTATTCCTATAAAAATAGCCAATTTTTTGTCGTAGTCGACAAACAAGATTATTTATATGAAAATGAAAAGTGAGTTTATCATCTAACCAGATGCCGAGATATTTATACTCTGTGACTCTTTCAATTAAAAATCCATTCTTTGTAAACATATTAAAATCATTAAAATGTGTAGTTTCTGCTCTGGAGAAACACATATATTTGGTTTTGTCTGTATTAAGAACAAGCCTGAGGTCCACTAGACAGTCCTGCAGGGTGTTAAAAGAGCTTTGTAGGTTCTCAATAGATTGGTGCACCGAATCGGAAATGCAATACAGTACTGTGTCGTCAGCGTATAGATGGGCGTGACAGTTTTTTAGCGATGAAACAATGTTATTTATATAAATTGTGAAAAGAACTGGACCTAAAATTGAGCCCTGTGGGACACCATTTGTAACAGTTAAAAACTCAGACTGGTATCTTCCCAGTTTAACTGACTGCTGTCTATCAGAGAGATAGTCCCTAAACCAGCTACATGCAGACTGATCAAAGCCAATGTCATGCAGCCTCTGTAAAAGCAAATGGTGGTCAACAGTATCAAAGGACTTTGAAAGATCAATAAAAAGTGCTGTACAGTGCTTTTTCTTGTCTAATGCTGTAACAATGTTGTGGTTTATGGTCCCAAAGATGATAAAGATAGTGAAATATCTCAACATCTGCAGAATGGAATGCCACAAAGTTTGGCACAGACACACAATAGCCCTCCTCACACACACACACACGCGCGCGCTAATAGCTTTGGTATCTTAACCCTCCAACAGCTAAGAATAGCCTGAATGTCCTTGCTTTGCTATTTGACCTTGCTATGACCGTCCAACATATCATCACTCCTGGAAAAAGACACACATGCACACACACACACACACACACACATACACATACACAAACACACACACACACCACACACGTTTGTACGGCTATACTTGTGAGGACACTCATTGACATAATGGATTCCTTAGCACCTTACCCTAACCCTATCCATCAAAACTAAATGCCTAACCCCAACCCTTACACTAACCCTAACATAAACCTAATTCATACCTGAACCTTTAAACCTAGTGTTAACCCCCAAACGGCTCCTTTGCTGTTGACTTCTCCCCATATAGTTCCCTCCTCTTGGTCACAATAACATACTGTGTGTGGAAGAGTGAGTCTAAGAAAGAGACTATCACAGGGACGTTACAGAGACGATAGGGAGAAGTGGATCTATATCTATTGCACGTGCCTTTTTCTATTATGTGGCTCTCCTGGGTGTGTGTGTGTGTGTGTGTGTGTGTGTGTGTGTGTGTGTGTGTGTGTGTGTGTGTGTGTGTGTGTGTGTGTGTGTGTGTGTGTGTGTGTGTGTGCGTGTGTGTGTGTGTTTGTGTGTGTCTGGTTTTGGTGAAGATGAGATTTCATACGGTTCAACTCACGCGTGAAGCCATGGCTCATCCCAACTGTAAGCGCATCATTCGCTCCTTCAGTTAGAATGGCTTAGGACAGTGGTTCCCAACCTGGGGTCCGCACCCCCCAGCAGGGGGCGCCAGAGATCGCAAGGGGGGCGCACAGGTTTGTCTGTGCTGAGGTTGTGACTTGTGAAAAAAAAAAAAAAAAAAAAATTTGCTAATTTTATTATTTTTTTTTTAACCTTTATTTATACAGGTAAATCCCATTGAGTCCGAAGACACTTTTGCAAGGGAGACCTGTTCCCATTTACACGTTACCATTCACACACACATTCATACACCGATAGCAGGCTAACTATCGACATTCACACGAGGCAAGGGGGGTGAAGTGTCTTGCCCAAGGACACAACAACTATGACACAGGTGGCAGGGCGGGGATCGAACCTCCAACCCTTTGATCATCGGCCTACCCGCTCAACCAACTGAGCCACAGTCGCCCAAACATTAAATTCATAAAACCCCAATAACATCCAATTGGATAATCAAAACGATGTTTAATGCTAATTAAAACATATTATTGGTCCACATTTAAATTCATTATTATATGACCTCTGAACTTGCGTAAGCAACCTTCCTGTCGGCTCGTGGGTGGCGGGCAATGCTGATTGTTTCGCTGCGGTCAGCCTCACTTTACACAGAAAAAAATGTCTGTGAAATGTAAATGTACAGATGGTTCATCTGTACCAAAGATGAAAACAAAGCAATATCTCCAGAGATACATCGATTTTGGTTTTATGGAAGGACAGGACAGTTTTCGGCCAGAATGCGTCATTTGTGGCGAGAAGCTAGCTAATCAAAGCTTGAAACCATGCAAACTGAAACGACACCAGGAGACCAAACACCCCGAGACTATTGGTGAAAGTCGAGAATATTTTGAGAGAAAGAAGCAATTGGCACTATCAAGAAGATCCACGGACATCAGAAAAGCTTTTGAAAAAGCAGATACTGATTTAGACAGAGCCACAGAGCTCTGTGTAAATCAGTATCTGTTCATTTTTTCTGCAAATAAAAGTTATTTATCACTCTATTCTTTTATTGTGTGTATGTGGGTCGGAGTTAGGGTTGGGGGGGCCTTGCTTGTCTTGGACCCTGGCACGGGGGTCCTCAGGGAAAAAAGGTTGGGAACCACTGGCTTAGGAGAACCAATAAGTCACATTCATGAAATCGAGATTGACAGTGATATATTTACGGAGATAGTATGTATATGGTTTTTTGTCAGGGTTCAAGGTGTTATCCACGTTTTATAGTGAACATTACAATGACATACAGTAGTCACCCATTCACAACTTCAGTACAAGGAAATGATTTCGTGCAAGTCGTTAATTGTATTTATTAAGCCTTAATCGTAAAGCTGCCTCAAGGGACAATAAACCCTCGATTCAGAAACTTAAAAATCAGGGGGTGCTTGTGGTGTAGTGGTAACCCCACCCCAATAGAGGCTCAGTCCTCTTCACAGCAGACCATGGGTTCAAATCCAGCCCGTGGTCGTTCTCTGCATGTCATTCCCCCCTCTCTGGCCCATTTCATCTCTGTCTCTCCAAACTGTCTAAGAAAAAAAAAAAAAAAATATATTTTTAAGTGGAAGGGAGAAGAGAGGAAAAGTCTTAAGGTACTAAATCCAGTTTTCTCTGGACAAAGAGCTCGCCGCATGCTGTTTAAGAGACATTTGGGATTCCAGGCTCTCATTTTTCATTTCCTCTGCGTGTGTGTGTGTGTGTGTGTGTGTGTGTGTGTGTGTGTGTGTGTGTGTGTGTGTGTGTGTGTGTGTGTGTGTGTGTGTGTGTGTGTGTGTGTGTGTGTGTGTGTGTGTGTGTGTGTGTGTGTGTGTGTGTGTGTGTGTGTGTGTGTGTGTGTGTGTGTGCGTGTGTGTGTGTGTGTGTGTGTGTGTGTGTTTGTGTAGTAGGGATTTATAGCCATTGCCAGTTCCAACATGGAGCAGATCTAGTGTCCACAGGGCTGCTGGATGTGGTTCTGTGTTCAGGCTCATTGAAGGAAGCAAAGAACTCTGACTGAATCCCCTCCAACTCACTGCACTGTACACATGGAACAGTTATAGGACAACTTAAAGGTGCAGTGTGTAATATGACATCATCAAGAACATTCTACAAAGTTCTAGAATGCAACGCTCCCTGGGTAACCCCACCCCTTTCGAATAATAACAGAAGCTACAGTGGCCTTCAAGGACAAGAACAATTCAAAATTTTAAACAGTGCACCTGATGACATTTCTTAACCTTTATTTATACAGGTATATCCCATTGAGTCCGAAGACTCTTTTGCAAGGAAGACCTGTTCCCATTTACACGTTACCATTCACACACACATTCATACACCGATAGCAGGCTAACTATCGACATTCACACGAGGCAAGGTGGGTGAAGTGTCTTGCCCAAGGACACAACAACAATGACACAGGTGGAGGGGGGGATCGAACCTCCAACCCTTGATCACGGCCACCCCTCAACCAACGACCACCCCCAAACATTCCAACCATGACACTTCCAACATGGCGGCGCCAATGCCTTGGTCCAAGGTATGGAGAAATACGGAGATAAAAGAGACCCTTTCTAAGGGTAAAAACAAATTAAATTTTTTTTTCAGCTATTATGCGCTAAATTAAATCTATATGGATGTTATAAGTCTGTTCTACCAAGTCTGCTAGGAAAAAAATCCCAAAATTCTACACACTGCAGGTTTAAAGGCGCATTATGCAGTTTCTGAGGAGGGGGATTTGTTTGCGTGTGCAGAGCCTGCAGTTACTTTACAAAACATATTTACTCTACATGTCATTCTAAATATATCAAAACTAAATTATTCTAAGGAACCTGGAACCAAATGTAAGACTAGAATATGTTTGTAAACCAAACGGTGGGCCCTGCTGCTGTAAACAACAACAACAACAACAACAACAACAACAACAACAACAACAACATTTGGATTGGTCTCTTAATTTCCTCCAGAGCTGTATATTCCGGTATAACTGCAGCAATGGAAGCCCGCATTCATCAGCGGGCTCACAAAGGTCAACAACACAGGCATGTCAGACGAAACAGAACAAGAAACCTAATGAAAAGTGTCTCGCTGTCTCTCCACCTCCCTTCAAGCATCATGAAAACATACCCTGACACAGTTAACGTTAATGGCAAAACAAGGAGGGATGGTATTTATAAAGAATGAAATGGCAACTTAATTTTTTTCCCCCAGACATATTTATGTGATCTGGTGTCTGTCCCTTAAAGTCGTGACAGAAGGTGAGTTTATAATGAGCACCCCGACTCTTCAGATTCTATCACAGAATAAAAGGCCACAGGAGGTTTTTCTTGTTTGTGAGATTTTCTGAAAAAAAAAAATGTAACTTAGAACTTTCGAAACAAGTCTCATTATAGCCACAGCTGCTTAGTTTGACTGGATGAGTCAATCTGACGACAGCCCAGTCCCCTAACCTGCTGTACCCTATTAACAGCTGACTCGGATCAAAACAAAACCTAGACACTTTCATTGCACTTGTCTACTCCTATCACTAAAAACTGTCACATCAGCCCAAATAAAAAGAGACCCCTTCATTGCAATATTTGAAACCCCATCTAAACAAGCCCATATTACAGCCTTACTGTTACGATTAGATACTGGACCCAAGAGCAGACAGAGGCTGAGTAGGATTGATGAACAAAGGTTTATTGAAATGAGGTGGGGAAGCTGGTGGTGAAAGAATGAGGAAGCCGGGGGGAGACCACCAAAGCAGGGGAGCTGGAGAGAGTGATCCGGGTAACTGCAGGCAGAGGAAAACAGAGTTAGGATAAAATCAGAAAAAGCTACAAGAGGCGAGAAAATAGAGCGAGGTAATAATATCAACTGGAGCCAGGCACGCATAGTTACCACAGTAGTGCATGGTACAATCTGGCAACGACAGCAGGGAAGCCAGAGGTGAAGTAGGTGGGTGATTGCTGATGCAGATCAGGTGAGCGGAGACAGACAGACAGACAGACGGGGGGGGGGTGGCAGGCAAAGGAGGGGGAACACACAGCAACCAGCTGATCACCACACTTACAATCAGAAACATTAGCCTTCACATTAGCAAGATGCCGTATTTACTTATGTGGAAATCCCCTAATCCCAATTCAATTCCAATCTGGCTCAAAGACGTTATGTTCTTTTTAAAATTAGAAAAAAATAAATTAAGAGTGAAAGGCTGTGCTAATAAATGTACCAAAAAATGGGATTCTTTTATAATTTATTTCAATTCTTTATCAACCCTGACCCAGGACTAAACCCCCCCTCCCTCCCTAACTTTATTTAGTCGCTGCTTGTTTTTATTTTTTTCTTGTTTTTTTGTCATGTGTATTTGTACATATTTTTGTATGAAAGCTTATTATGTTTTGTATGATGTATTTTGATTTTATTTGAACTCGGAGACACCGGTTCCTTCTGTATGTGTTTGTGTTGTACCCAAAAATTAAAAAACCCCAATAAATAAATAAATAAATAAATAAATAAATAAATAAAAGGAAGAAAAAAAAATGTCACTTCGACCATGAAGCTGCTTTCGTTGCAGTGGTTGCAGATTCAAATCCAACCCGTGGACCTTTACTGCAGGTCATGCCCCCCCCCCCCCCTCTCTCTCTCTCTCTCTCTCTCTCTCTCTCTCTCTCTGTCTCTCCATTACAATTCTGTACTATCTAATAAAGCTTGAAAATGCCAAACAAAACAAAACAAAAAAAAAAAACATCAGGATCTTTGTGAAGAATTAGTCAGAAGATGTAGATGTAGTTCACACGGTGGCTGTCGAATCCACAGAGTTTGGAAATAGAACAGTCCTGACTTCCGACTTGTAATCTGTGTCAGTTCTCAGCCCCCGCTTTCCCCTCGCAGCGGCATAATCACAGTCTCATCTGCGACCGGCGGATACAATGAGCCACCTGGCAGGAACAGAAAGGTATGCGGTGAGAAGCACTTAGCTATCTATGGAAAACACTTCACTTGAACTGTTGTCAACGAACGATCGGATCCTATTGCACACTAGAAAGATTAGTGCTGCTATAAGTAGCTACTCCAGATGAACTTGCTTTAAAAAGGTGCTACGAGGAACTTTTTAATATTTTTTTTTATGCTTTTTATTGATAGTGTAGAGACAGAGTTGAAATGTGGCAGAGAGGGGAGTGACATGCAGAGAACGACCGTGGGCTGGAATTGAACGCGGGTCCGCTGCTGGCCGAGGCCCATGGGGGGGGGACACTTTTTAACATTTCTAAAACAGTCTTATTTTCCCTCTGATGTTCATGAGCAAACAACACCATCAGTGCAAATAATGTTATTTTTACATAGTTAAAAAGGTGCTCAGAGGAACTTTCGGTTTTTGTTCATTCTTGCACCCTCTTTGGGCAAAAGCGGTAGTGTTTTTACTACGCCAGCTGTTGTTCCTGGGTGAGCGTATACCCATGACAAAGGCATTAAGAAAAACTATTTAAAAACAGCATTCTTTGCACTGATGGTCTTGTTTGCTGTCACATGTTATTTATGATCATCAGAGGAACAATGGAAGTGTTTCAGAAATATTGAAAAGTTCCTCGTAGCACCTTTAAGTGCAGGTAAAAACACTACCGCTTTTGCCCAAAGGGGTTGTGAGAATAATAAAAAAAACATTGTTACCATAAGGGGTTAGTGTGTGTGTGTGTGTGTGTGTGTGTGTGTGTGTGTGTGTGTGTGTGTGTGTGTGTGTGTATTATGCTGTGTGAGTGCTATTTATATCTCTATGCTATTACAGTCTTTTTGCACCTGAATCTAAAATTAGCCAGTGAATCACTCCTTGTTCCGATATATCTGAGTTCCAGACATTCTGTGTTTCCAGCCTTCCGTACCTTTCCCGCCATCCTGTTTCGGGAAGACCTGTCTACACATGGACCGGAGGAACAGTATAAAGTAAGTCTATTTCACACGGCCATACATATGTTTATACAAAGGTAATGGTCCTGGAATATTTATATTCATGGCATATGTGTCTAATAAACTCGTCCGGTCAAATCGTCTGTAGCAGGAAAATGGGATTTGAAAGTTACGGTTTCTTGAGTATTCCGAGGTCTCCATGAAGACGGAGAAAAATTCATAAAAACATTTGAGACATTGAGACAAAAATAGCGGACAAAAAAAGATTAGGATAAGATTATTAGTGCCTAATAATTGGACAAAAAGGGTAATTTTGAAACAAATGTTTGAAATACAATATATGTATTTTTTGTAAGATTTTTAATTTTTTGGCATTTTCAAGCTGTATTAGTTAGTACAGAGCTGAACTGGGGAGATAGAGAGAGAGAGGGGGGGTGACCTGCAGTAAAGGTCCACAGGTCGGATTTGAACCCGCGACCACTGCATCGAAGGCCAGGGCCAATATGGTACACACTCTATCCACTACACCACCGGAGCGCCCCCGACAACATACAGTATATATTTTTTATCTGTCTTGGTCCAGTTTGCCAGATCTCTTTCTTTCTCCTCTTCGGCCATTTTGTAAATCACACCATCTTCCCCAGTTCTTTCTGGTTGTCAGAACCCAAGTGTAAATGTAATATGCATGAGGCAGAGGTTACAAGGGGAAGGTCAGTTGATTGACAGCTCGGAGGATGTGGAGCATGACGGATAATGTCAACTTTACTATGATGGGGGGGGGGGGAGAGGGAAGGGGCTGGCTGATTTGATTGGCTAAGCTTCCCCCAAGGCACAAGACAGACAGTGTTGGACTACTATGTAAGGGATAAAGTATAGCGAACGGGTCACTTGCTAGAAATAAAGACCGACAAGCTGAAGCAGGAGCCTGACGCGAAGCATGACTTTGCTCTCCTGATACATTTTCATTTTAATTTCATTTAACTTTTATTTATTCTCGAGAGACCAATTGAGGGGTGACCCTCATTTTCAATGACGTCGAGTTCAAACAAATTCCAAGGAAGAACAACAATGCATAAACAATATTCAATGCAAATACATCAAATACACAACAACAGGTGAAGAGAAAAACAATTGAAACATTTACACAGTGGTGAAGAGTGGCAGCAATTAAAATGAAATGGGTGAAAGATGAAGAACATGCAAAGTCATGTTAAAAAAGTATTCCATTGCTTTCTGAAGGAGTAGTAGCCCTGTTTGTGGAGGTCTATCCATCAAAACTATGATCCTATGATCCTATCCTATACTATGGTCCTTAGCAACGGTCATTATACCCTTGACAGCGGTCTGTCTTGCTGGAAATAACAGACCTGTAGAATGCCGTGATTGACATAGGATTTTCCAAGTGCAATGTAATAAATACTCTTAATGTTACATTTGGTTAGAACATGCTTATATTTGCCAAGTAG
>CM049417.1:4767500-4777500 GCA_026929865.2 Hyperoplus lanceolatus | reverse complement strand
CAGTTCTTTTCAGCCAGTTAATGTTGCTGTACTTCTGAGTTATCCAGATGTATGACAACCCGCAGTCATCCAGTATCTGCTTCACCTGTGATACCCAGGGTGAAGCAAACACACCGCTGCTATGCAAGCTGTGTAGCTGATTGTACATGATTGTACTAAGTTTACTTTCTTTACTTTCTAACAGTCTCCCCCAATATCCAATTATTCTTTTTTTAAACTGTAACACAGTCTAAAGAACGCCTATTCCTCCTTGTTAATGGTGCAGTGTACCTTTTTAGAAATGTGAATAAATGAGAGAATACAACAGGCTGCATTTCACGCCATTGCAATTACACACAGTGTCTGGAAATGCCAAGCATGCTGGTGTTGTAAACTGGAGAGATGCTGCAAGGTGTCAGAAAGAAAGAAAAATATGTAATAATCCCAGGACGGAAGCCAAAATGGAAGACAGCCTAATGTGTTGATTCATTACAGAAAAACAAGCCAATGAACACATTTCTAAGTAAATAAAATTGAGATTAAGACAGATTTCAGCCTTTCAGAAAAGGTGGAATCTGCCTATACTAAATAGTCCAAGACACTGGCTGTGTTTGCAAAGCCCTACTAACGTCCTACTCATACTGAAAGCCCTACTAACGTCCTACTCATACTAATTTCTACGTCAATTTGAGTATGTTGTGGTTGTGTATGCAAGTTTTATGTAGGAGAGAAATACACGGAGTACTGTGAAGACTTTGTGTATAGATCGACAGGTTACTTTTCCTACTCAACCGCCCCACATGTGTACTTCAGTGTAAACAATCCAACGAACCTTGCATACACAATTGATAGTTAAGTAGACAGTATGTAGTATATACATGTTGAGTATGTAGGAGGGAGGACGTTAGTAGGGCGTTTCGAACACAACCAGAGATTAAAACAGTCTCAGAAAAGGACACTGCCTATACTAAATACCCCAAGGACACTGCAACTTTTCAGAGTAAAAAAAAAACGTCCATGTTGTTTGAAAAGACGAAAATGCAATGTCGGGCGGTTGGTTGAGTAGGAAAAGTATCCTATCGATCTATACAAAAAATCTTCCCGGAAGTAAGTACTCATCCGGTGCATTTCTCGCCTAACCAAACTCGCATTCACAACCACAACATACTCAAATTGACGTCAAAATTAGTATGAGTAGAACGTTAGTATGGCTTTTAGTATGAGTAGGACGTTAGTAGGGCTTTTAGTATGAGAAGAACGTTAGTAGGGCTTTGAGTATGAGTAGAACGTTAGTATGGCTTTTAGTATGAGTAGGATGTTAGTCTGGCTTTTAGTATGAGTTGGACGTTAGTATGGCTTTTAGTATGAGTAGGACGTTAGTATGGCTTTTAGCATGAGTAGAACGTTAGTATGGCTTTTAGAAGACAGCCCAAACCACTGCAGCTTTTCAGAGCATCATAGGCACAAAGCTAAAGTCCAAACCAGAGTGAGTGAGTGAGTGAGTGAGTGAGTGAGTGAGTGAGTGAGTGAGTGAGTGAGTGCAGCAGACACTTTTCAGAATACAGAGGGTGTTTGAAAATGAGTGATGTCACTCCCTGGAATGGTAAAAAGATACAGTAACTATGGAGCCAGAGGAGAGAAAAGCCTTTTCAGTCAAGCTATAGGTTAATGAGCACGAAAGCCCCGCGAAAAAAATTGGTTTGGGTCTGACACTCCGTATTGTAAGGTTGAATTTGATATATTATTGTGAGGAAAACTCAATTATATCGTTGAGTTCTCAGGTGAGAAATACTGCAGCTCCACTTAAACGTGTCTGTGTGTGTGTGTCTCTTCATGAGTGTGTGTGTGTGTGTGTGTGTGTGTGTGTGTCTTCATGAGTGTGTGTGTGTGTTTATGTGTGTGTCTCTGTACGTGAGTGTGTGTGTGTGTGTGTGTGTGTGTGTGTGTGTGTGTGTGTGTTCTGTACGTGAGTGTGTGTGTGTTTGTGTGTGTGTCTCTGTACGTGAGTGTGTGTGTGTGTGTGTGTGTGTCTCTCTCTCTGTGCATGAGTGAGTCTCTTTTAGTGTGTGTGTGTGTGTGTGTGTGTGTGCGTGTGTGTGTGTGTGTGTGTGTGTGTCTCTCCATATGGACTATCGCAAAGCTGCACCTGGCTCTGAAGAAATTGAGATTTTGGGTTAGCGAGGAATGGCCCCAACAATGTAGTTTAATGAAATCCAGAGCTCTTTGTATGTGGAGAGCAATTTAATTGATTCAGATGGGGGGGGGGGGGTTGAGTGTGGAAGAGGGATTGTGTCATCATCTAAGTTAAGTTAAGTTTAGTTACTTTATTAGTCAATGGTTACATTGAAATTTGTCTTTTCTCATCTCTCCTCTGAAGTCCCCACACTCCAGAGGGGGTCAGAGCACAGGGTCAGCCATAGTACAGCGCCCCTGGAGCAGTTTGGGGTTAAGTGTCTTGCTCAAGGACACAATGATAGAGATGGTGGGCACCGTAGACGTAATACCAGCCACCACTAGTTTTACAGCTAACACCCTCCTGTCCGGTGCCGGGGATCAAACCAGAGACCTCATGGTTACTGGGAGGAACCAGACACCTCATAGTTACTGGGAGGAACCAGAGACCTCATGGTTACTGGGAGGAGGAACCAGAGACCTCATGGTTACTGGGAGGAGGAACCAGAGACCTCATGGTTACTGGGAGGAGGAACCAGAGACCTCATGGTTACTGGGAGGAACCAGAGACCTCTTGGTAACTGGGAGGAGGAACCAGAGACCTCATGGTTACTGGGAGGAGGAACCAGAGACCTCATGGTTACTGGGAGGAACCAGAGACCTCATGGTTACTGGGAGGAGGAACCAGAGACCTCATGGTTACTGGGAGGAGGAACCAGAGACCTCATGGTTACTGGGAGGAGGAACCAGCGACCTCATGGTTACTGGTCTGCCCCCTTTTCTCTAGGCCATCCTACCACATTGTTCTAGGCAGGTAAAGGGTAAGCGATACATTTAGCCAGAGGTTAAAGACAAAGTACCTTTAACATTGATTTGATATTAATGTAGGTTTCAGAGTGATACAAACGGCCTTTTATGAAGCATTATTTGGACAATATTGACCTACAGGAACACATGTATTGCTTCTATTGTTGGATTAGATGGATACATTTGATATAGATTGCTTTAATTTCATAGCACATTGAGACATTTAAATTGCAATAATTCTGAGGCTTGCCAACTTTTCTACAAATTAGTCTCACTCTACCGATAAAGAAGCTACTACTAACGTATTTCTAGTGGACACAGCATTCAGTACATGTTGTTTTTCCATTTTATAAAAGGTGTGGAGCAAAAAGAGAAGGGGCTTTCACCATGGCAGCCAGGCAGTGGGTCATATTGTGTGTAACCCCTGAAGGATAGAAGTTTTTTTTATCATTCGCTTGAGTAAATCACATCGGATTGAATTGAACTGAGGCTTTTTCAACAGTAATGTATGAACCCTGTGCCCCTAAACAGGCTACAAGCTGTGTGTGTGTGTGTGTGTGTGTGTGTGTGTGTGTGTGTGTGTGTGTGTGTGTGTGTGTGTGTGTGTGTGTGTACATGGTTTGAAGTCACGTCTTTGGACATTTGCTTTGGTCAACGGGTGGGGAAGGAGGGGGAAGATGTCCAACAGCTTTCGAGCTGTGAAAGGCACACACACACACACACACACACACACACACACACACACACACACACACACACACACACACACACACACACACACACACACACACACACACACACACACCCCCCCCCCCCCCCCCCCCCCCACCCCCACCCCCCCCCCCCCCCCCCCCCCCCCCCCCCCCCCCCCCCCCCCCCCCCCCCCCCCCCCCCCCCCAAACACGCAAGAAGCCCTGGCACACACTATTTTTTCGTTGCATGCTTGCTGCCGCCGTGACAGATATTACAAAAAGAATGAAAGGTATAAAAATAGATACACACACTCAAGTGCTGCCAATGGCCACCCACGGATCGAAAGCACACACACACACACACACACACACACACACTGAATAGATTGTGTGGGCAGTGACAGGCGTACTGTATCTTACTTGGACACTACGGCAAAGGAAGAGGTGTGTCCCAAAAGCTTTCAACAACACAGCTGTTTGCCCTGAGTGTATGTGTGTGTGTGTGTGTGTGTGTGTGTGTGTGTGTGTGTGTGTGTGTGTGTGTGTAGACTGGTCTCTTAATTTTTTCATAGACCCAAAGCTCTTCACATTGTTTTGTACACATTCACCCTTTCACACACACATACGACCAAGCAGGGTGCAAGCTAACTATCCGGAGCAATTTAGGGTTCAGTGTCTGTTTGCCCAGGGACACTTTGACATGTGACGGGGAGACGGGGGATCGAACCACCGACCCTCAAACCCGGTGGACGACCGCCCTATACCCACTTCACCACACAGTACAAGACTATTTACCTCATGTTGCACAGAAATCAATGTAGCCTCAGAAAGTCTGCAAAGTGAAATAAACTTAAGCAACAATAAAACATATCAACTTAAATAAAACAAGTTGTGAGAGTGGCAGAATGAAACGAGACTGTCATAGCATTACATCAAAGTTCCGCTTCGGCAGTGAGAGGTAAAAGTAAGATATTTCTGCTCTAAAAAATACATCACTTACTTATATAGTGTGAGTGTGAGTGTGAGTGTGAGAGTGAGAGTAAGTGTGAGTGTGTGTGTGTGAGTGTGTGTGTGAGAGTGAGAGTGAGAGTGAGTGTGAGTGTGTGTGTGTGTGTGAGTGTGTGTCTCCAGGCCCGGCCCTGGGCATAGGAGATAGGCAAATGCTAGGGCGCATCCTCCGCAGGGGCGCCGCAAAAAAAAAGAAATGGGCTACCAAAACTTTTTTTTTTTTTACTAATACTGTTAATACTATAATTTCAAAATATGAGTTAAGCTTAAAATATGACAACTACTGAGGATAGACAAACTATACAAAAATTTGAACGCCCCCTCTCCTCCGATAGACTCTTCCAGATTTCGGCATCAGCCAGGTATCGAACGTAACTCACGGTCGGAACCAAAAAAGAGCACGCCATCAAAATGACAAAAGTGCCGAGGGAAGACGAAAAGGAAAAGTAGAGGAGGAAAAACGTGACAAAGACAGAGGTAGGCCAACAGTGACGTTAATGTGATGAATGAATAGTGTGCTGCATTGTTTTAGCCGTTGTAGGAGCAGTGTGTTAACTTGCTAGCTTACTTTTGAAAGATGGGTAACGTTACTCCCAGCTTAAATTCATCAGAGGCATTTAGAAATATTTTTCATGTAGCCTACTGTCCCCTGTCATAATTTGCCAAAGTTTGCACTGCTTGTAATGGTTATTAGAAAGCTATTCCTTTTCCACTATAATTAATGGTTGTCAACCTTGGGTTTATTGTGTTAGTTTGCATCAGTGTTAAAAGTGCACAGTATAATAACTGTTAATATTGCATACTTGAGGCAAGTCAAGTTTATTTGTGAGGCACTTTTCAACACAAGGTAAATCAAAGTGCTATACATAAAGCCATGAGATATCATCAGAAGGCTTGATTCTGATTTAATAAAAAGCAGGAGCAAACTTTCCGTTTGATTGTACCTTACCTAGGCCTATAGCTTTCCATTAGTTACTGCTTCTCTTCACTCTTGTTGGATGCTAAACTGCATTTCATTTTAATGACAAGAGTTTAATCTTATCTAATTTCCATTTTAAAGCTTTTCACCATGTATTAATATAGATAATATAACAACATGTATACTTCTCTTTTCTCTTCAGGTTTTCATTTGAAATACTTTGAGCCACCTGTCCTGCAGACATCTTCTCCACCTCAGCACAGCCAGTGATGCAGCATGAGGAATAAAGGCTTCACAATAGACCCAAAGGCAAGAGTAGTCAGGCTGTAGCAAGGTGAGGTGAGCTTGTTGAGATATGAAGATGAGGTCTTAACATCTAAATGTACACAGCTCTCTGTTGGAATCAAGTTAAATAGCAGTACAAATCAGAGGTCTCTGTCATTTAATTTTGTAATATAGCTTTTGTGTGGAATTATATTCAATGCAAAGTTATGATTTATTGAAACTATACTTGTAATAGATTATAATTTTAAATGTTAACGTCTGCATTTTTTTGTGCAAATCGTAATATTGTATTCATTTTTTAATGTTATGTCACTTGTTTTGTAATATGTTTTTTTATGTTGTGGGTTATTTTCTATCTAAAATAAAATGAAATGTCAAAGACAAAGCTATCCAGTTCTGTGTGAGTGTATGACCAGTGGTGGACCTGACTGCAATGCACTGGGGGCGCCAGCCAAAATCTTGCCTAGGGCGCCAAATTGGTCAGGGCCGGCCCTGTGTGTCTCTGTCTGTGAGTGTGAGTGTGAGTGTGAGAGTGAGTCTCTGTCTGTCTGTCTGTCTGTCTGTGAGTGTGAGTGTGAGTGTGAGTGTCTGTCTGTCTGTCTGATCCATTTCTGCTGCATGTTCCCCCACTACAAAACAAAACAGAAATAAACATAAGGTTTTAGTCTTTTAAAAAATAAATAAAAACTGGCTGCACATCATTCATCAACTACCTCCAGCAGCTCGTGCCACATTCTGCATAGAGGCCAATGTGAAAGAGTCCAAAGATATATCATTCCATAAATATGAGAACCAGAAGTTGCTTACACAGGCATTCAGTGTGAGTGTGAGTCAGTGAGTGAGTGAGTGAGTGAGTGAGTGAGTGAGTGAGTGTGTGTGTGTGTGTGTGTGTGTGTGTGTGTGTGTGTGTGTGTGTGTGTGTGTGTGTGTGTGTGTGTGTGTGTGTGTGTGTGTGCGCGTGTGTGTGTATGTGGACCTTATTATGAAAGAAAAAAATGTTAGTAGGGCTTCTCATGGAATGAATTTTATATTATATTGAATAGTTGTATTCTTTAAAAAAAATCTACTATTTTACAAATGCTGTGAACACATTAACCAAAGACCATTGAAGCAACACTTGTTTTGTTGTTACACATAATTATCACTGTGTGTTAATATGCCTGTGATTTATATGGTCAAAACATGCAGACCAAGAGGTTTAACCTAGATGTATTGTGCTGTGCTAACATTAAGTGCTGTGCCTATATCAAGTGAATAGGAACTGACACTTTTCACAGTTCTTTTCTAAAATTCCTTGTGATAGCCTGAAATAGCACTTTGTTGTTTGTGTGTGTGTGTGTGTGTGTGTGTGTGTGTGTGTGTGTGTGTGTGTGTGTGTGTGTGTGTGTGTGTGTGTGTGTGTGTGTGTGTGTGTGTGTGTGTGTGTGTGTGAGTCTCCAGTTTGACCAAATGCTTTCTCTGTCTGACTGTCAACAACTGGAGTCCCACTCTCTCCATTTCTCACTCTGCTAATGACCGTCTTCTTGCATGAGTGTGTTGTCCATTATTTATGAGGATGCCTTCCCTGTCCACACACACACACACACACACACACACCTGTCTCAAACTCTTGTTTGTGCCCCTCCATCTGCCTGTGGCTTAGCTTGGCTTAGGCCTTAGACACACACACACACACACACACACACACACACACACACACACACACACACACACACACACACACACACTCACACACCTATTTATTTATATTCATTTCCCTCAATTAGGACACAGAGCTTGTGATGCATCTTGGTGTCCGCCCGGGCTGATCCGTTGATCCTATTATTTGTTTTTACCAGCAGTCAACCCTTCCCTGATACATCACTAGAGGCCAGTTGGTCATGTTTACTTTCAATAAATAACCGCTGACATTAGCACCAATCAAAGTTGTGGTGTGGAATCAGTGCCCAGATGGCAACTCATGTATTAGTCATTGGACAGGACAATACGCACTCTTTAATTTTTTAATAATGTATCACTCAAGCAAAATAATTTATCCGCCCCACCCACAAGCATTATGTAATATAATGTTTTTTTTAAGAAAGGGAGATGGATAAAATGAGACTGAGCAATAATGTATGGGACCTTATTTAATGAACACAAAGTTGTCTGTGCAAACTTTTGAAGATCATTTTTAAGCAAACCCTGATTGCTTGTACACATTTGAAATTTTAAATGTTATGTAATATAATATTGCATTTTTACAAAGCTAGCATATGAGCTTCGTTTATTTTTTGGCATTTTTTTATGCTTTATTGATAGTGTAGAGACAGAGTTGAAATGGGGCAGAGAGGGGAGTGACACGCAGAGAACGACAGTGGGCTGGAATCGAACCCGGGTCCGCTGCTGGCTGAGGCCCATGGGGGAGGGGGGACGCCCTACCAACTGAGCTAGGGGCGCCCCCTTATCTGAGCTTCTTTAATCCCAATATCAATAAAATGTTGCTGATAAAAATTGTAGATCAAATTTTTACATATCCATGATGTATCATCTAAAAAAGTTGTGCGACTGCAATCATGTAATAATGCATAATTTGAAACAAGCCGTATAGTAAAGTTGTTTAAAAAAATGGTGGAGGAGGATTTGGGGAGAAAATGGCAGTTGGGATAGAGATTCGAATCCAAATACCTCAACCGCTCCACTTGTTCTCTTTGGTCCCTCCCCTATGGTCCCTCCCTGACACGCTCTACACCAACAAAGTCGTGCCAAAGGGAATAGACCCAGTCCCAACAGCCAATAAGAAGAGAGAATCGGATTTATTATTTTTTTTAATTAAATTTTTTTAAATTGGAGCCTCGCTCTGATTGGTCAAAGTGTACAGCTCATGTTAATTTTGACCAATCAGAAATCACATACCCCAGCTTTAAGCTACTTTTGCGAATCGTATTGTTGCATAAAAACAAAACAGAAAACAAAACAAACTTTTAAATACAGGATTGAGCCTTGAATTCTAACCTAACGAACACATAGTTGAATATTCGTATTGTTCTTGCCAGTCCTGATATACAGTATACAGTAAAATTCAAGTATGTAGAAAGGAACTGCTTCAAGTGGCATGAAAATCCATTTGTCAGGGGGCGCCCTTAGCTCAGTTGGTAGGGCGTCCCCCCCCATGGGCCTCGGCCAGCAGCGGACCATGGTTCGATTCCAGCCCGCGGTCGTTCTCTGCATGTCACTCCCCTCTCTGCCCCATTTCAACTCTGTCTCTACACTATCAATAAAGCATAAAAATGCCAAAAAAAATCTTAAAAAAGAAGAGAAAAAAAAACGTCATTTGTGAACAATTAGGATCTGAACCAGGGACCAATAAACAGGTGTATTGTAGTGAGTGACTGATGGGGGTGTGTGTGTGTGTGTGTGTGTGTGTGTGACGCAGGTGAGGACGTTAGTGGGGAAGGGCCAAGCTATTGAGCCCGGGCAGATTAGGAAAGTGGGAACAGGTGTGAGGATGGATGGATCAGTTTGGTCTAATGGCATCTGGTGGATGAAAGGGCCTGGGGAGTTAAGAATGCTGGACAAGAGGCTGTTTAACTTGCACTGCCTTCCAATCGCCATACTTTCTACTATTTAGTATGGTAGAAAAAAAGATTTAAGATGTTTGGGGCGACTGTGGCTCAGTTGGTAGAGCGGGTCGGCCAATGATCAAAGGGTTGGAGGTTCGATCCCCGCCCTGCCAGCTGTGTCATAGTTGTTGTGTCCTTGGGCAAGACACTTCACCCACCTTGCCTCGTGTGAATGTCGATAGTTAGCCTGCTATCGGTGTATGAATGTGTGTGTGAATGGTAACGTGGGAATGGGAACAGGTCTCCCTTGCAAAAGATCCTTCGGTCTCAATGGGATTTACCTGTATAAATAAAGGTTAAAAAAAAATCCCAATTTGTGTGGTCAGATTTAGTATGCTTAGAAATACCGCGATGTCTATTATATCCATCTGAGATTTTTTGTGTTGAAATCAGCATGTTATTTGGGAAACTATACTGACCCACAATCCAGTGTGTAACCAGAAGTGACGTCACATCGACGGAGCCTCCGTATGAAGACAACCGGGGATGAGACTGATGTAAAAGCAAGAGGCAAGATCAAGGAGCAATGTTATGAT
>CM049417.1:4755000-4762500 GCA_026929865.2 Hyperoplus lanceolatus | reverse complement strand
CTGGGCTGAGAGTCAGTTGAGATAGAACACTGTCGGTTGCTATGCAACAGACAGAAATGCTGCAAACTGACGTTTGATTTAGCAGTTAGGATTTCCTAAATAGACTTAGGATATAGCAAGATAAGATAGGATTCCTAAAGTTAGTTAGGATTTGCTTCTGTAATACCAAATCAGAGAAAATCCGATCGTAGACTCTCCTTGGACTTAAGATAGGAAGTTTCTGTGATATGGCCCCAGGTGTTATAGATTCTGCTCCTACTGCTGACTGTTGAGCGTCACTATAACTCGTTTTCTTTCTACAGTTTTTAGCCTTTTATTTATGAAATTTCTTACCAGCAAACTATTTTTCAACACATATTCTACTGCATCCTGTGTGTGAAATGTGTCGGTAACACTTTATAATAACTATCCGTTGTAACTCGTTAATAAATCATTAGTAAACTCTTTATTAATGATTATTAATGATTTGTTAAGAGTTTGTTAGCAGTTTGTTAAGGATTTATAACAATGGTAGATAGTTAATAGCTTAATAATTGAATCAGTTTCATCTGGGAGGTAATCCGAGATTAACTGATCACGTCACGTTCAAGTCCATGGCATGCAAAGTGTGTATTGAGTTTATTTAAAAATATTTGAAAATGGGGCAGCCCTCAGTTGCCCATGCACTGTGTATAGTCTATAGCCTATTTCAGCCTCGTCCCAGATGAACTGATTCAATTATTAAGCTATTAACTATCTACCATTGTTATAAATCCTTAACAAACTGCTAACAAACACTTAACAAATCATTAATAATCATTAATTAAGAGTTTACTAATGATCTATTAACGAGTTACAACGGATAGTTATTATAAAGTGTTACCAGTGTGTCCACTGCACTGTACACCAGCCATCATGGATATATCACCTGACTTTTTAAAAAGTGCTTGAGTTGTTGAATCTTAATGAAGTGCAGGGTTTCAGTCAGCTACATTTTTTGTGATGTGGTAAATTGATTTTGGCGTAGAAATAAATGCTTCCTGGAACTGCTGGGAAATAAAAATTGACTGTAGCTGGAATTCATAAACTTGCAAAACACAGTGTTATGGATTTTAACAAATGGTGAGAAAAAGATTTTGCTCTGAGGTTTTCTTGCCGGTTAGATGTTTTTTTTTTTGCCTCTATGGTGTGTGTGTGTGTGTGTGTGTGTGTGTGTGTGTGTGTGTGTGTGTGTGTGCGTGCGTGCGTGCATGTGTGTGTGTGTGTGTGTGTGTGCGTTGCTGCTGTTTGAAATGTTATTCAATAAAGTTCAATAAAAACTATTATATGTGTAGTGGAGAAAATAGCAGAAAGGAAGTTAGGATAGTGGGTACACTTGAAAAATTCGAACACTTACCAAGAATGACGGTCTAATTTCTTGCCCAAATCTCTCATGAAACTTCATATAAGAAACAATACTTTAACAAGCAACATTTCAGTGATAGACAGAATATTGGGCTTTGTTAGCTCAATATGTTTTAATTGAAAATAAGCATTACAAGGCTGGCTTACTATGACACAAAATGATAAAAAACAGAAAGAAATAATTGTGTGTGTGTGTGTGTGTGTGTGTGTGTGTGTGTGTGTGTGTGTGTGTGTGTGTGTGTGTGTGTGTGTGTGTGTGTGTGTGTGTGTTAGTGTTATTATGAACTCTTTCTTCTTGTCGGAATATCACCTTGTCTACCCTTCTTAACGTTCTCTCTCCCGCCCTGCCCATCTGTTGTCTTCTGCTAATGTCTCCGGTCTTGTTTTCTACACTCTCTCTCTTTATCTCTCTCTCTCTCTCTCTCTCTCACACACACACACACAAATACACATACACACACACCCAGACACATACAAATACACATACACATACACACCCAGACACACGTCTCTCACTTTCTCTGTCGAAATATGAAGGTTAATCAGACCGTGAAGGAAGCACGTGAAACCCACACACACACACACACACACACACACACACACACACACACACACACACACACACACACACACAAATCTTTCAAATATAAATCATTACATTCATGATGTCCACTGTCAGTTTCACTTTTACTTCTACTAGAAATTACACTTGTGGTCAAAATCACTTTTGGTTAAAATCAATGAATATCTCCTCACGATCCGCTACCTGTCCGTACTGAGTGTGTGTGTGCACGCGTGCGTGTGTGTGTGTGCATGTGTGTGTTCTGAAAAATATATCCAATGTTTATACACAGCATATATTAACAGGTAATTTTCAAAAGGGCAGGACATTTTTTTTATTTTAAAGGTTTTCCCTTCACAAAGGTTGGATTTTGGATTTTGACACAATCACTGCAATGACTAAATGGTCTAATTCCCGACTGGGACGTCCTACTTTAATGTGTGTGTTAATGAAGCCGGAGGGCCGCTTTGTCTAGCTGTGTTATTTTTGACTTGCCCTGAAGAAAATCCATCTGAGAAATAATACAAAGAATGAGTCCCTTTAAGCTCTCCTCTGTGTCCTGTGCGTGTGTGTGACTGTGTGTGTTTGACTGTGTGTGTGTGTGTGTGTGCATGTGCATGTGCGTGTGCGTGTGTGTGTGTGTGTGTGTGTGCGCCTTCCAGCTTGTTTTCAGCAACATGCTCATTCCTATTTGTAACCAGCACTGTCTCTCTATGTCACTCCGACCCAATTTTAGTTTTTAGTTAATTTGCTCTCAATTTATTTGGAAGGATATTTTATTCTTATTTGGATGCAGTGGTATATTTTGCCTCCTCTCTGTTGCCATGCCACAAGTCGGACGTTACATTAGTCCGACACATTGTACAGCAATGGTAAAGGTGCTACGAGGAACCTTTAAATATTTCTGAAACAATCTAATGTGTCCTCTGATGATCATAAATGACATGTAACAGCAAACAAAACCATCAGGGCAAAGAATGCTACTTTAATATAGTTTTTCTTAATGCCTTTGTCACGGGTATACGCTCACCCAGGAACTACAGCTGGCGTTGTAAAAACACTACCGCTTTTGTCCAAAACGGGTGCCAGGATTACCACAAACTGAAAGTACCTCGGAGCACCTTTTAAAGCTGGGGTATATGATTTCTGATTGGTCAGAGCGAGGCTCCGATTCTCTGTTCTTGGGACTGTCCATTCATTTTGTACGTGCGTGAAATGTGCTAACCAAATACGGTTAGCTTGCCCTGCCTTATTCCATGTTTAGTCCTATGACAGCTTCATTAAAACTGCACTATATTGCATGGCCTCCCCAATGACTCAGTCCCCCTCCCAGTGTTTCTGCCTTTTACGCCTTATTCAATAAAACAAACATGCCATCAAAGTGTAAAACTCACCTCGTAATGCCCACCCATTTACATTGCCCGCCGTATTACAATATTAAACATAACATGGCCGTGGCTTTTTATAAGTATGTCAAACCCATTCTATAATTAGATTATGTACAACTGAATAAGGGTCAACTTCATGTATGTTCCCAAGGACATTTCACAGACCCTAAACTGTGGATTCATATTAGTGTTTGCTCAAAGATGATTCAATTATGCAAAAAGGAAATGGGTCTAATGAGTGGGATAGAGAATTTTTATCATGATGTGTTGATGTGACGTGGGTACTCAATGTAATGTTGGATAGTTGAATACCTATAGGACAAGGTTGGGGTTACTCTAGACACTTATTTTCAACAGATACCATAGAAAGACCACAATCCATTGGTTTCAATGAGAATGTGAGCCTCCAGTGTGTGTGTGTGTGTTAGTGTGTGTGTCTGTGTGTGTGTGTGTCTGTGTGTGAGAGTATTTTCATTTACTTTAAAGCTATAGTGCGTAACTTCTGTCGTCCCCCATGAGTAATTCTGAGTAATTCCAACAACACTGTCGGCGCATCTACATGAGGTAAGGCCTTCCATGATCGCGCATTGGATTTTATACCTTCTGCTGTACGTCCAGGTTTTTTCTTAGCAGAAGAATCAAAAACAGAAACATTTCTTGGGCTCTTCTTGGGATTTTTCTGAGCTCTTGCGCCAGTGTCGGGAGGCGACACCAGTTAGTAAACGCTGCCATACTGAGAAATACAGAGAGAGTTTGGTGGAGCTGATAGGGCTTGATCACTTTTGTGTCAACACATTTGACGATGGCTTAAATGTAACCGATATTAATTTATATGAAAAAGTTACGCACTATAGCTTTACGGCACCATTTCAGACTGACTCTAAAAAAACACAATATATATATATCAGGCTTTTTATATATATGTGAAGGTGTCGTACTCCCGGGAGCACTCTCAGCATGTTTTTAATAGCATTTGAACATATCTGAAATATACCGACTAAAAATATGTACGGCCCGGCCTCTTCTCGCGTGCCCACTCTCTCTATTTCGAGAAAGGCCGTGAAAAAGAGCATACATCCCCCGCTGTGCTCATTCCAGCTTCAAAGAGCTAGATCACTCGAAAGTTGAACGGTGTTGGAGGGACGTTGTGACCACTTAAACACACCTTAAAAAAACGTGTGTGTGTGTGTGTGTGTGTGTGTGTGTCTGTGTGTGTGTGTGTATGTGTGTGTCCGTGTTTGTCTGTATACTGTATGTGTGTGTGTGTGGGTATGTGTCCGTGCGTGTTTGTCCGTATGTGTGTGTGGGTGTGTGTTTGTGTGTCTGTGTGTCTGTGGGTGTGTGTGTGTAACTACTTTTCATTCATATTTCAGCACACTATAGAGGCAAGCAGCTAGGTGAGTGCAACTTAATGAGACGTCAGTATGTAGAGGGCTGAAGAAGAATATGTAATAATCCCGTCACACACTTACACAGCAGGCCAAGAGAAAAAAGCCTTTGATCAGTTGGGTGTGTCTATAGGGAGAGTGAAGTCCTAAGACTGGAAGTATAGGGGCAAGACATTCATGATCTGTCTCATACACAGGCACACACACACACACACACACACACACACACACACACACACACACACACACACACACACACACACACACACACACACACACACAGTATATGAAGCAGTATGGATACATAGCTATATAATGTTAATCCATGGAGGCCTACAAGCTATTTGCATGACTGTTGATCATAGATAAAAAATAAAGTATTATTTGCGTCCTCAGCACTTTGTAAATGGTAAATGGACTCCACTGGTATAGCATCATTCCCTGGTTTTTCACAGACCCAAAGGCTTTACATTGTTTCGTACACATTCACCCATTCCCACACATAGCAGCAGCTACTATCGGGAATCTAGGGGTCAGTGTATTGCCCAGGGACATTTGGACATGTGACGGGGAGACGGGGGATCGAACCTTCGACCCTGTAACCTATTGGACGACCGCCCTACACACTTCCCCGTACTTTACTTCTGAATTTGTTCACATCGCGTTCAAACTTCAGGGGGGATTTACAAACATTACTATTATGACATTTCGACCTGCCATTTTTCAGCGGCGTGCATCATCAAATGTATTTTCCGTACAGATGTCAACAGTCAACATTTAAATCCAATATCACCAATGAATGTATGAACTGGTCCTCTCTCTTACATTCACTTACATTCCGCTGGCGAGGCAGTGCAAAAGTGTAAAAAATAAATAGATCGATAAATACTTAAAGGTGCAGTGTGTAATATGACATCATCAAGTAAGTTCTACAAAGTTCTAGAATGCAACACTCCCTGGGTAACCCCACCCCTTTAGAATAATAACAGAAGCTACAGTGGCCTTCAAGGACAAGAACAATTCTAAACTTTAAACAATGCACCTGATGACATTCCAACTATGACACTTTCAAGATGGCGGCACTAGGCCTTGGTCCAAAATATGCAGAAATATGGACATATATGAGACCCTTTCTAAGGGAAAAAATAATAATTCAAAACGTTTTTTTCAGCTATTATGCACTAAATTAAATGTACTTATGGATATCATAATTACTTTCTACAAAATCTGCTAGGAAATAAAACCCAACATTCTACACACTGCAGGTTTAACTCATATCCAAATTTAAAAATATCTTTGGACATCACATACAGTATGATGTCCATGCATTTTCTACATGTTATGGAACAAATAAATATTGCAAAAAATTTGTACAGTCTAACCCCTCCCCACCCCCACCCCCTTTCTCTTTGCATTCTGGTTTGAGTAGGAGCTATATGCATGAGATTCCTGGAATGCTACTTAGTGTACACTTTATAGGCCACACCCGTTCAATATTTAAACACATCTAAACTGGGCAACTCATGACTAGCACATTAACATAAATGTTACATGGAGAAGCACTCTCCTGCATTGGCTATAGACAGCCATCTATACACACACTGGTCTCGCACACATACACACACACACACACACACACACACACACACACACACTGGTCACACAAGCGCGCGCACACACACACACACTATGGACACATTTATTATTAATTATGTTTTCCAACATGGGATAACTGGACCTATCATTGGGGGCATGACCCTCTGTGCTATTTCATACACTTGACTGATTAACTGCAAATTTGATTACCAAGCAGAATTAAGTCATTTGTACAATAGGGCATGTCATGTATTCATACCTGTGCTGTGTGTGTGTGTGTGTGTGTGTGTGTGTGTGTGTGTGTGTGTGTGTGTGTGTGTGTGTGTGTGTGTGTGTGTGTGTGTGTGTGTTTGTGTGTGTGTGTGTGTGTGCGTGTGTGTGTGTTTGTTCCGCGCAATAAATTTTTGCCTGAAGCTTCCTGTAGGCTTCACATACTAATGCAGTTTTTTCTCTCCCGGCTCTTTAGATAAGTGACCGGAATCTAGATAAGATCCACGTTGGCTCACAGCTATCCAGGCTTTTCCACAAACAAAACATTCTAGGCCCAAAAACACAAACGAAAATGATTTTGTTTGGGGGTGATGTGATACTCGAATTGGGGAACAGAGGCTTATTTGTTTACTTGTGTAGGCAGACTCATCCAATTATTTTTATATTATTATTTTCTAGGTGTTTTAACCTTTTTTTGATGGTTGAAGATTCAGATAGATAGTGAAATTGGGAGAGAGAGAGAGAGAGAGAGAGAGAGAGAGAGAGAGAGAGAGAGATAACATGTGGTAAAGGTCCACGGTTCGGATTTGAACCCGCAACCACTACGACAAGGACTGAGCCAATACGGTGTGCGCTTTACCCAAGCCCCCAAGAGAGATTCGTATTATCCATACCACTCTCATATCTGTGCGGTAAATATAAGGATTCAGCAAACGGGGCTGTTTTATCACTGATTGCCCCGAGCGGTTCGTAGGCCTGCGTCGTTGATATTGGATGACATGTTTACTGTCGCCCTGCTTTTGGGTTTAGGACATTTGCATATATGTTGGCAGACGTCAGGAACTGTAAACAGCCCAAAGTCAGAAAAACACCATGGCAGGATATGAGTCACTTTAAAATCTGCATGAAAGGACACCCACACACACACACACAGACACACACACACACACACACACACACACACACACACACA
>CM049417.1:4750000-4752500 GCA_026929865.2 Hyperoplus lanceolatus | reverse complement strand
ATCATAAAATGCTGGGCCGTTTGCCAGTGAATTTGTGAAAGAAAGTATTTTTTTGGCACATCACAGCAAAGCAGTCGTTTGTTGAGTTATTTGTTATTGATCCTATCAGCCCTTCCATAGGACATATAGGTTTTAATTATATGGTGCTCTGAGAGAGGATAACACGCACACACACACACACACACACACACACAAAGGATAAGTCTTCCCCCTTTGAGTCTGTTTAAACATCCTACGGTGCACATTTAAGATGGCACCCACCACCTTTCTCAGTGAGTGATGGTGAGACTTTAGGGTGAGAGAGAGAGTTGCTATTGACCACTGAATGGATGCCACAGTTGTTGTGTGCGTCCCGTATATCTCGCTGTTTAAAGGACTATATTATGAACCGAACTACAGCCCATATTAAAGTGTTAAGTGGATGCAAGGTAAGGTTTTTATGTGCTAAAGCAACAGAGTTTGTAGTGAGTGGCGATTTTAATCACAAGGTTCTTTCTCCCATTCAACACTAATAAAATACCTTAACCCCTTAACCCTGGACATAGCACACAACACAACTGGAACACCTTCCTTTTTATAGTTTCAATTTGACATATTTATAATAATTCCTTATTTCAACAACTTGTGCTTATGTTAACACTTGCAGTAACTTGAATACTTGATCTTTCTTGTGTGCATATATTAGTTAAAGGGACACTATGTAATAGTTTTCTAGGCTGAATAATTAGATTTTGATCGGTTGGTGAATAATTGTCAATTGGCCATACATACTGCATTCTGCTTTATTTTTGTATTGTTAAGCCCTTTGTAACTAGTGTTAAGAAAGGTGATATAAGAATAAATAAATGTAAATACATTGCCTCCCAAAAATTCTGTGAATACTAACACAAATCAGTCATCAAAACAAAGAATTCTGACAATGGCCAAGGACTGTTAATGAAATGAAATGACATGAAATGAAATGAAATGAAATTCAGTTTATTTAAGAGCATTTAAATTATTAAAACACATGATCATACATGGGTTAAAAATGTCAGAATTAGCCAAAAAGCTTTTTTATCATCTGTAGTCTTGTTTGTATTTTTCCACTATACTACAAATGGTCTCTTCACATGTATTTGCATGATAATAGCCGAGAATTCGTAGACTGAGCAAATTCTCATCCATCACTGTCACCATGGCTACATTTTCATCAGCTGACCCTACGCACTACCCCTTTAAGGGACGGAGTTTGTGACGTGAATAAATGTATAGTCTAAATTGATTTACACACACATACACACACACACACACACGACGAGGTGTCTCTTATCTCCTAATAGGTTCACTCACTACCAACACTTCCTTTAATTAATGAGATGATAGGGTCATGGTGATGGATGTTGTGCATTAAATATACAGCTTATTACACATAGCGTTACTTATAGCATAGCATAGCTTATTTAAAAGGGGGTTTCTGAATTTCTTTAGTTGCCAGAAGATTTACAACGTTCATAAATAAGTAAAATAATAAATAACTATTTTTTGAAGAGGTTTGACACATTGCATTTTTAGATCCTTTTTATTTACTGAATATCAAGATCAGTTACATATATACATTGTTATGCTACAATGGATTTATCTGGACATATACCCACACTTGTAGGATTATTAGTATTATATAAACGATATGCAATTGAAATGCTTGTATGACCTTGTAAGATATAATGGGAAAAATCTGCAAATTCAATGTGAGAAAAGGAGACTTCTCAATAATGAAAAATATAACTGAGGAGCTTGGCTGTGCGTTCTGGAGCGAGGACATAGACAAATTACAGTAAGCATAAACAACTAAATGTTTCAAACGGTGACAAAAAAAACTAGTCCTTAGGCTACTCCTTTTTTCTTAGTCCATTTGCCTTGCTGCTTGGCATTCAGAGCAGGTACAAAACCAGGTGCAGTTCCATGTTAAAGGGAGAGTCACAAATTGACTGCACAAGCACAACCTTCTCTGCTGCAGTGACATTTCTAAATATGATAAAAAATGTATGATGAGGTAGGATGTAATCAAGTTTGTAGGAGTTAAAACCAGTCACAGTGCACTATGAAATGTGTATTGATTCATGGTAAATGGTAAATGGACTTGACATCTCCTGTGTAAAGCGCTTTGAGTGCGAGAACAGCACTATATAAATTAAATATATTATTATTATTATTATTATTATTATTATTATTATTATTATTATTATTATTATTATTATATAGCGCTTTTTAGACAAGTTTTGCAGCCCCATAGCGCTTTACAATTTTTAGCACATTCAGTAGCTGCCATGCAAGGCGCTCTCTGAACCATCGGGAGTAATGCGTGGTTCAGTGTCTTGCCCAGGGACACTTTGACATACAGGCATTCATAACACTGGTGTCTGTACCATAGACATATACTGTATATAGACACTCACACATGACCTTGCACATGGCTTTAGTGCTGGGCTTGTGCACTGCCTGTTGACACTGGTCATTT
>CM049417.1:4697500-4740000 GCA_026929865.2 Hyperoplus lanceolatus | reverse complement strand
TTACATTTCTTTATGAAGTGCTGCTTTTTAAGCCGAGATCAATAGATCCTCTGGACGCCAGCGAAATGCAATCTGATAATATTCAAATTAAAACAAGGACATTTCTTTGGCTGTTAAAGTGCCTGTTAAAGAGTAAATCCAATCAGCCATATCGTCCATAAAAAGGCCCAAGTGTATTTCTTTCAAAATTGGTTTAAAAAAAGGGGGGTAAATTCGCGAAGAGAAAACTTTTATAATGATATCTTTCATTTGCCCCCTCCAGACATGTTTTTATTCAAGCGGCACCAACTGACTCCTTTTTAACTGAAAACTACCCTTTTAAAAGATAGACAAGACGTAACAATATTACATGCTTTTAAAGCCTCACTCTGATTGGTCAAAGTGTACAGCTCATGTTAACTTTGACCAATCAGAAATCATATACCCCAGCTTTAAAGACCGGATCTTATATGTATATTATAGAGTCATTTGGTTTTTCTTCTCTTTGTGCTTTGAAATATTGATGTGTCCATGACTTTACATGCAAGGTCTTCATCACTGGCATTCAGTCAGAGCGCGACCCAGCGTATGTATAATACATGACTGTGCTAGTTCCAGTTAATCAGTGTTAACATCAGAGTGTCCCAGCTGCAGCTTCTCATCTGTAGTCCTAAGAAGAAGTGTTTAAAAATAATTACAGCCAGTGTGTGTGTGTGTGTGTGTGTGTGTGTGTGTGTGTCTAACTCTTGAGTGCTTGCGTACTTCAAGTCTGATTTTCTCTTCTCTCTGAAGATTGCATCAAGTGGTTGAAATGTTTTGGATAATGTCGCACTTCAAGGCTCGGCTCGTAATTACCTTTCCTGAAACGTGCTATGTGGCATCGCTACCGACTTTTTGTACTTATTGTTCATTTTAAAAAAAACTTTTGCCAATACTTTGTGATGGAAGGAGCAAGCATAGCGGTGTTAAACAGTAACTCAACACTGCATTTAAAAACTGCTACTAAGAAAAGCCCACTGTTGGTGTATTATAAACATTGCAACCTCGTAATTAGGGGATTTTGGGACAAGTGCCCCTGACTGCAGCTCGCAGATCGAGGAGGAGCTAAATGTGGGCTGGTCTAAACGCTTCGCTCGAGCTCGGGGGGGGGGGGGGGGCATCACAGCACAGCACAATGACTTAGAGACATTCATACTTTTAACTTGTCAAATGTCTTTTTTTACTATGAAAAATAAATAAATAAATATATATAAAAACCAGACACATATTATTTTGTACACTCCATTTTATTAGCCAAGTCAAATAAACCAGACAGAAGACTTTGCATCATTGATTTTCTTTTTATATATTTTCATCCCAGGCAAAAAAAAAAATTGATCTGTAAAAAAAAAATATATGTTTTAGCCTAGCCAAATACATTCCTTAAGCTTCCAACCCTGTTCCCGGTTTCCAGTTGGTCGATTTCCCAGCGTCTATAAAGGAAACAGATTGCAGTTCTTACAGACACAATAACAATGCAAGATGTAAAACAGATCATTGAAATAAGTGGAGGGATTACGTTTTAGTCTAGCAATAGTTGACTACAAGACTAATTAATCACATGACCTCTCACCTGTAGCCCTCCTTGCACTCGTCGCCGTTTCCTGTCCTGCAATCGGTCTTCTTCAGACCTTAGTGATTTAATGACAACATACATTCACTATGAAAACATTCATGATTTGATTCAAAAGTGTGATATTCAGGGCACTTACGGCATGGGGAAGTTCTGCAGGAGAGTGAGACACCACCATCTCCTAATTTGCAGCATGTTTTCCTTTGAAAAAGGACATGCAGGAAGATGTTAATATGTTGTAAAAAAACAGAGAGCGGCAACTTACCTCTAGGCAGAAAAGCAGTATTATTATTATTATTATTATTATTATTAGTATTATTACTCAGACGGAAATACGATCTCCCGCTTTTTTGCTTAAACGTTTAGACCAGACCACATTTAGCTCCTCCTCGATCTGCGAGCTGCAGACAGGGGTTACTCTTTTGGGAGGCAGGTACTGTTTCCTTAAAAGGTGATCCGAAGAACTTTCAGTTTGTGTTCATTCTAGCACCCCCTTTGGGCAAAAGCGGTATTGTCTATTGCGTATACCCATGACAAAGTGCATTAAGAAAAACTATATAAAAACACCATTCTTTGCGCTGATGGTCTCGTTTGCTGTTACATGTCATTCATGATCATCAGAGGAAACATTTGACTGTTTCAGAAATTTTTCAAAGTTCCTCGTGGCACCTTTTATAAGGAAAAATAAGAGAAGTAAGAAAGAGTGTTGCTAATAGTGCTACTTTAGAATAAGCCATCACATATTTCAAACAGCTGGTGCATTATCCACCTCATGGATGGCTTTGCTGTTTAGCTCTCAACATCTGCCCACCAGATTTTGAATAAAAGATGTACGCCTACATTGGTTTTTTTTTCGCCCGAGGAAATGCTCTGGTTCAATTTAACATCGCTCAGTCGGCAGAGACTTTAGACAACACGACATGAATGAGCTGATGTGTAAAGGACATAATACTTTGTACAAGAGGCCATGAATCAAAACTGACATTTGCAGAGATGGCATATAATATTAAAATGTGCAAGTTACTGTGACACGATAAAGAGTCAGGGTTAAGACGAATGGGTACAACCAAGGATATCCCGCAGACAAGATCTTGGTTGGGTGGATGTTAAAGGTGCAGTATGTAATTTTGGGTGTGTCAAGAGATGGATATTATCTTAACTGAATAAACAAACTTTCCTCACAGGAAAATATAATCCCTGGAACACTGTTTGAGGTTTGAAAACTACATGAAAAAGTTACTGTTTCACTGTTGTTGTTGTTGTTTACAGCAGCAGGCCCCACAGTTTGGTTTACAAACATATTCTAGTCTTACGTTTGGTTCCAGGTTCCTCAAAATAATTTAGTTTTGATTCATGATGATAGAAATATTCAATACTTAGAATTACATCTAAAGTAAATATGTTTTGTAAACTAACTGAAGGCTCTGTGAATGTAAACAAACCCCCTTCTCTGGGAATTGCATAGTGCACCTTCAAGCCTGACATGCACTCATCACTCCTTGATTTACCAAAAGCTACTCATGCCTCGCTAGTGGAATTTAATTAACTGCATATAGCAATCTGAAAACAAGTAGTAAGAAATGACCCCAAGGTTTTAGAATATGCACAGTCATTCACAGCAGTTCTCAAGCTAAGTCAACACGATTCTAAGTAGCTCTGTTTATGTGCGATTTACACTTTGATGATACAGAAGCTACAGCCCGACTTTATGCATTTTTCATCTTCTATATTGCATCGTTGAGAGGAGCCTGGGACTTTCATTGCCGATGGCTGCTGCTAGTATTGTTGTGCATATGGCAAAATAAATTAATCTTGCATCTTGAATACCAGATAAAGAAGGGGACAGATGCTGACTCGGGTTGCAGTGACAGGAGGGTATAAAAGCTGGTGCGTAAATATGTGCCGGTAGGTGCTGTATAATTAAGTCACTTTGTGTTCCAAGGGAGGGACACTTCAGATGGTGAGTTTGACAGCCCAAGTAAACCATTATTTTTTTCTTAAAGTTACAATAATGTGAAATATTTTTTTTATTTTTTATTTCACCAACACAAAAACAAACAGCAGAACAAAAGGATTCATTCCAAAGCGGTGGGTCTGCCAACCATGATACAATTCCTTGAGCCCTGCTGCTAGCCTCGCTAAATAACAGATAGCTGATGATCACTGCTATTTTTATATAGCTTTTCTTAATGCCTTTATCATGGGTACGCTCACCCAGGAACAACAGCAGGCGTAATACGAACACTACCACTTTTTGTCCAAAGGGGGCGCAGGAATGAACACAAACTGAAAGTTCCATGGATCATCTTTAAAGGGGCACTGTGTAATATGACATCATCAAGAAAGTTCTAGAAAGTTCTAGAATGCAATGCTCCCTGGGTAACCCCACCCCTTTCGAATAATAACAGAAGCTACAGTGCCCTTCAAGGACAAGAACAATTCTAAATTCCAAACAATGCACCTGATGACATTCCAAAAAAAATGGATGCCTCCATAAGACCTGCCTGCTCAATGTACAAAATGTTTATTAATATTTGTAATTCTCCGCTCAGGAGGATAATTCAGATTATTGGCAGAGGTGATTTTACACCAATGAGGAAATATCTATGAATGAGGATATTGATTTAAGTAAATAAATTACTTAAAATGTTACACAGTGTCCCTTTAACTCTTATCAAATCCCATTTTGGAGCCAATACATCATGTGAAGCTTTCTCTTGCTTTTTTAAAAAAAAATTCAGACTCACCCTATGTTGTCTAATCTGCTTCTACTAGGATCCGTATTGGTTTCACTTTATCAGTGTCAGGTGTGTATATGTGTTTAGTATCGGAGCATCTCCCTGTTGGCTGTTGGCAGTATGCTGGAATTAGCTGCAGTCACCTCTTGGTAGCCGGGGCCAAAATATTATACTGCCCCTGGGGGATGTGAAACTGTGACTTACTGGTAGTGTTTCATTTTAGAGTGCACTGTCTGTTGCTATGCTCACACTACGGAAGCCTTGAAGCTGTTTTTTGGTCGTTTTTTGAGTTTTTTTTTCCGGTTGGTATATTATTGATTTTGTCTGCCAGCGACAGCCCATACCTCAAGGAGAAGGTGTCAATATTTCATACGGGAGCCAGTCCGGATGCCTTCACTGTATTAAGAGAGCAAGTGAAATATATATGATGGTTTAAGGACACCACTGTCACGAATATCCGACACCAAAAGAGTACTGTGTTTGTGTGTGTGTGTGTGTGTGTGTGTGTGTGTGTGTGTGTGTGTGTGTGTGTGTGTGTGTGTGTGTGTGTGTGTGTGTGTGTGTGTGTGTGTGAGTGTCTCTAAGTAAACTACGCTTGTAAAGTAGAAATGTATTGACAAAGTACTGAATGTTGATATATTCGACATCAACTTAAAAAATAGGTGCAAAATGCTAAATATTTTTGCTTCATTAATGCTAGAGAGGCAGCACATTTACTCAAGTCTTTATTATTTATGAAAGAATAAGCGACATACAGGAGGTTATAAAGATGCTAGTGTGAAAGCATCAGGGGTGAGAGAGATAGTGTGTGTGTGTGTGTGTGTCTGTCTGTCTGTGTGTGTGTGTGTGTCTGTGCATGCGTGCGAGTGAGTGAGTGTGTGTGTGTCTGTGCATGCGTGTGAGTGAGTGAGTGTGTGTGTGTGTCTCTGCGTGCGTGTGAGTGAGTGAGAGTGTGTGTGTGTGTGTGTGTGTGTGTCCTTTAATACTTGGTTTCAAATCTAAAATATTAATGAGAGAATAAGCGATATACAGTAGGTTATAAATAATTTCTCGAAAAAGTGTTTTAAAAAAAGTCTGTAACCTAAAGCTTTATGAAAAACTTTCTTGTTTATGGCCAGTCTTACTGAATTAAATGTGCAACAAGCAACTTTTAAACATTTCTGATACAATCTAATTTTTCCTCTGATGCTATTTTTATATAGTTTTTCTTAATGCCTTTGTCATGGGTATACGCTCACCCAGGAACAACAGCTGGCGTAGTAAAAACACACTACCGCTTTTGTCCAAAAGGGGGTGAAACAATTAACCTAAAATTCCACAAAGCACCTTTATACGTCTTCCTTTACTATGTAGAGGACAATTTATTAATTTTTTGCAAAGGACAAATTGAATATATATATTTTTTTTTTAAAGATAATTTTTTGGCATTTTTAAGCTTTACTAGAGGGTACGGCGTTGAAATGGGGAGACAGACAGACAGAGAGAGAGAGAGAGAGACAGATAGACAGAGAGAGGGAGAGAGAGAGAGAGACAGATAGACAGAGAGAGGGGGGATGACCTGCAGTAAAGGTCCACGGGTCGGACCCGAACCCGCGACCACTGCAACGAAGGCTGGAGCCAACATGGCACGCGCTCTATCCACCACACCACCGGAGCGCCCCGAAATTGAATTTTTCTAAACCTTTTCCCCTATGCAGGTTGACTTCGAAATATATTCTGGTGTGTGTGTGTGTGTGTGTGTTCAAGGTTCAAGGTTCAAGGTATCTTTATTATCCCCGAGGGGCAATTTGTTGTACAGCCAGCAGTAGAGAAAGATGGCAAATATATAACATATAAGACAACAAATAACACAAACAGATCACATATTTACATGTGGTCATTGACCAGACTGATGGCAGCAGGCATAAATGATTTCTTCCACCGGTTAGTTCGGCAAGGTGGAAGCCTGTCTCTGCTCCCTGATGGCAGCAGAGTAAACTCAGGGTACAGGGGATGGGTCGAGTCAGCCATGATTGAGCGGGCCTTCCTCAGTGACCTGTCCTTATACAGGTCATTGAGGTTGCTCAATTGGGTTCCAGCAATCTTGCTGCACAGTTTAACAAGTGCCTGCAGCCGATTTTTCTGCTTTACAGAAAGTGACCCGTGCCAGCAGACAAAACAAAAAGTGACAACAGATTCAATGAAACAAGAATAAAACATTTTCATAAAAGTGGTGTCAACATTAAAACTGCGGAGCTTCCGGTAAAAGTACATACGCTGATGTGCTTTCTTGCACACAGCATCGACATGGGGCTCAAAGCTTAATTTTTCATCTGTGTGTCTGGAGCAACATGATAGACACGCGGTTTATGCAAATGTGCTTTTATGATCCTACAAACATTGGGAAGAAGTGCTGCTGGCTTACAGTAAAGGCATCATGCTCCTAGCTACTGACAGTCAGTATGATGTCTTTTTTACACACAGAACTACAACATGGTTTCATATTTTTTTTTAACCTTTATTTCTACATGTAAATCCCATTGAGTCTGAAGACTCTTTTGCAAGGGGAGACCTGTTCCCATTTACACGTTACCATTCACACACACATTCATACACCGATAGCAGCAGGCTAACTATCGACATTCACACGAGGCAAGGTGGGTGAAGTGTCTTGCCCAAGGACACAACAACAATGACACAGGTGGCAGGGCGGGGATCAAACCTCCAACCCTTTGATCATCGGCCGACCCGCTCTACCAACTGAGCCACAGTCGCCCCATATTTGTTCTGGAAAATGTTTTGCGTAAAGGACGGCACGCACCGGAGGAAGATTTTACCAATCTTCACTACTCTATTTTAATTTGGATAAATATGATTTCGTACGTCGGCTGATTGTAAAGATGTAGTATAGCTATGCATGTATGTTTGCATGTGCAGCTCTGGAAAAAATTAAGAGACCAGTCTGAATTTTTATTAAATCTTCATCTCCTCATTACTTATTGAAAATGCTCTAAATGACAAAAAAAAATGTATTGGAATGTGGTAGAAATGTTGTCCGTGGTTTATATTATAAAACCAAAATGTTCATTCTACTCAAACATATGCCTATACATAGTCAAATGAGAGACACCGGTCATCTGGAGTGGTCTCTTAATTTTTTCGGAGCTGTATGTGTATGTATGTATATATGTATGTGAATAAAAATTTAAACAGGCAGGTTAAAAACAATATTAGGTTTTATATATATATATTTCTATTTCTGAGTAGACAGTGAGCATGAGGGGGGCAAGTCAGGACAAGGGCCAACCCTAAAAGTTGGGCGGTTATGGCAGCAAAGTACATATGGATAAGGCTGTGTATATATGCATAAAGGGCAGAGCAAAGGCAATGACAAACAAGGCTATTCAAAGTGCTTTACAGGGGCATAAAATACACCAAAATTTAGAATAGACATTAGAAAAACGAATGTAAAATATGATAAAGATTTAAAAGCAAATGCATAGAAATAAAACATTTAAAGGTTAAAAGGGACACAGAACAGTTTTCAGATTTGATTTAAAAGAGCTGAGAGTTGCAGCAGACAATCAGACAGACTTCTGATAATGGGCTGAACTAAAAGCACATGAGCACTGACAGTTGTTGGCACAGGGAGAGGAACACTCTGGGGTATGTGTGTGTGTGTGTGGTGTGTGTGTGTGTGTGTGTGTGTGTGTGTGTGTGTGTGTGTGTGTGTGTGTGTGTGTGTGTGTGTGTGTGTGTGTGTGTGTGTGTGTGTGTGTGTGTGTGTGTGTGTGTGTGTGTGTGTGTGTGTGTGTGTGTGTGTGTCATCACCTGGCACGGAGACTATGTACACATCATTACAGATGTGAGCTAAACTGCTGTCACACTGTTGGGCTGCTACACATACCTGCATTATGTCACCTGCAATCATTTAACAACCATGTGTGGTGTGCCAAAACCTCAACCAAGCCTCAACCTTATGTAGTGTGGAATGGGACGATATGAAAATGTCATGTCCCTGATGTTCCTGGTCATAAAGCATTCCATTCACTTCCAAAACTCTTCATTTTGTCTGACATTTGTTAAGAAGTGAAAAAACATCAAACAATCCTGAAAATGTAATTTCTTTTTAGAGGTAAATAATGGGTAAAGCTGAGCCTTCAGCCATGTAGTCATGTTTAGGATTTAGGAATGCCTCGAAGTATGCGGACTATCTAGTCTTTCTATGAGGCACTGTTCCTTTTGTAACACTTTGTATAGGATATTTTAGCTTTAAAGCTGCATTGTGTAATATGACATCAACAAGAAAGTTCTAGAAAATTCTGGAAAGTTCTAGAATGCAACGCTCCCTGGGTAACCCAACCCCTTTTGAATAATAACAGAAGCTACAGTGGCCTTCAAGGACAAGAACAATTCTAAATTATAAACAATGCACCTGATGACATTCCAACTATGACACTTTCAAGATGGCGCCACTAGGCCTTGGTCCAAGGTATGGAGAAATATGGACATATATGAGACCCTTTCTAAGGGAAAAATATATAATTCTAAAAAAGAAAATCAGCTAGTATGCACTAAATTAAACGCACTTATGGATATTATAATTATTTTCTTCAAAGTCTGCTAGGAAATAAAACCCACAATTCTACACACTGCAGGTTTAACGTATTTTGTATTATTTTTTGTTGTCTCTGTAATTGTGGCGCAACCTGTCAAAATGATTTATTTCGGGATGAATGAAGTTGAATCTCAACGTATCTTCTCATTCTACAGAGCTCCAGGCAAACTATGTATTTTGTCATTGGGACCCCGCGCTATCTCAGACCTTGTCCCCGAATTTTGTTTACATTTTTTGTCAGCTGCACACTGAAGCTGCCAACACCCTGCTACATCTCGCTGCAGCAGCCACACATCTAGCTCTCTCACACACACACACACACACACACACACACACACACACACACACACAGCCTTCTGCAGTAACTGTTACAGCCAGGTTCAGTCAACCGTCTCGGGCAGGAAAGCACTGATTCACTGAACCAGCTGATGTTTGGCCATTCTTAATCTATTGTGTGTGCGGTGTCTTCTAGCGGCTACTGCAGCATTGTCTTCTAGTTACGCACTATAGCTTTAAGATTGACAATCCAGTTTTGCATATTGGAGATTCTGAAAGCAGCAGAGTGTGTCTTAAATGTACAGCACTGCATTATATAATTATTCTGCATTATTCCTTGTGTATGGAAGTCAGCAGCTGTAGACAGTAATATCATACATGAAAAGTGCATTGTGTAGCTTTGGGTGTGTCAGAGAAGTGAACAATTTTATAAGGTTTATTCTCATGACTGAATACACAAACTTTCCTCACAGGAAAATGTAGATCCCTGGAACACTGTTTGAAGTTAGAAAGCTTCCTGAAAAGTTACTGTTTCACTGTTGTTGTTGTTTACAGCAGCAGGGCCCACAGTTTGGTTTACAGACATATTCTAGTCTCATGTTTGGTTCCAGATTCCTCAAAATAATCTAGTTTTGATTTATGATGATAGAATTATTCAATACTAAAGAATAACATGTAGAGTAAATATGTTGTGTAAACTGACTGCAGGCTGAGTGAATGTAACCACAAATCCCTCTCCTCTGAAACTACACACTGCGACTTTAACAAGCCCGGTATTCACATGTGGCCATCGTTACGCTCATTTCAACAAACGAGGGGGGCCGGGAAAATTGAATTAACGCCACATAGGACAACAAGTTATTAAGAAAAAGCACAGATTATGAAGTGGCAGGGTCAGAGAGGCAGACAGGAGAAGCATAGGATTTATACTGCGCTGAAGCCGGAGCTGAAATGAATGTAATTATGTTGGTGGTAATGGGGCCTGCTCTGGCCGCACTTCCAGGCTAATTCACTTCTGAGAAAATGAGAAGGGGACGCTAGTGTGAAAGCATCAGGGGTGAGAGAGATAGTGTTAGTGTGTGTGTGTGTGTGTGTGTGTGTGTGAGAGAGAGAGAGGGAGAAGCATGATTGAGGGAATTTGAAGAGAGTGAAAAGGAGAGAGAGAGAGAGAGAGAGAGGATGACCTGCAATAAAGGTCCACTGGTCGGATTTGAACCCGCGACCACTGTTACGAAGGCTGGAGCCAATATGGTACACGCTCTATCCACTACGCCACCGGAGCGCCCAAGAGAGATTGCACTGTGGCCACAAACAATATGTGAATATGTGCAAACACTTAAAGTCTCACACTTCGTAAAGTAACACTGGCAGTTGAAACCCTTCTGTATTATTTATTATTATTATTATTATTAATATTTAAAAAATGCATCTACTTTGCATTCATACACCTATCCTTGTTTCACCTTGCTCTAACTCTAAAGTCATGTTATGTTAATTATCAATGGAGTTCACTAACAGTGCTGAGTGGAGATAAATAAGCTTGATTGGACACACACACGCACCCCCCCCCCCCCCCCCCCACACACACACACACACACACACACAAAACATCAATTAATACAGAAATGCATTAACATACAGTTCACTCACATATAAGAATAAGTCTTAAGCCTGATTTATACTCCGCGTGCGCAGAGGCTCCGCGGAACTGCAGAGAGCCTGTGCGGTGGCCTCAGACCCCCGCCGCGTACCAACTGAAAATTGTGACTATGCGCCAGATGCTGCAGACGCCGCAGAGGTTTGGTTGGGCATCAAAGCAACAAGGAGGGATTTCAACAGCACACGAGCTCTTCCTCATTGTCATCAAACTCAAAATCTTCCCGTTTTAATTTTTTTAGCAACGAATTTCGCCGATTTACATCAAAAGTGCGGCGTGCAATCTGCCACACGGGCGAAACTAATACCAACGGTTCATGAGAACGTTCGGTGTCCGCGCTACCCAGCAGAGAACGCAGAGGCGCAAAGCCGCACAAGTATAAATCAGGCTTTAGTCAGTTGTGACCTTGTAGTGTATGAATGAAAAATCATATGAATGCAAACACACACACACACACGTCACACACACGTCACACACACGTCACACACACTCACTAATTTGTAAGAGGCCAAACTGAATGCCAATCATTACATGTGTCCAGTAAAGGCAAAAGAGCAATTAAGGGGTTTATATTGATTAGCAGAGACACACACACACATACACACACGCACACAGACACACACACACACACACACGCGCACACACACACACGCATGCACAATCAGATGATATATTGTCCTCTCCTGTCAGGGAGAAACGGATGGGTAGTTTCTTTAAAAGGAACAGGCAGGAAATGTAAACACACACACACACACACACACACACACACACACACTAACACAAACACACACACACACACTAACACAAACACTAACACACACACACAATCAGTCAACCCAAAATGCCAGGTCGATGAACATGGATATGAGCATTCTAAATACAGAACACCGGTGAGCAGGGGATCACTGCTAATCAGGCCATGACATTTTGTATGGCAGTCCCCTCGACATGGTGTTGTGCCTGTGTGTGTGTGTGTGTGTGTGTGTGTGTGTGTGTGTGTGTGTGTGTGTGTGTGTGTGTGTGTGTGTGTGTGACAGCTGAAAGGAGTGAGACGAGAAGATGAAGGTTACAGCGAGAGAAATAGGAAACCAGGAAAACCGTGGCAAAATTTTGCTCTGAAGAATAAAAAGTCCCTCCTCCTACAGTATCATAACAAATGCTAAAAATACCCTTTTTTATTTATTTTTTTAACCTTTATTTATACAGGTAAATCCCATTGAGTCCGAAGACTTTTGCGAGGGAGACCTGTTTTCCTTTCCCACGTTACCATTCACACACACATAGCAGGCTAACTATCGACATTCACACGAGGCAAGGCGGTTGAAGTGTCTTGCCATAGGACACAACAACTATGACACAGGTGGCAGGGCGGGGATCGAACCTCCAACTCTTTGATCATCGGCCGACCCGCTCTACCACCTGAGCCACAGTCATCCGTTAACTTTTTAGCTAGAATGTGAAAATCTAATAACATGCTTCAAGTGAAACCCTGAATTTTTGCACGCAGGACTGAGGGAAGACTGAGGGAAGAAAAACCTCATTCATTATATTATAATAGCGATTTAATAATGATAGAACGCCGGTTCCGTATGGGTGAAGTATTCCTTATAAGCATTGTTTCTCCATCGGTGCAGTATCACCCATTGTAATGTGAAGCCACTTCCGCGCTGCCTCCCAAGCACTTACTGTATAGCTGCCTGCACCACTATTTATAACTGAATGACTGCATGCCTTTTTCCACCGACTCTATCCCTGCCGTCTCCTCCATTAGCGGATCCCTGTCTATTTTTCGTTTACCCGAATAATTGACCTTAATGTTATCTCCCCCTTTCTCCCCATAAAGCTGTGTGTGTGTGTGTGTGTGTGTGTGTGTGTGTGTGTGTGTGTGTGTGTGTGTGTGTGTGTGTGTGTGTGTGTGTGTGTGTGTGTGTGTGTGTGTGTGTGTGTGTGTGTGTGTGTGTGTGTGTGTGTGTGTGTGTGTCCTACAGTAACCTTGGTCTGTCCGCTCTAGATGGTGTAGCCCCATCTCCCTGTGTCTTTCTCTCCTCAACTGCAGTATATATTACCAGTCATTGCTTTCAAAAGTTGACCGAGCGTTTTATTGTTTTCTTAATATTTCATGATGAGTGTGTGCGTGTGTGCGTGTGTGTGTGTGTGTGTGTGTGTGTGTGTGTGTGTGTGTGTGTGTGTGTGTGTGTGTGTGTGTGTGTGTGTGTGTGTGTGTGTGTGTGTGTGAACGTGAGAGACGGGAAAGAGTTTTAACTAAAGATGCGGGTTTAGCTTGTTTGGTGTGAATGCTTTGGAAGCTAAACTCGGCCTCGTTAATAGATAAAAATAAAAATTATTGTTAAAATTAATTGGCAATGTATTCCATCTAGATCAAGGGTTTTATGAGAAAGCGATCACGGGGGGCGCCCTTAGCTCAGTTGGGTTCGATTCTAGCCCGCGGTCGTTCTCTGCATGTCACTCCCCTCTCTGCCCCATTTCAACTCTGTCTCTACACTATCAATAAAGCATAAAAATGCCAAAAAAATATCTAAAAAAAAAAATCATGGACTAGACCCATATCAACTGGAATCCCGTCAACCATCACATTTTATTTGAATTTTTTTTCTTTTGGGGAAAAGTAATAATAATAATAATAATAATAATAATAATAATAATAATAATAATAATAATAATAATAATAATAATAATAATAATAATAATTGATAGGTTTTATATAGCGCTTTATTGCCTAGACACTCAAAGACGCTTTACAGGGTTCCTGGTTCCATTCGTTCACACACAGTCATACCGGTGGTGGTAAACTACGAGAGTAGCCACAGCTGCCCTGGGGCTGACTGACGCTGTGACATTGATTAGTAACTGTTTCCTCAAAGTATCAACTGATGAGTTTTGAGTCGAGGTGTTAAAATAGCTGGACAGTGTAAAGTCTTGGCTGTATTAGCACCCTGAGCATATGATACTCGTATTATTAGAATATCATGGAAAATGAATTGGAATTGAGGCAAGAATTAATTCAAAAAGGGGCCCAGACCAAGTACTGAGTACATATGGATGATTATACTTTATAGAGGGCCGACATTTCTGTATTTAAAATCCCTTCTTTATTGATTTAATGTAATATTAAAATTTTCTGAGATTTTGAGTTTGGGGTTTTCATAAGCTGTTAGCTATAATAAAAAGTATAACAAATAAAGGCTTGAAATATCTCACCTTGCATGTAATGAGTCTATATAATATATTATTTTCGCCTTTTAAGTTGAATTACTGAAATAAATGAACCTTTCGCACAATATTCACATTTTTCGAATGTCACCTGTACATACACAGATTGTTATTATAATATAATAAGAACTGCATTGACATTTCATGACATTTACACGTGGAGTCAGAGGTCCTGGAGAGAATGCTTGTTGTTGTCGAAATAAATTACTTTTTGCCAGATCCCCTGACAATCCTCTACCTTCCCGTATTGTGTGTGAGCTGAAAATCAATCTGGTCTTAATACACATCCTATCGGCTCTGTAAACAGGCATTTTTCTAGCCTTCGGTGGGCCCCCTTTGTTTACATACCAGTTTACAGAGCCTTTAGGCACCATTTTCCAGTGCACACACACCACACACACACACGTTGTGAGGAGATATTCACTGATTTTGATAAGCGTTCTCCAGAATCAACGACACAACCTTGAGTCCCCTTCAAAAATGTCCCTCTGTGGGGGCGCCTTTAGCTCAGTTGGTAGGGCGTCCCCCTCCCGGGCCGGGCCCAGCAGCGGACCCGGGTTCGATTCCCACCCGCGGTCGTTCTCTGCATGTCACTCCCCTCTCTGCCCCATTTCACCTCTGTCTCTCTGCACTATCAATAAAGCATAAAAATGCCAAAAAATATCTTCAAAAAAAAATGTCCCTCTGTTCTTGCTTCACCTGGACTATCCTTCTCTGCATTCTTATCAGACCCATTATGATAAAGTAACTGCGCAAACATTATGGCAAATTGCTATGAATCACTCTTAATGCCATTCTGTAATGAATATGGCCAGACTAAATCAGATTAACCTTCTACAGGCCTATCAGCTTCCAGAGGCTCCTCCTAGGCTAAGGGAGATTCATATCTCTCTCATTGTGTGTGTGAGTGTGTGTGTGAGTGTGAGTGTGAGTGTGAGTGTGAGTGTAGTGTGTGTGTGTGTGTGTGTGTGTGAGTGTGAGTGTGAGTGTGAGTGTGAGTGTGTGTGTGTGTGTGAGTGTGTGTGTGTGTGTGTGTGTGTGTGTGTGTGTGTGTGTGTGTGTGTGTGTGTGTGTGTGTGTGTGTGTGTGTGTGTGTGTGTGTGTGTGAGTGTGAGAGAGGTGTGTGTGTGTGTGTGTGTGTGTGTGTGTGTGTGTGTGTGTGTGTGTGTGTGTGTGTGTGTGTGTGTGAGTGTGAGTGTGTGTGTGTGTGAGTGTCTCTCTCTAATGTCTAATGATGATGCAGGATTGTACTCTTCCATGTTTTCCATCTTTCTTCTTGCTGTTTAACCTCCAATATACTCCAATAAGTCTGTGTTTAGAATGTAGCACTTCGGACAAAACCAGCCTGTTGTCCTAAAGCCACAGGGGTTTGAGTTTGACTTTTAGAATGCAAAGATTGGTTTGTTCTGGGTTATACTTAAAAGGTGGAGTCAGATTCTGAAGAACGCTTGCTGAGAATATCACTTTTTTTGTCAAAATCCATGAATATAGGGGGCGCCCTTAGCTCAGTTGGTAGGGCGTCCCCCCCATGGACGTTCTCTGCATGTAACTCCCCTCTCTGCCCCATTTCAACTCTGTCTCTACACTGTCAACAAAGCATAAAAATGCCAAAAAAATATCTTAAAAAAAATAAATTAAAATCTGTGAATATTTCCTCATGATCCGCTACCTGTCTGTACTGTGTTTGTGCTGGAGGGAGAAATGTGGTGTTAGCAAACAGTCTAGGCTCTGTACAGTAGTATGTTCAAAACAAATCTAATGATTTTGGCAGAAAAAAACATTTTCTACAATCACTGATTCCCCCGAGCATGCATGGTTTGTATACAGTTCCATTATTGTCCTTACACTACACTCCACTCCACTGACCGAGCATCTTGTGATACGCCAGACTCAAAATAGTTCTGTATATATTCAAATATTTATGAGGGAACTACATTTTGGTTCGGCCGCAAAGCCTCATGGGAACTGTAAGACATGGCTTGAACTGACACAGACAGAAGTGTTGGGAAAACATAAAAATCTCAAGGCGAAGTGGAGAAAATGGTGGAAAAAAAAAGAGTGCTTGGCTGTGTTTGAAAGGCCCTACTAAGGTCCTCCCTCCTACATACTCAACATGTATACACTCCATACTGTCTACTTAACTGAAGTATACAGGAGCAATAAAGAATTAAAAAAAAAAAATCCTTCCATGTCGTTTGAAAAGACGCAATACATTGTGGGGCGGTTGAGTAGGAAACGTGTATCCTATTGATCCATACAAAAAATCTTCCCGGAAGTTAGTACTCATCCGGGCATTTCCTTGCCTACACAAACTCGCATACACAACCACAACATACTCAAATGTACATCAAAATGAGTATGAGCAGGACGTTAGTAGGGCTTTTAGTATGAGCAGGACGTTAGTAGGGCTTTTAGTATGAGTAGGACGTTAGTAGGGCTTTTAGTATGAGTAGGACGTTAGTAGGGCTTTTAGTATGAGTAGGACGTTAGTAGGGCTTTTAGTATGAGTAGGACGTTAGTAGGGCTTTTAGTATGAGTAGGACGTTAGGGCTTTTAATATGAGTAGGATGTTAGTAGGGCTTTTAGTATGAGTAGGACGTTAGTAGGGCTTTTAGTATGAGTAAGACGTTAGTAGGGCTTTTAGTATGAGTAGGACGTTAGTAGGGCTTTTAGTATGAGTAGGACGTTAGGGCTTTTAATATGAGTAGGATGTTAGTAGGGCTTTTAATATGAGTAGGATGTTAGTAGGGCTTTTAATATGAGTAGGATGTTAGTAGGGCTTTTAGTATGAGTAGGATGTTAGTAGGGCTTTTAATATGAGTAGGATGTTAGTAGGGCTTTTAATATGAGTAGGATGTTAGTAGGGCTTTTAGTATGAGTAGGACGTAAGTAGGGCTTTTAGTATGAGTAGGATGTTAGTAGGGCTTTTAATATGAGTAGGATGTTAGTAGGGCTTTTAGTATGAGTAGGACGTTAGTAGGGCTTTTAATATGAGTGGGATGTTAGTAGGGCTTTTAGTATGAGTAGGATGTTAGTAGGGCTTTTAATATGAGTAGGATGTTAGTAGGGCTTTTAATATGAGTAGGATGTTAGTAGGGCTTTTAGTATGAGTAGGACGTAAGTAGGGCTTTTAATATGAGTAGGATGTTAGTAGGGCTTTTAATATGAGTAGGATGTTAGTAGGGCTTTTAATATGAGTAGGATGTTAGTAGGGCTTTTAATATGAGTAGGACGTTAGAAGGGCTTTTAGTATGAGTAGGACGTTAGAAGGGCTTTTAGTATGAGTAGGACGTTAGAAGGGCTTTTAGTATGAGTAGGACGTTAGTAGGGCTTTTAGTATGAGTAAGACGTAAGTAGGGCTTGTCGAACACAGCCCTCTGCTATCTGTTCTGACGCTGTGGTTTCTAGCTTGTGCAGTTAGCAGCACTATTGAACAGTGACATGTGTTTCTGTCTCCATGTTTGTATAGTATCCGCTTTGTAAAATCTATGTATTCTACTTTATATTACAGCCATGTTACGGTACATCGCCTATTGCGCCATCTTCAGACCAAACCAGTGTAGTGAAGCGCTCCAACCACTTGATGGAGACACAACTATTTCACATTTCTTTCTGCAAACTTTCAAAAGATTCACTTCACAATTAGATAGCTAGTGCAAAAGGGCTTTGATCATACCCTTACACTCATAGTCAACCAAACTGTATAGTCTCCACTGTAACCATTATATGAAGAAAATCACAAGCTATTACCTCAAGCATGAGCGGTGGGCGGGTTTTTAATACCTTTCTATACTTTTACCACTAGAACACACACACACACACACACACACACACACACACACACACAGGTACCAACAGATGACTGCAGAGCTGAGTGGGCAAGGCATCACTTCAGTGCTGCATTTAGTCAAGTGCAAAGGAAATGTATACTATGGGTGGTATGAAACTGTGTGTGTGTGTGTGTGTGTGTGTGTGTGTGTGTGTGTGTGTGTGTGTGTGTGTGTGTGTGTGTGTGTGTGTGTGTGTGTGTGTGTGTGTGTGTGTGTGTGTGTGTGTGTGTGTGTGTGTGTGTGTGTGTGTGTGTGTGTGTGTGTGTGTGTGTGTGTATCTGCTGGAACATTATATAACACTCTAGATGTTGCTTAAAATTACTCAAGCTACATCGACACTGTGAAACACTATTTTTATTGGACCATTTTGTGGGGAGAGAGGAAAATGATGCAATCAACACTTGGCATTTCCATCAGCCCTAAACCAAAATGAAAAAGTTAAACTCGCTGCATTGAAAAAGCACACAGGGCCACTGGAAAAAAAGTGTGTTTGAGAAATAAGCAGTTTCCTCTTCAAGTATTTGTGATATAGCTAGACTGTCTTCTTGCTTGATGTTAACCGACATTCATTTATAGGACAAAACGTACGCACTGTAGCTTTATTAAAACTTTTTCAATGCAGCATATCTTAGTTCATCTTCGATTCTATGTGAAATTTTGCTCAACGTCCGTGTTAAAAGTAGCTACAAGGAACTTTTAAATATTTCTGAAATAGTCTCATTTTTTCCTCTGATGATCATGAATGACATGTAACAGCAAACGAGACCATCAGTGCAAATAATGCTATTTTATGCTTAACTCCCCATTACAACACACACACACACACACACACACACACACACACAACGTTGGGAGCCGAATCATCATTTAAAAGCACTTAACTGAGGCGAACCAGACAGCTGCATTTTTATTTTAACATACATTTACAAAAAAATCTTTAAAATAGCCGGTTTTTAATTCAACGCATTCACATAACACATCAGTAGTGTGTCTGAGAGGCAGACAGAGAGAGACAGACGGGCTGTGAAGGGGAAACAGGTGCAAGAAAATCACTGGCTCTCATCTATATCGATATAGCTACGCCAAGCTACAGCCGAACAAGAGCTCTTCAAAAAAAAAAAACCTGCCGATGAATTTATAGCCTGACAGATATGAAGACGGGACGATCGCTCAACGTCAATGTAGCGTCGGTGTGATATTTCAACTGTGGCAGCGCACACACACACACACACACACACACACACACACACACACACACACACACACACACACAGAAAGAAGTGTGTAAAGAAGCTTTAAGACAGGGCACATCTATCTATCTATCTATCTATCTATCTATCTATCTATCTATCTATCTATCTATCTATCTATCTATCTATCTATCTATCTATCTATCTATCTATCTATCTATCTATCTATCTATCCATCCATCCATCCATCTATCTATCTATCCATCCATCCATCCATCATTCCTTTGTTGTTCCATCACATGATTCACACAACTAACTTGGAGTCTCATTTGTTGCATTACTTGCCTCACACATATTAAAATTCTGATTAGTTTCTCTGTCTTGCTGCGAGAGATTATTGAGAACCCTTCATGGAGTGATGATAGTATATTCCAGCTGTGACCCACAACTGTTCCTTGGAAATAAAAGGTCCAGATTAAATATTTATTCGAACATGTTACAGGTAGTTCAGTTTTGTGATGCGTTTCATTCATTCTAATAAAATCATGAAGCTGAAAAAAACAATCACCTAACCAGGATCTGTTTACCTGTTGTTTGGATTAGTTTTGGTTGTTAAGTGTCTTGCTCAAGGACACAATGGTAGAGATGGTGGGCACCGTAGATGTAATAGCAGCCACCACTAGTTTTACTACTAACACCCTCCTGTCCGGGGATCCAACCAGAGGCCTCATGGTTACTGGGAGGAGGAACCAGAGACCTCATGGTTACTGGGAGGAGGAACCAGAGACCTCATGGTTACTGGAAGGAGGAACCAGAGACCTCATGGTTACTGGGAGGAGGAGAATGGTTCTGGGAGGGAGCCAGAGACCTCATGGTTACTGGGAGGAGGAACCAGAGACCTCATGGTTACTGGGAGGAGGAACCAGAGACCTCATGGTTACTGGGAGGAGGAACCAGAGACCTCATGGTTACTGGTCGGCCCCTCTTTCCTATAGGCCATACCTACCACCAGCCCTGCAACGTGTAAACTATATTGAAGTGAATACTGTTAATATTTCTAACTATACATGTCACAGCTAAAAGTATTATCACAAATCGAAGGTTTTGAGACATTTCTTTACCAGCCTGGGACTCTAAGATTTTAAAATTTTTGTTTTAGGTTAACCTTTAATTGACAGTTGAGAAGATAGAGTACAGAGTGAAAATGGGGAGACAGAGAGAGAGGGGGGATGACAAGCAGTAAAGGTCCACGGGTCGGATTCGAACCCACGACCACTGTGACAAGGACTGAGCCTATATGGTACTCTCAAACTGTTGGACTTGCACACACACACACACACACACACACACAGCTACCCCAAAAGTTTTTGCCTTTGAACGGTAGGACTGACTATAACCTTGAGATGCCGTGCTGCGTCTGCTCAGTGCAGTAGACTGTGTGTACCGCAGCCGACAGGTGTGAAGAGTGTGTGTGCGTGTGTGTGTGTGTGTGTGTGTGCGTGCGTGTGTGCGTGCGTGCGTGTGTAAATCAAACAGTGTGAGAGTGAGGCAGAAAGACGTGACATACAGAGAGCTTACTCAGCAAAACTTTACCTGAGGGGGAAAAGTGAAACATAACAGTTTGAATGTTAATTGCAAAAAGACGCCATCAAAAAAAAAAAAAAAAATTGTATTTTTTTGGTTATATACAACTTCTTTAAAAGGAGCTACGAGGAACATTTAAATATTTCTGAAACAGTCTCATATTTCCTCTGATGATCATAAATCACATGTAAGCTCATGTTAACTTTGACCAATCAGAAATCACATACCCCAGCTTTAACATCACTTCAAACGCGGTGCCTGGTTACCGTCCTACAGAATGGTTTCCTTAAGTTAATTTATTTGGTCATACATTTATCTATGTTAAAAATTCTCATGGATGGATGGATAGATGGCTTTTTTTTATTTAAAATGTTTCTTTATGCCTTTGTCATGGGTATACCCTCACCCAGGAACAACAGCTGGCGTAGTAAAAACACTACCGCTTTTGTCCAAATCAAATCAAATCAAATCAAATCAGTTTTATTTGTATAGCCCAAAATCACAAATAGCATTCGTCTCAATGGGCTTTACAGTCCATACAATATGATACAGTATGGTACAATATGACACAACATGATAAAATATGAAACAATATGACACCCTGTCCTTACACCCTTAGCTCGGCTGAGAAAAAACTCCCAGTAAAAAACCCTTTACCGGGATTAAAAAAAATAGAAGAAATCTCAGGGAGAGTTGACAGAGTAAGGGATCCCTCTCCCAGGACGGACATGCTGCAATAGATGTCATTGGTAGAGAAAAATCACGAAGGATTTTGATCATTGTCCAGATGTTTAGATGGTAATACTAAAGAAAAGTGCAAATAGTATGGATGCAGGACGAATTCAGATGATGCCAGAGGATCCACACCATCACGTCTCGTCTCCACCAGGGAAAACTAAGGTTTCCAGCACCGGGATTTCACCCCACGTCTCCAGGTGGTATCTTTAACCACTGCAACATCTTACGCGTAGGCGATCCATTCTCAGATGTTGCCAGAGGGGAGACCAGATCCACACCGTCTCACCACGACCAGGGAAAACTGGAAGAGGACAGACAAGCAACCAATGAGCAAAGCAAAAATGAATTTAAAGATTGAACAAACAAGCGAGTAGAAATAGTACTATCCTGATGGACGGTGAAACAGTGCTGATGTGAGGCAACAGCAGGCGGGGAGCATCCATTCCTAGGACAGCTGATTCCACACAGAGCTAGGAGTCAGTCGAGCAGGTAGACAGGGGGAGAGAACCCCCGGGGCATCGCTCAGCAATCATGGAAGATAGACAGAAGAGCACAAATGTTAGAGAAATGGAATCAGTTATTTTATTTTGCGTCGGCAGGACAATTATTCAGTGGGAGGACAACCGGTACTCAGGCTCTGACAAACCGAGACCGAAGGCAGCTCATCAGGCTGATGATAATAACGCTATAACAATGTTCAACAATATGAACACAATTAACATTAAATAACATTGATTTACACTCTACCGTTCCCCGTTCTCCAAAAGGGGTGCAAGAATAAACACACACTAAGGTTGCATACTTTCTACTATATAGTATGTAGAAAGAAGATTTAGGATGTCCCGATTCCTGTGGCCAGATTTAGGATGGTTAGAAGTACCCGGATGTCCTACTTCATGCGGCCAAGATTGTTAGTGTTGAAAAGTGCATCCTATTTGGGCAATTCTGACCCACAATCCAGTGCGCACGTGAAGTGACGTCACATCGACGAAGCCTCCATATGTAAACAAACGGGGATGCGACGGATATAAAAGCAAGAGACAAGATCAAGGCGCAATGTTATGATGAAATAAGAGAGTAAAGTGTGTCCCAATAGTATGCCTACTGCATCCTAACTAGATTCTTTTTATCGTCGGATGTAGTATGTAGAATAGAAAAAAGAAAGAGTATGCGATTCGGAACGCAACCTCAAACTCGCCTCGAAAGCACCTTTTAATGAGCTGAAATCATCTCTGTCAAGGATCCAAGTTTAGGAAGATATTCAAACCCTTTACTATGAAGCATAAATCAGTTTTAATTAACGGTCTTATTCCTTGCCTATAATCTTGACTTTGACTGAAGCATGTCTCCGTAATACCATTCAGTTCACATTGGCTCGTCCTCCGATGTACTTAAACTTTACGAGCGATTCTCGAGCGGAGAGGAAAGGCTGTTATATTGATAGACTCATATGGGAGCAAGCAGTTATCATGTGGTGATTATGCCCTCAGTTTTTGATTACTGACAGATACATAAAACCGCCAGCTGTTAACAATGTAACACCTACACATTTTCGTTGCCAATTTTGAAGGGTTGCTTCCTATTAGCTCAATGGATTTTACTATTCATTTTGATAAAACATTTGGTTTACGCGGTCTATTTTAAGCTATATTGATCAGTTTCATAAAAAAAATGGACATAGACAAGCATATAAGTTGTCTTTTAATGGCGACTATAGCCTGTAAAGAACTGCATAGAATTATTCATGAAATTTAGCATGTAATAGGACTTGCTTTGGCGGAAATATGTTGAGTGACTAAAATATTTTAGCATTCACATCGATAATCACAAAGAAAAAAATCTGTTGGATTCTGAGGTCTAATTTAAAGATGCACTATGCAATTCATTTTAAATCTTAAAAAAAGGTACAGTGTGTAGAATTTATTTAAAAAAAAAAAAGACTTGAGGCAGCAGTGGTGGATGACGCCATTCTTTATTAACTAGCTTCTTGTCCTTGAAGGCCACCGTAGCTTCTGTTATTAAACAAACAGGAGGTGTTACCCAGGGAGCGTGGCATTCTAGAGCTTTCACCACTAGATGCCACTGCACCTTTACAGAGGGAGGAAACTTCTAAATCCGTCTAACTTTAAAGGTGCAGTGTGTAATATGACATCATCAAGAAAGTTCTACAAAGTTCTAGAATGCAACGCTCCCTGGGTAACCCCAACCCTTTAGAATAATAACAGAAGCTACAGTGGCCTTCAAGGACAAGAACAATTCTAAATGTTAAACAATGCACCTGATGACATTCCAACTATGACACTTTCAAGATGGCGGCACTAGGCCTTGGTCCAAAATATGCAGAAATATGGACATATATGAGACCCTTTCTAAGGGAAAAAATAATAATTCAAAACATGTTTTTCAGCTATTATGCACTAAATTAAATGTACTTATTGATATTATAATTACTTTCTACAAAATCTGCTAGGAAATAAAACCTAAAATTTTACACACTGCAGGTTTAAGATATCATTATTTGTGTTGGCTTCGGCTGCTGATGACATGCACTCCAAAAAAAAAAGACATTGAATATTTTAAACCACCCATTACGGCTCTTACATTGTGAATAATGTAGCAGGGAATTTGATATCGGAAATGACACAGAAAGAGACACTGTCGGAGAGTCGACTCTCAGCGAGGCATTACTATTACAGCAGCGGTTATAGAAGTGGACTTGCTCATACAAACACACACACACACACACACACACACACACACACACACACACACACACACACACACACACACACACACACACACACACACAAACACACACACAACCACACAAACTCTGGATGAAATAAGGACATGGTAAATTTGTAGAGAAACATGCGGACTGAAAAAAGCCACGCGATGAATAATTAATAACTTCACTTACTGTAGTGTGTATTGTGATAACCGATGAGACAGGTGCATTCAGCCCAGTGATGGTGCAGATTATAAGCGAGGCAAGTGTGTGTTTGCATAGCACAATTCAGACACAAGGCCATTCAAAGTGATTTACGATACATCAAGGTGAGACATTACAAATTGCTTTTAAGAGATAGTGGAAACAAAGAACAAAATACAGGCAGACAAATTGATGGGTTTTCTCCAATCACGCGTCACTGTATTTTTTATTTTTATTTTTTTTATATATTTAGTTTACAAAAGCTGGGTAACTGTAAAAACTGAAAAAGTACGGGGAAGGAAATGTCATTCATGCCAGATTCAGCCGTGACAGACAAGCTCTTTGTGTGTGTGTGTGTGTGTGTGTGTGTGTGTGAGTGAGTGAGTCCATGTGCGTGTGTGTGCGTGTGTGTGTGTGTGTGTGTGTGTGTGTGTGAGCGTGAGTGAGTGAGTGAGTGTGTGTGTGTGTGTGTGTGTGTGCGTGTGTGTGTGTTTACCTGTGTGTGTGTGTGTGTGTGTGTGAGACAAGCCAATATGCTGCTACTCGTGCAAATGTCCGTGTCTGTTTGTGTGTGTACACTTAGCTCCGGAAGCGTATTATTTTGGTGGGGTGAACACATTAAAATGTCACATTTATTTTGCCTCATTAGTTATACAAACACATTACTTTGGAAAGTGATGCAACACTTGATTCAACATTCTCTGCTGCCCTTATGAATGCCCCCTCTCCCTCCTTTACTGAAAACTGGACAAAATTTTGGGTGGTAGGATGTCCTAGAGGTGGAGGGGGCCGACCAGTAACCATGAGGTCTCTGGTTCCTCCCAGAAACCATGAGGTCTCTGGTTCCTCCTCCCAGTAACCATGAGGTCTCTGGTTCCTCCCAGAAACCATGAGGTCTCTGGTTCCTCCTCCCAGTAACCATGAGGTCTCTGGTTCCCCCCAGTAACCATGAGGTCTCTGGTTCCTCCTCCCAGTAACCATGAGGTCTCTGGTTCCTCCTCCCAGTAACCATGAGGTCTCTGGTTCCTCCTCCCAGTAACCATGAGGTCTCTGGTTCCTCCCCCCAGTAACCATGAGGTCTCTGGTTCCTCCTCCCAGTAACCATGAGGTCTCTGGTTCCTCCCCCCAGTAACCATGAGGTCTCTGGTTCCTCCTCCCAGTAACCATGAGGTCTCTGGTTTCTCCCAGTAACCATGAGGTCTCTGGTTCCTCCCAGTAACCATGAGGTCTCTGGTTCCTCCTCCCAGTAACCATGAGGTCTCTGGATCCCCGGCACCGGACAGGAGGGTGTTGGTAGTAAAACTAGTGTTGGCTGCTATTACATCTATGGTGCCCACCATCTCTACCGTTGTGTCCTTGAGCAAGACACTTAACCCCAAACTGCTCCAAGGGCGCTGTACTATGGCTGACCCTGCGCTCTGACCCCCTCTGGAGTGTGGGAACTTGAGAGGGGAGATGAGAAAAGATGAATTTCAATGTAAAGATAACTTAACTTGACTCTGAAAACTGCACAAAATTGTTCACAAAAAAAACAGTTTTGGCACCATTCTGCACAGAGCAGATTTTTGTATTTTATTTTGTCCTGAACTCTGCACCGCCACGAAAATATAACTCTCACACAATCTAGTCATAAAAAGCAAATGTTTCTCACTCCAACGCGGGTGTACACAGTATATTGGGATTTTTTTTGGCTTGAATTATTGTGCCAGTTGGAATTTGGATATGATTTTGCTAGATCCCTATGTATGATACTGACAAACAAACCCAACTGTATTACAGATAGAAAGCTTTCAAACACTATAAGCTTAGAGATGGTATGGAAGTATACTGCCATGCCTTCATAAGGATATTTAAAAAAGGTGCTACGAGGAACTTTTAAATATTTCTGAAACAGTCTAATTTTTTCTCTGATGATCATAAAGGACATGCAAAAGCAAACGAGACCATCAGTGCAAAGAATGTTATTTTTATATAGTTTTTCTTAATGCCTTTGTCATACGCTCACCCAGGAACAACAGCTGGTGTAGTAAGAGCACTACTGCTGTTGTCCAAAGGGAGACTAATAAAAAAAAAAATTGTAAAATTGGGGCCAGTAAAAATTTACTTCGGGCAAGTAGAATTCAGATCCACTTGCCCGACCGGGCAAGTGAAAAAAAACCTTAGCGTTGAGCCCTGCAGAAGAACTAGTTACAAAGAAAAGGGCTCAGGCCACTTCAAAATAAAAGCCTCTGTAAATGTAAATCAGTCAAATTAAGTTATATATTAGTTGTTTCCCTTAGCAGGCTATTTCTATCATTGTGTTGTATTTTTTAACTGTAAATAATGTCAACAGGATAATTTAACATTATAAACAGCTCTAATACATTGCTCATGATTTTCATGAGTGAATCGCATTAAACTTAATTAAGTGACTAGATTCTCAAGTGCACGCTCTCTTTGGACGATTACCCCTAGATTATATGGATATAACGCACGCACGCGACACACACACACACACACACACACACACACACACACACACACACACACACACACACACACACACACACACACACACTAGCTAAATATATATTAAATTTATCTAAAGACAATATATTGATCTTTTAACCAACTTTGAAAGGCTCTCTAGAAACAAGTGTATTCTAATTATTATTATCTATCTTTAATTATCTATTGTAAGGCTTGGTATTTACTTTTCAATTGACAGCAACTGTAAAGAAAAGTCCTCCATTGATTCTGAGTCACTTCTGTCGGGATTCGTAGCCTCGTGTATTACCTGTGTAGACCTCAGTAAAGGGCGGAATAGATTAGAATGCATGATGATGGATAAAATGGCGTTTGTTTATATGCGAGCGTTCAAAATGAGAATTGATGATGGCTGCGGAAAAAATTGACATTATTATCGGTGTTTTTGCTTTCATTTAGTGTAATGGATTGAGAGGGCCAGATTTTAAAAACAAACACACGCACGCACGCACACACGCAGACACACACACACACACACTCCATTAGTTATAAAAAATATATAGCTTTGGAAGGTGATGACACATTTTGTGTGGAGGACTGAGTGGATCGATGACGCTGCTAATAGGCAAAAAGAAGTGAAACCGACAAAGAAGAATTATTATTATTTGGTAGCTTGATGGATATCCTCATGAAACACGTGTGTGTGTGTGTGTGTGTGTGTGTGTGTGTGTGTGTGTGTGTGTGTGTGTGTGTGTGTGTGTGTGTGTGTGTGTGTGTGTGTGTGTGTGTGTGTGTGTGTGTGTGTGTGTGCACTACCTGGGGATATGAGTAGATGGAGGCGTCCCACTGTGAACACCGTCAGCAAGCTGTCAGATCATGACATTACAAATCAGCAGGAGATCTGGACACACAAATAAACATGTGACCGCTTCCTAAAAAAAGCTTATTTTTTCTTCTTTAGCCCAAACAGAGTTATGATACACACACAAAGACACACTTCACTTCATGTCGGAGCTGCTTGTTTCTGATGCCAAAAAACTTACAAAAACAGGGTTTTAAAGTTAGTTTGTGTAAGTATTTAAGGTCACAAATTATCCAAAAATGCACTTTTTTCATGGTTTTTCAACATTAACATGGGTCCCTGTGTATCTAGAGACTCCCAAAGTATAAGATTAAAACAAACCTCTCTCTTTTTCTCCACCTCCACCTTTCTTCAAAACCTGCGTTCAAAAGCCCCAGTCAGATTTTCTACCCTTATGATGTCATAAGGTGGAATATCCTTATAATTTTTAAACCTGAACATTAGTAGGGGGCGCCCTTAGCTCAGTTGGTAGGGAGGCCCCCCCCCCATGGGCCTCGGCCAGCAGCGGACCCGGGTTCGATTCCAGCCCGCGGTCCTTTCTCTGCATGTCACTCCCGTCTCTGCCCCATTTCAACTCTGTCTCTACACTGTCAATAAAGCATAAAAATGCCCAAAAAATATATTTGAAAAAAAACAAAAGAACACACAACACACACTATTGTTTGAAATGCACTGTATATTTTCTTCAAAATTGGATCAAAAAGAATCTGGGTATGTGTCTTGGTATGTGCAGCCTCTCCACTCTGTCAAACAGTAAGGGCCTTTAAACCCAGAGAATACAGAGAGAGTATGTCGCATGTTGTGTGTTTCTTTGCGTTTGCACAATTGTCCAAAGGGCTCAAAGAAATGGGCTTGAAAGCACAGAGGAGTCGGTGGATGTCAGGCTCAAAGCAGGAGGCTCAATACAGAGACAATCACAGCGGCCCAGATGCAATTTCCGTAAAAAGAAAAGAGAAGAAAATAAATGAATAAAACGTATTTCTGGGTTTTGAAATTGAAGGTCTTTTCTGTCATGGTGAAATCAGCTCAGTGAGGGAGAGAGAGAGAGAACACACAAGCACACACACACACACACACACACACACTGAACACACACACACACACACACACACACACAAACACTGAACACACACACCACACCCCCCACAACACCAACAACACACACCCCCCCAAATTATTCTGTTTATGTTAAAAGTATTATTTAATGTATTATTATTTATTGTATATTGTTTTATTGCACACCTGCCTGCCTGTCTGTCTGTCTGTCTGTCTGTCTGTCTGTCTGTCTGTGCCTCTTTAACTATAGTTCCAAATGCCATAAACATACACAGCAATATGCCGCGTCAATACAAATGAAATAATGACCTCGAGATATACAAATATTAATGTTGCGAATAATCCTCCTACCCTCCTCTCTCTCGACTTAAAGCTGCAGTGTGTAGAATTTTGGGTTTTATTTCCTAGCAGATTTTGTAGAAAGTAATTATAATATCCATAAGTACATTTACTTTAGTGCATAACAGCTGAAAAAATGTATTGAATAATTTTTTTCCCCCTTAGAAAGGGTCTCATATATGTCCATATTTCTGCACATCTTGGACCAAGGCCTAGTGCCGCCATCTTGAAAGTGTCATAGTTGGAATGTCATCAGGTGCATTGTTTAAAATTTAGAATTGTTCTTGTCCTTGAAGGCCACTGTAGCTTCTGTTATTATTCTAAAGGGTTGGGGTTACCCAGGGAGCGTTGCATTCTAGAACTTTGTAGAATTTTCTTGATGATTTCATATTACACACTGCACCTTTAAAGTGAATAAACAAATTGGTCGGGATGTTCAGAGGTGCAGATCAGGTCGTATATGCCTTTTTCTCTCTCTCTCTCTAACCATGTATGACCTCATATAATTGATACATGTAGCGAGGCGTTTGTTAGCTCGGTGCTAATCACTAATTGGCCCTAATGTAAAAATGTGTCTGAGGTGTCTCACACACGTCTATGAAAATGCCAGGAAACAATTAGTGGGATGGAGGGAGGGAGGGACGGATGGATGGATGGAGGGAGGGACGGATGGATGGATGGATGGATAGATAGAAAGATAGATAGATTTGATCTGAAACTTCATGTTTAATAATTTTTAAGTTTTTAATTATTTTACAAACAAGGCTATGTTGATAAATGTTAACTAAATTGGTTTTGGGTGAATTTTTCTCTTGCAGCCAGTGTTCATTGACAAAGAAGGGATTGAAGGTGTCACACACACACACACACACACACACACACACACACACACACACACACACACACACACACACACACCAACCCTTTCTCATCAAAATTACGTTCCCAGAGGACTATTCGGCATTCTCAATTACGTTTGACCATTTACGTATTTTGTCCGTGATTACGTTTTTATGAACATATTCGGCATTCTCAATTACGTTTGACTGAAAAACGTATTTTGTCCGAAATTACGTTTTTATGAACATATCGCAAACAAGTTCGTTCTCAGCCTAGAGCTGTTCAGGATGCTCAATTACGTTTGGCTACAAAACGTATTGATTACGTTTTAATAAACATATCGCATACATTCGTTCTCAGCCTATTTTTTGCCATTTATTTACCTCTAGGCTTATGTTTGGTTGAAGTGTGCATTGTCTGGTCGGCTGCCTGAACTACAGCGCTGCAGGAAATTAATATGTTCCATAGATATGTTCACATGTTTCTTCATTCATTCATTCATTCATTCAAACAAACTGGTGAAGGCAATCAACTTCCGACATGGCCACGCCCCCTTTGGGTGGAAAACAAAGCGATTTTGACTATAATGCAAAATTGCGGTCCAAAACAGCACAAAAAGAAAACGATCAGAGATAAATAAGTTAAAATTTAACCGACAGACACAATGTTAAGATCCTTTACAACAACTCTGCCAGCTAGATAACGTTAAATGATTAATTTGATCAATCTAAAACTATGTGTGTCTAGTCTCTCAGCATCAATCTGGCGCAATGATCCGACCCATTGGCCAGAGATATCATGCCCTGATGTATATATTCACCTCACTGAGTCTCTATGTAAGCTGATTACACGTGAACTAATTGTTCGTTACGATAGCAAACTCCCACTGAATGCAGAGCGCAGCCGGGAGCTTCCTGCTGTCATACAGCCCTTCTTTAGGGGAATTTTTGGGGGCATGGCAAAGGAATAAAACCATGATGTTTGTTTTTTACTTTGTAAACCACAAAACAGCTCAGGACATTGCAGATTTGAGCTATAACGCTTATTTTGAATGATCGCGCTGTCTTTGAGTACTGCCACGAGAGTTCTGTCTAGATGACGTATTGCCGACCTGAGGAAGGGTGACGTCAGACGCACGCCCCTCTACAAACCAATCAATGTCGAGGAATGTCACGTGACGCGAAACGAGCCTATAGCGGCAGCCCTGAGCTACGAAGAGCATAAATCGTTGTGAGATGATCATTGTTGTTTGTGAGAAATGCAACACAATCGTCACTCAGTAAATGTGCACGATGTAGTTTGATGGTTATCACGAATAAGGAGTTGTAGGCGGCCTTTACAGTTAAATAAGCAGGACAACTACAACCATATACCCACTTTGCTTGTCTTTTTACCTCTGTATAACCTTGTGGATTAAATTACTTCTATTTTCTTCAGTATTTTACATTAAATGATCTTTGAAGTAAGATATAATTCACAACTTTTTTATATATATATATCTCACCTGCACAATATGTTGCCTTTTAAAAAATGTTTTATATTTTATATTTCTGTGGCCAATGTTCTTTGTTGTTTTGATTGTGCAAATAAATTAAATCTAATCAAAAGCATGGTGGTGAATTGTAGGTGTGTTTAAATGTAAAATTGTACAATCTTCACACTCTCAACATTAGCACCTTTCCAGCAATGTATTCAGTTGGTGTTCTTTACCGCAAGGTTGATTTTATGATCAATTTGAAGGCCCAATATGGAAAATTAAGCTTTTTGTTTGCTCATTTGTTTTCTTGTGGAAATAGTAAACCAAAAGGTGTGTCCTTCAGAGATTATAATACAGAACCCATATGCATAGGCGTTGTTTAAATATACCTGCATGGATGGATGGACTTATAGATGGATAATGTACTTTATTTATTGCCATAGGGAAAGTGTGGCATTGTAGTAGCAGTTATTGTGGATTGTATCAGGAATGACTTTCTGTAGTGGTCAAATAGCTGAAGGTGATGCTGTCCATCATCTTCAGCAGCTTGTGCATTATCATTCTCTCCACAACCAACTGGGCTTAGTAACAGGTTAATAAGGATTTGCTCATGAAGTAGAGTCTGCGCTGTCCCTTCATGCAGTCTGTTGTTTAATTAAATGCCCAGGTTTCTGTAGCCCTCCATCAACTCAACCTCTTCTCCCAGAATGGAGATTTAGCCTAGTCCTCCTGGTCCTCCCAAAATCCATATCCATCTCTCAACCTTGGTTAAATTTAAGAGGTGTGTAGCTCCTACCATGCCCGAACACTACTGTCCACCTGTTCCCTGTCCCTGTAAACTGTCCTGTGAACTGCACACAGAACTGACACACCTTGCATCTGCTGAATCATCTGAATATTTATTTAAAATAGGCCCATGTGAAAGTGACAGGTGCTAATTGAGGGATGTGAAATACAAAGGCAGTTTGAACAAAATAGGCTAGAGTCATTGGAAAAACTGTTATAGAGGGATCTTAACCTTGCAGATTAAATCAGGGCGCTGTCAAGGCTTCCTCGCCCAATGCTACACCACAGGTCCAGCGCGATACATACGTGGAATGTCGCTGCCCGTATGAAAAGAACAAGAATAAATCTCTTATCAATACAGGTGAAACTCGAAAAAATTAGAATATCGTGCAAAAGTTCATTTATTTCAGTAATTCAACCTAAATGGTGAAACTAATATATTATATAGACTCATTACATTCAAAGTGAGATATTTCAAGCCTTTATTTGTTATAATTGTGATTATTATGGCTTACAGCTTATGAAAACCCCAAATTCTAAATCTCAGAAAATTTGAATATTACATAAAATCAATAAAAAAAGGATTTTAAATACAAAAATGTCGGCCCTCTATAAAGTATAATCATGCATATGTACTAAGTACTTGGTTTGGGCCCCCTTTGCACAAATTATTGCCTAAATGCGGTGTGGCATGGATGTAAGTAAGTAAGTAAGTAAGTAAGCTTTTATTTATATAGCGCCCTTCACAGACCAGGGTCACAAGGCGCTTCACAATGCGCTTCCAAAGGATGCTATCTGTCTGTGGCACTGCTGAGGTGTTATGGAAGCCCAGGTTGCTTTGATAGTGGCCTTCAGCTCCTCTGTATTGTTGGGTCTGGTGTGTATCATCTTCCTCTTGACAATAGTCCATAGTTTCTCTATTGGGTTCAGGTCAGGAGAGTTGTCTGGCCAATCAACACAGTAATACCATGGTCAGTCAACCAGTTACTTGTGGTTTTGGCACTGTGGACAGGTGTCAAGTCTTGCTGGAAAAAGAAATTCAGCATCTCCATAAAGCTTGTCAACAGACAGAAGCATGAAGTGCTCTAAAATCTCCTGGTAGACAGCTGGTGGTGACTTTGGACTTGATAACACAGTGGACCAACACCATCAGATGACATGGTGCCTCAAATCATCACTGACTGTTGAAACTTGACAGTGGTCTTCAAGCCCCTTGGATGTTGTGCCCCTCCACTCTTCCTCTAGACTGTGGAACCTTGATTTCCAAATGAAACGCAACATTTAATTTGGATCAGTGATGATTTGAGGTATCATGTCATCCGCTGCTGTTGGTCCACTGTGTTATCAAGTCCAAAGTCACCACAGCCATCTACCAGAAGATTTTGGAGCACTTCATGCTTCTGTCTGTTGACAAGCTTTATGGAGATGACAATTTCCATTTCCAGCTAGACTTGGCACCTGCCCACGGTACCATAAACCACTGGTAACTGGTTGACTGACCATGGTATTACTCTGCATGAATGGCCAGACAACTCTCCTGACCTGAACTCCATAGAGAAACTATGGACTATTGTCAAGAGGAAGATGATACACACCAGACCCAACGATACAGAGGAGCTGAAGGCCACATCAAAGCAACCCAGGGGCTTCCATAGCACCTCAGCAGTGCCACAGACTGATAGCATCCATGCCACGCCTTTTTTTTTTTTTTTTTTTTTTTTTAACCTTTATTTAACCAGGAAAGTCCCATTGAGATTAAAAACCTCTTTTTCAAGGGAGTCCTGGCCAAGAGGCAGCAACAAGTTACATGTTCACTCACAATAATACACTCACAACATATAGAGGCAATATTTAGGCAATAATTCATGCAAAAGGGGCCCAAACCAAGTACTTAGTACATATGCATGATTATACTTTCTAGAGGGCCGACAGTTCTGTATTTAAAATCCTTTTTTTATTGATTTTATGTAATATTCTAATTTTCTGAGATTTTGAATTTGGGGTTTTTATAAACTGTAAGCCATAATAATCACAATTATAAAAAATAAAGGCTTCACATATCTCATTTTGTATGTAATGAGTCTGTATAAGATATTATTTTCACCTATAAAGTTGAATTACTGAAATAAATGAACTTTTGCACGATATTCAAATTTCACCTGTATATCATGCCAAGTGTGTGGTGGACAAACCCCCGTCAAGACCACTTACCATTAAGACAGGGGACAATATACTGAGTCAACTGCATATGCAGAAAATAATAAACACTGCCACACCACACCGCAAACACTGATTAAGCACTGTTCATAAGACTGCCTAAAATTCTACCTTTTTAAGGTCAAAATCATGAATAAAGCAATCTTTAAACTACTCCCATTTGAGTAACTGGCCTACTCCTTCCAAATACTTTCAGTTGCAGGATTCACATTCAATATGCACCTAGTTTTATATTATGTGTAGGCTATGCACAATTTATAGCAACATTTAATATCATTAACTAAAAGAAAACAACCAAATCCCTGTCAGGGTAGGCTACAAGATGTGACACACGCACGCACGCACGCACGCACGCACACACACACACACACACACACACACACACACACACACGCATTGTAGAGTACTGCTTTAGTAAGTTCAAGAAGCCTATTCAATGAAATTTTAAACTGTACATTTAATTGTTTTATAATTTCATGTATAATCCGCCACATATTTGATCAGAAACTTTAAATTATACAACCACAAAGGCTATAAAACACATTTTTCTTACAGAAATAGTTTCCCTAGCCTACATGCTTTAAGGTTTAGGGTAGGCCTATAAAGAATGTGTTCAATTCAAGTTATTTTATTAATTTTTTGGTAGTGCAGCATGTTTCTGTAAGTGGTTCCATTATTCCTAAGGGCCCTTATGATGTTTCTGTGTGGAAACGGGGACGTTTCGGAGGAGGGGAATAATGTAACCTACTTCCTGTTAAGTTTTTTTTATTATGATGGGGCAGAACGGAAGTGTCAGCCGTGTGAACATGTCTGACTTGTGGTTTTACGGCGGAGGCCCTGAATTGTAAATGGAATGCGCCCTGAATCGGCAGACACTCTGATAGGAGTCGAACGGGTCCACCCAGCCCTAAAAGGATGATGGGAAATGTAGGATTACATAGCAACGGTGGTAAATACGTCAGCAAACTAACCAAATAGAGATCAGATACTCCCAATTACCGAATATAATGATATTCTGATGTATTTCTCGCTAGATATGTTTTCAAAACATATGTTTATGCACTTACTAGCTGAAGTGTGACGTATTTGTGTCACCATGATAACCCTTGACTTCAAAAATTTGCTCTGGGAAAAAAACTCGGCGGCGGGTGGAGGGAGGGAGGGAGCGCTCTTGTCAGCTGTGTGTGTGTGTGCTATCTTTGATTGTGTCCAGTTGATCAACAGCTTGGCACGTAGCCTATTTGTGTACCGAACATTTCTTGAGAATTAGCCTATCAGACTTCAGACAGATCATATGAATTTGCAATATCAAGATTATGAAAATAAAGTACATAGGTCTCGCTAGAAATCTTTTTAGCTCAGGGCTGCCGATAGGCTCGTTTAGCATTCCTCGATACTGATTGGTTTGTAGAGGGGCGTGCGTCTGACGTCACCCTATTTTCCCTGCAGCCCTGTGTAGTTCCGTAGTCTAGTTTAACGTTATCTAGCTGGCAGAGTAGTTGTAAAGGATCTTAACATTGTGTCTGTCGGTCAAATTGTAACTTATTTACCTCTGATCGTTTTCTTTTTGTGCTGTTTTGGACCGCAATTTTTTGCATTATAGTCAAAATCGCTTTGTTTTCCACCCAAAGGGGGCGTGGCCATGTCGGAACGTCGAATTCCTGTTTGAATGAATGAATGAAGAAACATGTGAACATATCTATGGAACATATTAATTTCCTGCAGCGCAGTAGTTCAGGCAGCCGCCCAGACAATGCACACTTCAACCAAACATAATCCTAGAGGTAAATAAATGGCAAAAAATAGGCTGAGAACGAATGTATGCGATATGTTTATTAAAACGTAATCAATACGTTTTGTAGCCAAACGTAATTGAGCATCCTGAACAGCTCTAGGCTGAGAACGAACTTGTTTGCGATATGTTCATAAAAACGTAATTTCGGACAAAATACGTTTTTCAGTCAAACGTAATTGAGAATGCCGAATATGTTCATAAAAACGTAATCACGGACAAAATACGTAAATGGTCAAACGTAATTGAGAATGCCGAATAGTCCTCTGGGAACGTAATTTTGATGAGAAAGGGTTGCACACACACACACACACACACACACACACACACACAGACACACACGCGCAACCATAAGTGTGTGGTGATAATAACTCTAATGAGAATCTAGTGAAAACTGGGTAGGTGACGTAAACACACCCAGGCACCCGCACACACACACACACACACACACACACACACACACACACAGGTGCCAAAAAGTGGGATACATTTTTTTACGTGACGCAGAGGAGACATCCATTGACGCAAAGTGTGTTTGTCTCATTTTGTGTTTTTGAGAAATAATCTGTTTATAATATTTGGCATATTCAAGTTCTCCCTTCATCCCTATAGTTCTGTATTCTGTCTTTTTTTTTTAACCTTTATTTATACAGGTAAATCCCATTGAGACCGAAGACTCTTTTGCAAGGGAGACCTGTTTTCCTTTCCCACGTTACCATTCACACACACATTCATACACCGATAGCAGCAGGCTAACTATCGACATTCACACGAGGCAAGGTGGGTGAAGTGTCTTGCCCAAGGACCCAACAACTATGACACAGGTGGCAGGGCGGGGATCGAACCTCCAACCCTTTGATCATCGGCCGACCCGCTCTACCAACTGAGCCACAATCGCTCTATAGTTCTGTATTCTGTCTGCTAAGCCTACATATGTTTACCTTGAAACATGAGTGAAAAAACACGCGGGCACACACACACACACACACACACACACACACACACACACACACAGCTATTTCCTCTAAGCACTGCAGTGTTGTCAGCCAGATTTCTATTAAAATGCATGTCATGTCTGTGGACGATAACAATCTGTGTCCCTATGAGCGGAAAATTGACTGTCCTGTGGAATCTGTGTGTATATGCGTGTGCTGTGTGTGTGTGTGTGTGTGTGTGTGTGTGTGTGTGTGTGTGTGTGTGTGTGTGTGTGTGTGTGTGTGTGTGTGTGTGAGGCAGAAAGGCAGAGTGTTCATTTGAGAGGGCCCTCTTGGAGGGTTTTGCAGCGTGACAGCATCTCCTAATCGCTTTTGTCTGTTTGTCTCTGCATTTGTATAAAGCCTCTCCGTGGCCTGCTGAGAGAGAGAGAGTGTGTGTGTGTGTGTGTGTGTGTGTGTGTGTGTGTGTGTGTGTGTGTGTGTGTGTGTGTGTGTGTGTGTGTGTGTGCATGCATTTTTTTATTGCTTTGTATACATACATTTCTATACAAATGAGTCTCTACATAAGTCCTTGTGGAAATCCGGCGATACTAAGCCTTCAACATAAGCTCAGCCAGATCGTTTTGAATAAAGCTCTCACTTCATACGTATTGTGGCTAAAAATAAAACCAGCTTTATTTCCTGTGCCATCGTAAGTGCAGAGAGGGCGGAGGGACTATTTATGTGTCATCTTTAAAATATATGAGTCATCCAGGTCTGTGTGCCCTGAAAGAAAAATGGACACAGCAAATAAATAAATAAATAAAAAATTAATATGTGGTGTTAAAAGCGCCCCGGGGAGAGAATACAGAGGTTTAGTTATGTCCACATTGAGACTGACGTTGTAAAAATATTATGAGACATAACAGCAGAGGAGATTTTAATGGTATCTATTAACACGTTAGACATTAGCTTATATTATGGCACTAAATATAAAGAGATGACACGTACTTTTATGCAGTTGCAAGGTTATATGTTTATAAACGTACACACACACAGTATATGAATTCAAATGCTGACTGGTTGTTGTCATCCAACTGTATATGAGCTATTCAACCTAATAAAGCCAAAAATAATTCAATACCATGATATTCAGATTTTTTGTACAATGTATCTGAGTTTAGCAATAGTATGTGACTAGAGCATGAATAGGAGAAGTTTGTATTTAAAAAAAAAGTTGAAAAAAATACATAAATTAACACTGGGTGGCGCCAAATAGTCTGTGTACCAACTATCCAAAATAGCCTATCTCACACACACACACACACACACACACACACACACACACACACACACACACACACACACACACACACACACACACACACACACACACACACACAAATTGAATGTTGTATCTGTTCAGTATCTATAAAAATACCAACACACTGTACTGCCTCATACTAACATGAGATGATACAATAGGTGTGACTTATATTGTCAATCATCAAACAAAACAAAGCCATGAATCAAACCTCAAAAAGTACCTGTCTCTATGATGTATTACTATTATATTTAGTATAGCTGTCATCCGTTTCCTGACTCCATTGCATTGTGGGAAAAAGGAACAACAGCAAGCTCGTACTAAACTCTTCCCCCACCCCCCCACCCCATACTAAATAGCAGAAAGCTATGGGGATTGGCACGCAGGGATAATTCACACTACTGCGAGAGATAACGTCCAATTGAATAACTTTAAAACTGTGTAGGTCAAAGCACTGAGCAGAAGTGACATTGTTCATTTTGCCCTTTTCCAAAAAATGTTTTTTAGTTCGAGGCAGTGGAGTGGATTGTGTGCCTTAGGGGAATCTCCTGTTCTCTGTTAGAAATCCTCCCCAAATTGACCTTCCATTCACTTTCTGGGCTGCTGGGGCAATCTTTGATTATACTGCAGGCTGAAATAGGTAGTCTGTCTGTCTGTCTGTCTGTCTGTCTGTCTGTCTGTCTGTCTGTCTGTCTGTCTGTCTGTCTAACTTCTACTTCACTTGTTGTGTATTTGATGTATTTGCATTGAATATTTTGTATGTATTGTTGTTTTGAATTTGTTTTGACTCGACATCATTGGAAATGAGGGTCACCCCTCAATTGGTCTCTCGAGGATAAATAAAAGTTAAATGAAAATGAAATGAAATATATCTGTCTGTCTGTCTGTCTGTCTAACTTCTACTATATATATCTGTCTGTCTGTCTAATTATCTATCTACTGTATATATCTGTCTGTCTGTCTGTCTGTCTAACTATCTATCAACTGTATATATATATATATATATATATATATATATATATATATATATTTATTTATTTATTTATTTATTATTATTCTTCCGGACAATTACACATAATACATAATTTTCACATTGCATATTCATACATATTACTTTGTGTTATCGTCCGAAGGGTAGCAGGAGAAGCCAAAGGCTTATCGAGTCCCGCCCCACTGCCATAAGATTCAGATACACAGATACACAGCTACTACAGTTAGAACACATTATTATTTTTTTTTCTTAAGAAGATTCATTCTAATACACAAATAATTTTAGGTCTCTATTTTCCTCTCTCCCTGTGACAATGCAGATATGGCCTTGTCCATTTCTTCTCTAGTAGCCTAAACACCTCTGCAAAAGTATTCAAAACAGTCAGTGTGTCTGCTGACCTTGGCTACAGTCCCATAACATGCAGTGTATTTACAAATTCTTCAGTCAGAGAAAGTCTTCCAATTTTAACTCGGGTGTTCTGAACACACAGCTGATAATTAACATGTATCTTTCATTTAAATTTCAATAGTCACACATTCCATTAGGTTATCAATAGCAGAGCACATTGTATTTACAATTTCAAACCTTATATTATGACACAAACCAGTTTAAATCCCTTTAATTCAAAGACCATGCCAACTTTAATTCAAATTGTCCATGCTTTAATGTCATTTGGGTCTGATAATCTAGGTTCCTCGTAAAGATTAGCTAATAACTCCAGACTTTCATGATAATTTATCCCATACATTTATCATTCGTTTGAATTTCAATAGTCACACATTCCATTAGGTTATCAATTGCAGCACACATGTTATTTACGATTTCAAACCTTATATTTTCATCAAGATCAAAGTCCATGCATTTGCCTTCCTTAATCCATGTTTCTGACACTGCAATGATGTTGAATGGGTTGGAGAATTGCTGTAAGTAATCCTTAATATGCGAAAAATTTGTGTAGAGACTTCTGCTATTAAAATGAATTATGGACAATTTCCCAATTGATTGAAAGCAACTGATGAATTGATCCTCTGTATGATACTGACAGTCTCTTTTCCCTCTATTGTAGAAATTATTATCAGGGTCAATAATGTCGTTTTGGTCCGATGATGTAGGATCCTCGTAAACTCCAGACTATCATGATAATTTATCCCATCAGTTGTGTTGCTCATTCAAGCTGCTTGGTTTGATCAGGTCCTCTTCCCTCCGGAATTGAACCAGATCCTCCTCCGTTCTGATTTGCACAATTTTGGTTTCTTCGGGTGTAGCTCCATTCATTTTGATGAAGATTCTTCCATCTCTTGTCCATGTTTGTTGGACCCGTCCACCTTTTTTAACCCTCTCGCTTGGTAGGCCAGGTTAGCATTTCTCTTGGTTAAGTTTTCACTCATTCCAATTTGTTCACCTTTAAGCTTCTTGCCTTGACTTAGCAGATTTATCTTATGCTTTCTACTCACAAATTTCAGAATGACAGCACGCTTATTGGCGAATTTTCCTTCGGGAGAAGAAAACAAGACTCCACGTTCTCCAAATCCAGACTAATGCCTTTGCTTCTCAGGAACTTTTCAACCTGGTTTTCCACCGACACATTCCTTGTATCTCCCTCATCATCCCCCTTCACGGCAGCTGCATACGACCAAGGTTTAATATCCATTCCTGTCATTATCACGTCTCTGTTTTTTGATTGTTGATCTTGGTCTTCAATTTTATCACCAAGCTCTTTCAAGAGCTGATCTTTCCTCACATTCACAGCTTGAAGTTCCTTCAATTCGATCGACATTGGCTTCAGACCAGCAGTCAGTTTTTCTTCAATTTTTGCATCAAAACGCCCAATCCATTCTTCCATAATCCCAGCCAGCTCAGCTTTCAGCAGTGCTCGCTCCGTCTCCCTCTCACTTTTCAGCAGTGCTCGCTCCGTCTCCCTCTCACTTTTCATTTCTTTCATCAAGTCTGCCAACTGTTTTTTCATCTCTTCCGCATAATCTTTGTCTTCCTCCTTCCCCTTATCAGTGTTTTTCCCTTTTTTGGACATCTCCAAAGATTTTCAGAGATTTTTAAGGTTGTGAATCTGAATTCTCCGCTGCTCACGGTAATAGCCCGCTGCTCACGGTAATATATATATATATATATATATATATCTGTCTGTATGTATGTCTGTCTACTGTATCTATCTATCCATCTGTCTGTCTGTCTGTCTATCCATTCATCGATCTAGCTATACATCCACGTTTTCCCCTCCCCTATGACTCATGTGCCCTCTCCCAAAAGGTCAATCATTGACTTGGTTTATAATAATAATAATAATAATAATAATAATAATAATAATAATAATAATAATAATAATAATAATAATAATAATAAAAGTTTTTGTCTATCCTGAAATAAGATCATTGGGCTTTCTACCTCTATTCTTAGCCCATGTCTTGGTTCTGGTCTTTGTCATAGTCTCTTAAAGCCCCTGTCTCACTGGGCTGCGACAGTGTGCGACAAGTTGGAGACACAAAATCGCGAGAAAATATGCGAATTAGCAAAAATTTTCACTTGCAGACTCACTGAGTTGGTTTCTCACGACACGTTTGCGAATGTCCTGGCCAACACTTGCCGGGAGCTCGCGTTTATGTCTGGCGAAAGTATGGCGAGCGTCGCACGAACGGAATGGCAGTCTCATTTTTGTCTCAAATCAGTCGCAATTTAGTTTCATATGTCGCCAAACCCTCACAAAGTTGTCTCACATTTCTCGCACTTTCTGACTCGCGAAAACTAAGGTGAGAAGGGTTTGCAACGCGTTTGAGACACATGCGACCACTCTGAGACTATTTTGAGACTAGATTTGTCGCACACTTTTTTTGAACGTGTTCAAAATTCAAGCGACAGGACTGCGCGGCTCTGCGACTCATGCGAGGAAATTGAGACCCCCGCGAACGTTTGGAGACAGTTTAGAGACTCCCGCGCAAGTCTCCAACTTGTCGCAAACAGTCGCAGCCCAGTGAGATAGGGGCTTTAGTGTCAAAGCAACACAGTCAGGTCAATACAGCTCTGTGACCCAGTGAATTCTTGCTATCGGAGGAACTTTCA